>JACBWW010000019.1:2435703-2681241 GCA_020086605.1 Lanius collurio | reverse complement strand
GTGCGACGTGAGTCAGCGATGTAGGGCAGGGCGGGCGCTGATTGGCCGGTGCCGCCTCGCCGCCATTGGTCGGGTGGCGCGCGAGCCCGCCCGCGCGGGCGCGCCGGGGTGGGTGGGGCCGCGGGGCCGCGCCCGGAGAGCGGGAGGGAGGAAGGACGGGCCGGCGGTGCGGGGCCGTACGTGCCGCCACTTAACGGCCGCGCTGCCCGCAGGTGACATGAGCTCGCAGCAGTTTCCCCGTTCGGGCGCGCCTCCAGCCGCCCTGGGACCAGCGCCGCCGCCCATCCCCACCAGCGGCTCCGCCGGGATTATCGCCCCCGCCGCTACAGGTAAGCGCGATCGCGGCCCCGCGTCTGTCGGCTCCAGGGGTGGGGAGCGATCGCGGTGACCCCATCTCGTCCATCGCCCTGTTCCGCCTGGGGCGGGAGGAGCGAGGCGGCCCCGCGGGCAGTGGCAGCCGACCTGGAAGCTGCGGCGGTTCCTCGTGGGGAGAACGCCGTGGGAGGCAGGTCAGCTCCCGGCTCCGGGAAGCGCCGGCAGAGCGGCGATGCGCCTTTGCTGCCGAGTGTCGGTGCGCAGTTCCTGTCCCTCTCAGCTCGTCCGCTGTGTGTTCTTAGCAGAAGTGATGAGTGGGCACAGGAACATCTCATGGAGCTGGAAATGGAGGGGGAAGCCTGCTTCCAGGTCCTGCTGTCCCTGCCAGGGTGACAGGTTTTCAGCAGGCCACCAGAAGGGACTAGGGGAGCAGCTGCATTTTCAGGAGAGTTTATACTTTTTTTTCAGCTTGATATTCAAATAGATATTGCATTAAATGCAGAGTTTTTCATGCTGTTTGATGTGGGACTTAATGGCAGTTACTTAGATAATTAAAAATTTTTCACTTGAAAGAAAAGGTTGTCAATCTGTGTTTAAAGAAGGTGTTTAGATGGACTTCTCAGAGTTGACCCCAGGTTGCCCAACATTGCCAGGCCCCTCAGTTCTGAGGGGAACAGACAAAAGCAGTGCCAGAGTTCGCAGTTTTTTCATCACTGGAATGTATTTAATTGTAAGAGTGAATTTCTTTAACTTAGATCTGTTTCTGATGTCTCATCTCTGACCTAGTGGGTGACCAAAGCAAACTTTTTAACAATTCTTTTGTTTTTCTCTTTTTTTTTCACTAGTGGGTGACGAATCTAGTCGTGAGTCAGAAGTTGCTCCCAGAGAACACATGGGCCCCAGTGGCTCCATACAGCCTCGGGAGGAGAAGCAGGAACCTGTGGTGGTTCGGCCATATCCACAGGTCCAGATGCTGACACAGCACCACCCTGTCCAGTCTGGTGCCCCAGTGACAGTGACAGCACCACCAGCACATTTGACTCCAGCTGTGCCACTTTCTTTTTCAGATGGACTTATGAAGGTAATGAGAGGATTCATCGGGGGAAAAAAAATACAATCTGTATAAGTCGGTGTTGAGAAAAATAAATTACACCAAAACCTTCCCTGCTTTTGTTTCTAAAGCTTTCCTTGCATGCTTCTGCTGAATGTGCAGTGCCTTGTGGGTTTGGCTGTTCAGATGATACACTGAGGACCTGCTAATATTCCAGCATTATTTTTGAAGGAGATGTATTTTATTTATCTTTTAAGAGAGCAGTGATTTCAATCAGTTTATGAAATCTTCCATTTTCTCTGCAGGATATAAAATTAACTGTTAATATCCATTGTCTATAGGGCAATACCATAACCTTGGCAGATTGTACTGACACCTTACGCTAAAACTTGCATATTTCCATGACAAAATGTGCCCTTTCTTTGTTTGGAATAACCAAACGTTCAGTATCTTTCTTCTCCAAATATTTAGCCATACTTGCATACCCTTTCTCCTCAGGCTTTGACCCCACAAAATGATTGCTGCTTCAACACTGAGCTCTCATTTGAAGTTGCTAATGTCTCTGTCTTTCCATTTCTTGTAGCCTCCCTTGAAGCCCACCATGCCCAGCAGGCCCATTGCTCCTGCTCCACCCTCTACTCTCTCAGCTCCTACAAAGGTCCCTGGGCAAGTGACTGTGACCATGGAAAGCAGCATACCACAGGCTCCAACGATTCCTGTGGCAACAATCAGTGGGCAACAGGTCTGGTTTTATAGTGGCTTTTCTGTTCCATCTCACTTCATGGTCAAATCAATACAACTGAGGTGGGCTTTTGGAGTAGGAGGGAAGGTAAAAGAGCAGGTTTCTCTATTCAGTGCTACTGGTTGTTGGATCAGTTCTGCTTGGATCATTAGACTTCAGCCTCAGTTATCACTACCTCTTAACAAAGCTGCTGATTTGTTGTAATCATCCAACCGAGATAGCACAGCCAGGCTCTGATGGCAGAGCCATACCCAAAAGCTGGGTCTTTCCTTAAAAGCTTCTGCTGTGTCAGTGTCACTTGGAGAATTTCTACTGTAGACAAACTGCTGGGATTCATTATTGCAGTGTTCTTCAGCTTCCCTGGGAGGAGATCAGAAGAGACTGGTGAACAGTTCATGGGTTTGAACTGTGTTTTTACTGAACTGGGAGTGACAAAATTTGAGAGAGCCTGTGTAGATAATGCTTTTGAAAATTTTTTTCTCCTCTAACTTGACCGCAGAGCCAGTTCTGGTGGTTTGAAAATAGTTTGTCAGAACGCTTATTACTAAACCTCTCAGGGTTTTGATGTAAAGTGCCTTTAGGTGGACTTGAGTTAGTCTGACTAAAGATGTACAGCAGTTTCAGTGGATTTATCGTATATTAATATCCCTGGGAAGTCTAGAATTATAAAAAAATACAATTTGTTCCAGTCTTTGCCAGATTTCCACCATTCTCTCAACTTTATTGGAGAGGTGGTATGAAACTATGCCTTAACGTCACCAATGCTAGAAGGGCCAACGCTGTGGTTGTTTGTGGGTGGCTACTGGGTCACTGTCAGCCAGGTACCAACCATAAAAAGAGACCAGTGAAACAGAGAAGTGTTTACATCTTCCAGTGTCAGCAGGCTCTGTAACTTTATCCTGTACAAACACCTGCCTCTTTCCCCACTCAGCTTTTAATGCATGCAAACTTGGTACACTGATTATTTCTCCAAAATCTCTTTTCTGTCTCTGAGGCTGAGATGTGGTAATTCTGTGGCCATTAATTTTTGTCAACACAGCTTGTCAACTTGTTTTGTTCTTGAACTCTGCAGGGGCATCCCAGTAACTTGCATCATATCATGGCCACCAACGTGCAGATGTCCATCATCAGGAGTAGCGCTCCTGGGCCTCCGCTGCACATTGGAGCTTCTCATCTGCCCCGAGGTAAAGATCCAGCTGTGCTATCCCTGCCTCCTGTTCACAATCTCTCAGCTGGTGCATTTAGCCCACACCTCTGAAACTCTTCTCACTACTAATGCAATTCTTTCTTCAGATGTTTAAAGTGTTAGCATGAGTGAGTGACTGCTGGCCTTTCAAGAATTATGTTGCCTTCGGCCTTTTAGTGCAGCACTATGTGACAATGTTTGAAATGCTGGCAGATACCAACACATCTGTTACTCTAATTCTTTACTGTTAAAACAGTCAACACTTTCAAGAAAAAATATTCACTGGTAGGGACTCACCTGCCCTTCAAAGTGTCATGTACATTCATGGCAGCAAGTGTTGCTCACCTGTGGCAAGGGCAGCTGGGCAGTCATGAGGCACATTCTTGTATACCCCGTCACAGGACCACTCATGCATGCTAGCACATCATATTGTGTGCATTTGCACTTACCTGCGAGTTCAATGCTGGTGATAACTACAGGCCGTTGTTTCCTAGGAGTTTGGGTGCTACAGCATGTAAAACAGGAGATCAGCCCTTTAATGTAGCCTTGTGCTCAATGCAGCCTTGTCAGATTTCTGACTGCAGGTTTACTTTCGAAGCCTTATGGGTTAGGTTTGTAGTTCAGCTTTAAACTGATCTGAATTCCCAGTACCATTTGTCACTTACTTCTTTTTATGTTCAATGTTATTTTCTCACAAGAAAAATAAATTTACACAAGCAACAACATAATCTTCTTTAACTAGAGTGGATGGAAGGACTGTGGATGTTTATCTGTAGCTAAAGTAGTGTTCACCTGCTTCTTGGGGACCAGCTGCCACAGACTTGGACTCTCAGTACACATTACCTTTTTTCCCTGCTCGTTTTCACACTTGGTTTGATTATTAACTTTTGAGGTAGTCATTTCAATGGAGGACGTGTACAGAAGGTATACATCCAGCCCATCAACTGATTCCAAGGCCATTTGCCTTGGTGATTTGTTATGATCAGGAGTGATCAGACAGTAGACAAATGAATCAGTTGCAGGTTTAAGTGGTGTGGAGTTTTGGTCTTGTATTTTTGGGGGGGAGGTGTGACTGTTTTGTTTTGTATGGTGTGTGACTGTTTTGTTTTGTATGGTGTTCCCTTGTTGTTTTGGTTTCCTTCTTTTGCAAGTGTATTTTTATTCTGAACTTCATCAGGTGCAGTGAGATCATTGGTGGTATCAGGTGACTTATTTACACATTGGCTCAGTAATCAAACTGAATTATTTCTACTGACTTCCATAGCTTGGAATAAGAAAACATGGGATTTGCAATAAAAGGCTATTATAGGGCAATAAGAAATGCCTCTAAAGCAAATTAATTTAAAATAATACCTACCCCTCCACACATGCTTTTGTAAACCTTATGTATGTTTGTTGAAAGCCTTATTTTTACACCAACATCACATGAACTGATGTGCATATGAAATTAGAACTGAAACACCAGCTAATGTCAGGGTCTGTCTGTGGGTGTGTCGGAGCTCTTGGGTACACAGGATTTAACATGCTTGGTTTGTTTGTTCCCCAGGTGCAGCGGCTGCTGCAGTGATGTCCAGTTCCAAAGTAACCACAGTCCTGAGACCAGCTTCCCAGTTGCCAAATGCAGCTGCAGCTCAGCCAGCAGTTCAGCACATCATTCACCAGCCAATCCAGGCAGGTAGCAGCCAGGCAGCTCTGCACATCACTGACCGCCAGCTCCAAACTCTTCCTGGCACACATCTGTAATGTATAACATCTAATTGCCTGATTACTGGCTTGGAGCTACTGTCAGCTCTCTTCCAGGTCTACTTTCTTAATTTCCTTCACAGACTTGGTGCCAGAAATTGGGTTTTTTATCTGTCTCCAAAATGCTTAGAAGCTAGGAAGACAATTTAGTTTAGACATGTTCAAGTTTTAAAGTCTGAAAAGTCCAGAACAATGTGCTGGTGTTGATTTATTCTTCAATAGATGAATTGATGTGGAATTTTTGAAGTCTCACTGTAACATGTATATCTCAGCTTTTGTATGTGTATAAGGAGAGGATTGTAGGTACCATCTCCCTACAGCAGTGCTAGTGTTCAGCCTTAGGATAGAGGATTAAACATCTTCACATTGTGCTTTCAGTTAGAATACAAATCACCTCTGACTTCATGGGTATACTTGGATTGGAATTTCTTTTCATTTTGAAGGGAGATGACCTTTGGGGTTTTTTCTAAAGACCCTCAAGAGATCTGGTCTTGTTAGCTTTGTGGGTTACTGGTTCCTGTGCTCTGTGTGTGTTGAAAACCAGGACAGTTCTGCTTAGGAGCTTGCAGATCAATTCAGAAAGACTGGAAATGTCTCAGAATGCCAAAACTTAGTGACAAGATGTAGGGAAGACAGTTTTAACCAAGTAATTGCTAGTTGTTCTCTATACAGAATTCCTTTCTGAATGTTGTCTCTTAAACTTTTTTTTTTTTTTTTTTTAATAGTCTCGTCCTCCTGTGACAACTTCGAGCACAATTCCTCCTGCAGTGGTGGCAACTGTCTCAGCCACGAGAGCTCAGTCCCCTGTTATAACCACAACAGCAGCACATGCCACAGAGTCAACCCTCAGGTAAAACCCACAGTGCTCTGACTTGACAGAAATTGCAGCGAGGGGAAATGTTAAACATCCAGAGCTGATAATCCTTTACGTGTGGGATGATATAAAACAAAAATAATAATGCTTGCACAGTGCAAATCCTTGCAGTTCTCTGAATAAAAATGGGTATAAACATGAACTGCTGCTCTGTGTTATGAGAAGGAAAGACCTTAATGAATCACTTTTGAAGTCCTGCTCCCTGGACAGCCGAGTTTGTGTTGCAGGATATTTGGCCCGTATTTTTTACGAAGACACAGTGAAAAGTGAAACTTGAATGCTGAAAAGCATCCCTGACATGAAGTTCCCTTTAAGAACTGATAAGAGTTATGATAAGACTGCCCTCCTGGCTGAGCACATTGGGCAGATAAGGATAGAACGGTGTAGCTCACTTATGTTGCTTTGCCATGTGATTGACAGCAGTGCTGCTGTCACCAGGGAGGAGGCTGAGGCCTGATGCATGTTCCTGTGTTGTATCTTTCCTATTCAGTATCCACATGGTTATCTTGATAATTCCTTTTCTTCCTGTTCAGTCGCCCCACGCTGTCTATCCAGCAGCACCCCCCTTCTGCAGCAATCAGCATCCAGCGGCCAGCACAGCCCCGGGACACGGCCACACGGATCACACTGCCCTCACACCCCGCTATAGGCACACAGAAACCACAGCTCCACACCATGGCTCAGGTAAACTGCAAGCATCAAAAAACTCTCCTGCTGCCTCTTGAGATCTCTTTTGTTTATAGTTTACAGGCTAAGATTAAATTCTGGAAAAGAGTTAGTATGAGTTAGAAATTAATGTTCTTTACAGTCAGTGCAAGATGATTCTATACTAAGTATAGATTTTAAATGTAGTAGTCTTCTAACTTCAAGGATTTCTTTTCATAGAAAACCATTTTCAGTACTGGTACTCCAGTGGCAGCAGCAACTGTGGCACCTATTTTGGCAACGAATACCATTGCTTCAGCAACCACAGCTGGTGAGTATTCATAATGCTGTTGTGGGAGCATCATGAGGGGTGGGGTTTGTTGCTTCTTGTTGGCTTTCTTCTTTGAATTTAGAACCTGATCATTTCTGAGCAAAACTTTTTTCATGGTAAAGACTGCATTTGGAGGTGCATGAGCAGGCTTCAGGAGAGAAATTACTGAGTTCTTCAGGGAGGTTGTCTGGTTTGGGGGTTTTGCCCTCTTTAGGATATCGATACACTGGCATGGTAGGGCTCCAAAGATCTCCTATTAAGTTTGGTTTTTTTCTTCAGGTTCTGTATCTCACACCCAAGCGCCTACAAGCACCATTGTTACCATGACAATGCCCTCACATTCTTCCCATGCTACAGCTGTCACGACCTCAAACATCCCAGTTGGTGAGTGATTTCAGTTTTCAGAAAAGTGTGTAACTGATGCTTCAGTTTTCTCTGTATGCTGGAAGTGTTTGTGCATGTTACCAATTTAAGGAGAGAAAGAAAATCAGTTCAAACTGGGAGAAACCAATTAACAGGTCTGCTGTTCTAATTTGTTGTTAATACCAGGAAGAAATAGATGTTTTAGGAGGAGCGGGTAGTAAAATGGCTCATTTACTTCCTCTTGAATTTTTAGACAAACTTGGACCTTTTGGCATTTTGAAACCTGCATTGGATACTCTAAAAGTTACAACTGCTTGGTGATAGACTATGGCTTTCTTAGTTGATTTTGTATGCTACTTCATGTGCTTCTTGAGGTACTAGATGTAGCCTAGCTGAATTTGATTAGTGTGTTCACTTGAATGTGAAACACTAAGGTCTAAGGGTGGGAACTTTATTTGCCTGAATGTGGAATGTGCCTGAGATGTTTCCTACAGAACTGCATAAGTTTCTTTTTTTTATCTGTTTTCCTGCTGACCTCCTTGTTCTTTTGAAATTTTGTAATCTCTTTTGCAACCATAAATTTCCAAGGAGTGAAATTGTATCTTATACATCAGTGTTTCTTGTAAAACTTTTGTAGGTGTTTTCTTTCTTTTCATGGCCTCTGTCCACATACACTTGTCTGTCTTGGTCTCATTTCCCTTGATCTCTGCTTTCAAAACTCAGATAACTTGTTCTTGACATCAGAATGGTTTGGGCTGATCCTAAAATAATGAACTTAATCTGAGCACTGAAGTGACTTTGTTAGCAAGTGTAGTTTATATATGTATTTAGAATATCCATCCATTCTGACATAAATTGATGAGAAATGCTTTTGTTCTCCTTTTGGTCTGTTGTGGAAATCATCTGTGCTAGGAAATCATCTGTGGATGGGGTGGGTTGTTTTGGGTTGAGAGGGAAGGGAGTAGTGTTGGTTGGTTTTTTGACAAGGTTATTGATCTTGCCTTTGCAGTGTTTCCTAGCCTTTGCTTTGCCTGTCAGTTGATCACGTGTTTGTCTTTACGCAGCTAAAGTGGTTCCCCAGCAAATCACACACACTTCTCCCCGGATCCAGTCTGATTACACAGCAGAGAGGAGTAACCTCATACCTCTGTCCAGCCACCGGGCATCTCCAAACCCAGTAGCCATGGAAACCAGAAATGACAACAGGTGAGCAGAGAACTAACAGCTGTCAATGAGAATGTGTGTGAGTAGGGTTTGAGTGCCCTGCTGCTTTTCTGCTGTGGTAGAAATAACATTGTAGAAGCTGGGGGGGTGGGATTTGGTAGTTTTGAATCAGTTATGATAGTTGAGATAATGGATAGCTTACGACAGATGAGATTGGAAAGCACAGGGAGTGCTAAAGGGCAGGGGTTGAAGGTTAACCATTGAACTCGTGTGTGTAATGCTTGCTCTCTTTGATGCCTGTAGGCAGTCGGTGCCTGTCCAGTTCCAGTATTTCTTACCTACATACCCCCCCTCTGCCTACCCTCTGACTGCACACACCTACACCCCCATCACCAGCTCTGTGTCCACCATCCGCCAGTATCCAGGTAAGACCAGCTTGGGACAAGCAGCCTTGGGTACTTTGTTGAGATTTTAGCTTATGTATATGCTTTAGTGATGGAAGGAACTAAAAGGATTTGTACTTGATTCTGACAATTTGTCACAAAAAGTCTCTGATGACTTGTTGACAGAGGGGAAAGCTCAAGGACAAAGGGTACTGAACTAATTCAGAGCCTTCTAAATCCAGCTAATAACAGTTTTCTCAGGAGTTTCATATTTTATATCCCAGTGGTTGCGTGTCTGTAAGTAAAAGCTTTTGATTCTACAAATCAAAACAGTTCCCTTCCTCCAAACCAGGATACCTCGTTGATATATCTTAATTCCCTGGTGTTCTGATAAGCTGTTTTAATATCTGAACTGAAAAGGGAAAAAATAATTTGCTTTTCACACTTGCACTAGTGTTCTGTTTAGAAAAATGGAGCAATTAATGTATTTGCAGTCAAAATAAGATGCACAACCCAAATTTACATCATTCTGTGACAAAATTTGTAGCATTTTTACCTTACTAGGTCGTTTAGGGCTGTTCTCTATAATGTGATAATTTCCACTATCCATACTGTAAGAACATGCATGATACGAATTTTCATGGCATATCTGTGTCTGCTGGCAGCACGTTACCTATGAGCAGTACAGAAGGACTGGGAGGTGGCAAAGCCCATTTGTTGAACAGGAAAGTGTAGAATCATACGGTTCTTTAGAAAACAACAGGTTGAGAAAGACCTTTAAGATCATCAAGTCTAACCTTTAATCCAGCACTCCTAAGGCCACTACTAAACCATTTTCCCAAGTGACACATCCACACATCTTTGAAATCCTTCCAGGGATGGGGACTCCACCACTTCCCTGAGCAGCCCATGACAGGGCTTAACAATCCTTTATGGGAAGAATTTTTTTCCTACTATCCAATATAAACTTTCCCTGACAGAACATAATTGTACACAGTCAAGAGTTCCAGTTCTGGAGGCCTACTGGGGTGATGGTGGGCTAATGGTCGTTTGTATAAATGCAGATGTATATTCTTCATCAGGAACTTATTGATAGAGACATTTTACTTGTTAAATTGACTTGAAGAATCCATGGAAGGTATTAATTATGGCAGCTGGTGGTGACAACTTAAAGCAGAGCATTCAGGGTATGAGGCGGGAGGTACACCTATGCTAAGCACAGCTGGGTGAGGCTGCAGAGGGGACTTCTTAAAAGATCACTGAGATAAGAAGAGTTAATGCAGAATTTTGGAGGAAGAGTGTTGGCTTTGATTTTCCAAATGCTGTTTGTGTTTTACAAAATCCCAAAAGGATTTTGTTGGATAGAAAGTTTTGCAACCGCAGTGTTTAGACTAAGAGAACAAATGTGCCACACTTTATACAGAGCCATTTTCAGGGACCTTGTTTCAGTTTTTGATGCTTGTTTTTAGTGTCTTGTCAGCACAAGAACTTGATGGAAATCCTGTGACAATGATAAAACTAGCTTGTTCTGCACTGTTAGCAAGCAAGGCCATTGTTGGCAAGTTCACACTTGCATTCTATGTGTGCCTGCAGAAATCCTGGTGCAGCTCTGTAGAGACTGGAAATCTGGAGACCCAGGGTCTGCAAGTGGTCCAGCAGTATTATTAAGTGCTGTGTGGGAGAACTGTGATACACTGTATAGTGGATCTGAAAAGATGGAATCAGTTGTTTAGAGCTGTGAATTTATTTAAATGAATTGAGCTACTTAGAGAGGGTGTGTTGTTGGGAACGTTGCTCTGCCACTAAAAGATAATCGTGTTCATTTGAGCTGTGGGATACAGCCTGTAATTGTGAGCCCTCTTCTGAGGCCACATATGGTTGTGTTCAACTTCAGAGCACAAGAAATTACTTAGGTTTCTGATTACTTTTAATCTATCTTTTTAAGCAGGAAAAAATGGCAAGGAAAAAAAACTTACAAGCATTATAAAATATGATAGTGAGCAAAAATACAGCACAGCTTTCTCAGACTGCAATTTGAGTCTACCTAAAGTCAAAGTTTACCTGATCTTTTCTTTCCTGCTGCAATTTGAAATAAAAAATTGAATGAAAATCAGCAGTAATGTTTAATTTGTCTGGCAGACAATCTTACCTCTACTCTCAAATTTACTACTGCAACAAGCACACTGGCAAATTAATTTTTCAAAGCAAAAAAAAAAAATCTCTGAAAAAAAGTTAGTATTTGAGCAAGAGATAGTAGGGGAAACTGAGGTGACCTGCTGGTGAGGTGTCTGTGTTGCTGCTCCCAGTTTCAGCCCAGGCACCCAACTCGGCCATCACAGCCCAGACCGGTGTCGGAGTGGCCTCCACTGTGCACCTGAACCCCATGCAGCTGATGACAGTCGATGCATCTCACGCCCGGCACATCCAGGGCATCCAGCCAGCTCCCATCAGTGCCCAGGGCATCCAGCCCGCACCCATCAGTGCCCAGGGCATCCAGCCAGCGCCCATTGGGACACAAGGACTCCACACTGCTGCACCCATGGGCACTCAGGGGCTGCAGCCAGCACCCATTGGTGCCCAGCAGCCACCAGGCGACACCAAGACCTCAGGTAAGAGCAACCAGCCAAGTCCTCACTTCAGACTGAGACAGAGCAGCCGAGCTGCCATCCTACACATTTGGCTCTGACTGATTATGTTGTTACAGTCTTTGGTCCAGAGGTGGACACTGAATACATCCATGCACATATTCTGCCAGCAAATATCTGTTGCCTATTTCTGAACTGATTTATTTTTAAAACGTACTAGGTGGAGTGTGTGGGTAGCCTTGGATGGGTTACTTCAGTGGAAAAGACTGGTAGTGCCTGAGCTTAAACAAATTCCTTCAGTAAGGCCTTGTAGGAAAAGTAACTTACAAGTGAGCGACATTCTCCAGCTGTGCATTAGATCCCAGGAGCAATTAGAATACAGCCAGGTACCTTCTTGCTCTTGGTAACCTGATCTTGAGCTGTGACAGAAACCATCTTTCATTAAAAATGGCTGGTCTGATGAAGCCCCAACAACATACTGGAGGAATGGGATATGGCATCCAAGAGAACATGCTGTTGCATAGCTGGCAGGCACTGCATAGTGACTTCCTGGCTGTCCACATGCTCTGCATCCCTCAGTTGGCCAAACAGGCTGTGGCAGGAGGTCAGAATGCAACCACAGCTGATGTAGCTTACGTGCAACTGGCATGTGTTGCCACATGGGCTCTACCTAAAGTGTTAGTCTGTTGACCCAGTAGTGTTGGTGATCTCCCTAGTGATTTCTGTGTTTTCCTTGTTTTCTGGAAAAGATTATCTCCCGAGAAGCAGTTGTTAGGCAGAAGGTAGTTTCCACCTTCCCTGCAGAAGGTTCAGTGATCAGATTGCTCGTGGCAACGATACAGCTTACAAAAGAGTCTGAAAACACTGCAGTTAGTGACTGAGAGACACAGATAATGGACAACATACGCTCTGCAAACCCCTGCTTTGTCATCACATTTCATTAAGTAACTGCTGCTTTCCACTCTCTGTTTTCTTCTCTGCTGTGTCCATACCCATCCGTCCCAGCAGTAGTCCTGGCAGATGGAGCCACCATTGTAGCCAATCCTATTAGCAACACATTCAACACTGCTTCTGCAGCAACTACAGTTGTGCAAACCCACAGCCAGAGTGCCAGTGCCAGTGCTCCAGCCCAGGGCTCCTCCCCACGCCCAAGCATCCTTCGCAAGAAACCAGCCACTGATGGGTGAGTAGAGCTGAAGGTGACATGTAAGTGACACTTCTGTGCAATCCAGCCAAATGGAATCATTTCAGTGGAGATAAGGAATAGTCTAGCAAAGTATTCAGTCAGCAGTGGTTGTGAGTAACCTGCTGATTGGTGAAATAGTTCTTTTCCTCCCCCAGGGCAGGATACAGTTTTCTGTACTGTCAGTAATAAAATGAGGAGAAGGACAGTTTGTCTCTTAAGTCTTGAAAGTGACCTTTTGAAGGAAAGTGGATTTGAGGCTTTCTTGCTTAGTGTGATAAAAAGAAAGAGTTCATAATCTACTAAAATTAGAATTGGGTGCTTTGTCTTCAGTGCTTTTCTTGGAACAATATGTGGATGAGTGGAAAGGATAGGATTAGTACCCTGCTGTGAAGTCTGATTAGGAAAAAGCGAGGGAGTAACTAAACTCTTAAAATATTTTATGTTGCCTGTCTATTTTTAAATGCCTTAATAAAGAGGCAAGAGACAGCTTTAGAATTAACAATGCATTTCCTTCCAACTAGCAACTGAAAGCATTTGGAACTAATGTGTCCTATGAGATTAAAATTGCATATTTTTTTGTGTGGGTGGAAACCTTTTTTAAGGCAGAGAAGCTGCAGGCTGTAAAACTGAAAGAGAAGTTGAAGAGTCAGAGGTAGATCACTAAAGACTGTTTCCATTTAAGAGGTTGATTATTTTGGACAACAATTTGACTTGTGGTCCCACAAGAGACTAAATATTCTTTAAGACACCTTAATCAGCCTTATCATCCTAACATCCACACTCAGGCCTTGAGGTCCTGGAGTCAGGCTCTGACAGTCTGGTCCAACTAAAGGGAGCAGATGCCTATCTGAGCACTTTTTAGTTCCAGATGATTTGCTCAGTCTTGAAGCAGGAGTGCCGGACAGCGGCATGGCCAGACCCCTTTGTCCACTGCTGGAGCCTAGCAGTTGCAGCAAGGTGTTCTCACTGACAGGATGAAAGTCCAGCTGGCATTCTTGGAGAAGCCCTAAATAGGGTGAGACTAGGCCAAAGCAACTAATCTTTTATTTTAAAAGAAAATGTAATACCTAATTTGAAAAGTAAAATGAGATTCTTTGTGTAGGGAATTGGTTATACTGAATACAGAGAGCAGTGCTACAGCCATAACTCCTGTCCTGGTTTGTGTAAGAGAGCTGATTTCTTTGCTCTCAGGGGTGTTTGCCTCAGGGAGGTGGGACTCCTAGATCCATCTGTCTCTTACAGGCTGGCAGTCCGGAAAAGCTTAATTCCCCCTCAGCCACCTGAAGTGACCAGCACACGTGTTGAGAGCACTATGCGAAGCACGTCTGGATCACCAAGGCCTGCTGGGTAAGACTTTAGGAAACAGCCAACTGAATCATAATCGTTGCATTATACTTGAGTTGTGGTCTTTGGCTATTGGAGCATTTTTCTTTCTTTTGGGAAAGAATCTATTTTGAATTTGTGACAAACTTAAACAGCCTTGACAAGTTCTGCTGTTTATGAAGCTGAGGAAGTTACCCTTAAAAGCTGTGTGATGAGCTTTCACAGAAACAAACAAAAACCCTCCACTATTGAAAGGGGAGATAGGCCTCAAAAGTTTTTTCTATAGTACTTGAAAATTAACCCTGAGGGAAGGTAAATGCAGCTTCTGCCCTGCTTCATTAGAGTTCAGTGGCTTTACAATTTTATAACTGTAAGCCACAGTGGGAGCTCCTGCAGAGGATGGGGCAAGTACAGTTTTGGGTACAAGTTCCTCTTGGCTGCATTGCATTGTTTTGATCCTTTTACGAGTATTTTGAAGTTACCTGGAATTAGTCATGGGATTTGCTTGTCACGGTGAATGGAAAAAAGTAGTATCTATAATAAATACAAAGAATTAGAAAGGGGGAAGAGGAGGAAATATAACTGAGATTAAGCCTTCTCCTGTTGTTAAACACTTTACTGAGCCAGGTGAGTGCAGGAAAAACTGGATTGTCTGATGCCAGTTTGGCTCGTTTCCTTTGTGCTGGGTGCTCATGACTGAGATACAGTTCACTTCACTTTGTTTTGCTTTTCTTTGTGCTACAGGGGCAAGCCAAAGCCTGAAATTCACGTGTCCATGGCCACTCCAGTCCCTGTGTCTATGGAGGCGGTGTGTAACCAAGGTGGTGAGCAGCCCACCATCACCGTGCCCCCGACCTCCCAGCAGCCCCCCTCTGCCATTCCAACAATCATCGCGGCCGCCAGTCCCACCTCCCAGCCTGCAGCAGCACTGTCCACCATTCCAGGAGCTGTCCCGGCTGCTCCGCCCACTTCCACCACCATCGTGGCAGCACCTGCTCCTCCATCCACCATGAGCGGTGCCCTGTCAGCGGTGCTGGGCCCTGTGGTACCAGAGATCAAAATCAAAGAGGAAATGGAGCCTATGGACATCATGCGACCAGTATCTGGTAGGTAGCTGGTAATCATCCACTTGCTTTTTTTTGTTTTTGAGACAGTGGAGGAATTAGGAGGATTGCAACGCTTTAATCTTGAAACTGAAAGGTCATCTCTTCCATGGTAGCACAGAACACTAGAGTTCCCATATGCCCTGTAAAGATGTAATTTGCCTTTTTTCTAATATTCCATGACATCACTTCTTATTGAGGCTGTTTTGTTCATGTTCAAATGATCAAACTTCAAAAAGTCTGTGTGAGTTCCTTGCCTAAAATGCACATGCTCAGCAGTGGTACCGATATATTATGGAATAGTTCCATTAAATTCAGTTTGTTCACAAATCCTACTGTTAGGTCCAGTGGTCTTTCTTACATGGCAAGAATTCGTGGCCAGATGAGGACTTCCTAGGGCCCTCCTGTGACTTATGCATATTTTTCTCTAGAACTTTTCAAAATGTTCATTATATTGCCTTACTTATCCAGCTTGGCCATAGTTGCTATCAAATGACAAGGTCAGTAAATTCAGATCCTTACACATCTTCTCGAGCACTAAATAGTGGCAAAGTAATAGGAGTGCATCCCACTTTTGAGTTTCAGAGTTCAGGTTTAGCTGTTGGTTTTATCACTCTCCTTGAAGCTGTATGTTGTCCTGTAAGAAAGCAGCTCCTTGCTGCAGATGTGTTGTTTGGAGCATAGGCAGATAGCATTAAGCTCTTTGAGGTTCTTCTGTCTCTTCCTGGCATTTGTGGGTATGCCAAATTGTCAAGGGATCCCATCCCAGAAATTTTATGCTGCAGCCTTGGTCATGGCTGATGGAGATCGTTCCTCCAAGATCAGGGAACATTCCCTCAAGACTACGTGGCTTCCTGCTTCCAGGTGTGTGGCTTGGTGCAGTGACCTGCTGATCAGTGCTGAGGGCTTGGCAGTACAAGCAGACTCCTGCAAGGAGAGTGCTGCAGTCCATCCACCTCTCTCATCACAAGAGGATAGGGACTTGCTTACTATGCCAGTGACCTGTGCTGCTGTACATACAGAGGGATTTTTTTTTTACAGTAACACAGACAGATGTTGGCATGATTCCTTTTTGTAACATTAAACTAATGTAAGTTTCAAATATGAAGCAACTGAGGGACAATTGGCTCTGCTCTCATTCTTTATGTATATGAGACACTAAAAACTAGCTTACAGGCTTGTCCTAATAATTACTCCTGGCTTGATACCTGGCCTGTTGGTACCCATCACGCTCCTCACACTGTGCTGAAACAGGAAATACTGTCAGAGGTAGTGTTCAAACAATGCATTATCTTCCCACTGCTGATGGTTTGGGTTCTTCTCTTTCCTTCCTCTCAGCAGTCCCTCCTTTGACTACAAGTACTGTGTCTCCATCTTTGGCACTACTGGCCAACAATCTTTCTATGCCTCCAAGCGATTTGCCACCTGGTGCCTCACCGAGGAAGAAACCCCGTAAGCAGCAGCATGTCATCTCCACAGAGGAGGGGGACATGATGGAAACAAACAGCACTGATGATGAGAAATCCACTGCCAAAAGTTTGATGGTGAAGGCAGAGAAGCGAAAGTCTCCTCCGAAGGAGTATATAGGTAATGACATCTCTGATGTCTTTGATCTTATTCAGGTGTCTGTATTTTCTGTTCTGTTTCTTTCTCAGAAAAGGTGCTCTGTCACATTCCCACTTCCTAAATATGAGTAATAGAGAATTCAAGTTATCTGTTCCTCAGCACTTTTTGTAAAGGGCTGCTCAGGGAAAATGAATTTGCTCAACACACATTTTGTATGAGGTGGCACTTACTGATCTGCTGTGGGAGTGGATGCCAGTCTGCTTTCACTACTCGATGATAATGCAGTTCTGGATCCTTTTTTAGATGAGGAAGGTGTACGATACGTCCCTGTGCGTCCCAGGCCGCCGATCACACTGCTCCGTCATTACCGCAACCCTTGGAAAGCTGCTTACCACCACTTCCAGAGATACAGCGACGTCCGTGTCAAAGGTCAGACTGGGGATGGAGCAGACAAGAAGGGAAGGAGGCTACACAGAGTTAGCTGTAGTTTTGTAAATGAAAAAATAGTGTGGTTACCGATGAATCTACTCATGTACTGTGCTAGAAACTTGCTCACAGAAGGTATCCTCTTAAAAGTGACATGCTGTGGTGATAGGCTGCACTTGAGTTTTCTTATTTGCTACCTAGCACTTGCCAGTTTAATCGCAAACATTCTATATTTAGTATAACTAGTCTTGTCAAGTAACTTAATGGGCTTTTAAAGAAGACTTTTTTACCTAATGCAGGGAAACCAGAGATCAGATACTGTCTTTCAGACTTTTTTGCTAGTATTTTAGAATTTTTAAGCAAACTGGGTTTTCACAACTGTGCAAATACATCTAAGAGTGAGGAGAAGTAGTACAAGGTGGACCTTTTACTTGTTTGTGCCAGGTGTTTGAAACATTGAGCACTACATTCTTTAAATGATAAAAAAATGAGTTATGATGTAACCTTTCCGAAAGTACAGATAACCTGTTAGTCAGTGAGAGCAGCAGTCAGGTACCTGGCAGATGGGAAGTCACTTTCCTGTCTGAATCAAAACATTGCTCATTGTCATTTATTAGGATGTGGGGGGAGCAGAACGTGGGCTATTGTTGTTTGAGAAGAGAGGCCTGGCCAGCTCCTGAAATTTGAGTATTCTTGTGTTTCCTGGTGACAGAAGAGAAGAAGGCCATGCTGCAAGAGATTGCCAATCAGAAGGGTGTGTCCTGTCGAGCACAAGGGTGGAAGGTCCATCTCTGTGCAGCGCAGCTACTACAGCTGGTAGGTGCATGGGGCTTGGAGCTTCCAGCAACATGGGGGAACATGAGGCTGTGTAAGACAGGAAGACGTTCTTACAAACTCAGTACACTGGGATACCCTAAAGGAGCTGGTGTGTAGTGCCCAAAGGGAGTGGGACATGCTTTCCCCTTTCTCAGAAATGTGGCATAAGTGGCTTGGAAACTTGGAGTGTTGGTTTTGATCCAGACATAAGAGCTGATGTATTTTGTACAGATGATCAAAACTGGCAACTCCCTCCTGCTGGTGCACAGGTCTGAAGAAGCGTCTGTTTGGGATGGTGCGGCTGATCTGAGGAGGCAGCACTGATCCACATTCCTGGATGCTTCTGTTTCAGGTTGGGGGTGAGGTAGGTGCTCTGCATTTTAGCACCAAACTCCCCAAAACCTCTGCATTCCTGGAATAGTATTGTGAGAAGTAGGGGAAGCAGTTGTGGTAGGATCCATGTTTCTTCAGAAGAGGAGCAATCCTGTAAACAGGATGTTAAAAGGAATGATAGTGCCACATTTTGTCAGAGGCTCCATCTTCTGTATCACTGACAAGAGCAGCTGAGAGGGGAATGGATTATCACTGTTTCTGTGTAGCATTGTTAACGTGGGCGAGTGTTCGCCAGCTTGGCAGTGACCCTTCTCATGAAGGGCTGATGTCTTTTAGACAAACCTGGAGCATGATGTGTATGAGAGACTGACTGCCCTGCAGGAGGGACTCATTCCTAAGAAAAAGGCGGCAACCGATGATGACTTGCATCGAATCAATGAACTGATACAGGTAGGTCCTGTGGCCCCTCAACCCAAAACTATACCCTTAGTTACAAAGCATGCTGCTGCTGTTAGGAAAAGATAAAGCTGACCTAAAAAACCCCACGTGGGTTCACTTCCTGTGTTATCAGTTACAAGGGGCACAAGTAGGAAAAGGGAAAAAGATTGTTTAGACCGGACAGTGTGCGGTTAATGACAAGTGTTTCCTTGCAGGGGAACATGCAGAGGTGTAAACTCGTGATGGATCAAATCAATGAGGCTCGAGACTCCATGCTAAAGGTCTTGGATCACAAGGATCGTGTTTTGAAGCTTCTAAACAAGAATGGAACTGTCAAGAAAGTGTCCAAATTAAAGCGAAAGGAGAAGGTTTGAACGCAGACTAATGACTTTGGAAACAGAGAACGTGTACAGAATGGAGCTGAACCTTTTTGTAATTTGGGTTTATTTTTAAGCAGAGCATTGGAATAAAAACGGATGAGTTTAGGGAACAGATGGACATGTGAAGCCTGGTGACCTGAAGGGATTGTCCTTGATCTTGTCATAATGAACAAAGATTTCTCTCAGGCTCATCCCTTTTTAAAGTTTTTCCAGTCCCACTGTTTAACTCCTGATGTGTCAGGTATGGGCACACCTGTAAGGCAGGAGATTGTGCAGGGGACTCCAGGAGGCTGACATGCAGATATGGACCCAGACAGCAGCCAAGCTTCCGAGCAATGGAAATGACACCTCTTTTGGTTACCCCATTCAGTTCTCATTCTGACCTTCCAGTGTCTAAAGCAGCCTTCTTACACCAGTGCCACTGCACTAGGGGATCTGCCACAAAGAATCTCCAACAGCTCAGAAGTCCTAGCTGTCAAGATTTAAAAAAAAAATGGTAAAAAAAAAGGGGGGGAGGGGGGAAATCATTTCAAGGTGATATTGTAGTGTCTGTGTCTGTGTTGGTGCTCTGGAATACTTGTGTTGAGGTACCTCTTGCAACAGAGGTACTGTCGCTGGTGTAATGTTAATTGTACGTACCACATACATCCTGAAAACATGAATAAAGGAATTGGAGGATTTTGTATGTGAGCAGTTTGTGTACCTTTGTACCAGTGAAACTCTTCAAGCTGCAAGCTTGAAAACAAAAGCTTTGGAAGAAGCCTGAGGAGAGAAGAAACAGCATGTTGGGAATCAGCCAGCACCCTGTGCTGTGGAAGGTGAGTAATGCTGTTCCCAGTTCAGGTCCTAAAGATGAAATAGGGATTATCCCCCATGCACTTGGGCATTTAACCTTAATATTTTAGAAAAATTGCCAAATCAGTTCATTTTTAGTCTCCTCAGCAGGAAACTTCAGTTTCATGAACTAACTCTTCTAAGAGTACATTCTTTTCCTCATCCAGTTACAGTGCTGTTATCTTGCCTTTATTCAGAACTGAGTTCTTTCAGAACTTAGATTAAAAAAATAGTCTTTCATTCTTATTTCCTGATTTTTATAATTAGAGAAGTAAATAGAATGTCCATATTCACACTGTTCTTGTGTTTTTAACACATGCAAGCCAAATTTGTTTCAGCTTTGGATGGTAGTCTTTATATTGGCTTGATTTTGCTTGTTCAAATGAAACCACTTCCTTTGTAAGATACAATTCTAATATAATGATATTGTAACTTTGGTATTAGGAAAGTTACAGTAGTTGTGTGTGTATGTTGAAATTAAAAGCAGAGGTAAGACCAGAAAAGGTGGGAATTAAAGTGTTGCTATCATCTCACATTTCTTGTCCTTCAGGAACAGAAGAACATGCACAACTGGTCAAGTATTTGTTTGATGTCGTCAGGGTAATAAAACACAGTGCCAACACTCACAGCTTCCCAAGGACTCGACAAGAAGCTCGCTGGTGATTATGAAGTGGACTTTTGCAGTGCTGGGAACTGTTTCATATCTTGGAAAAAGGATTTTAGGTGCAATCCAAGGCATTACCAGCAAAGAGAGAGGTATTTGGGGGGAAGAAGGGAGGGAAGGATTCTTTTCAGCACTGCAATAGTTGGGAACTTGCTCTTGATCTGTTCTTCCAAGTATTCTCACCAAATTCTTTGTAACCTTAGTTTTCGTTAGTATTCAAGGCTGCTATCTAGACCAAAAGGATGATGCTGTCCAAAACCTTAGAATGGTAATAATTACAGTGCTGCTCTTGTGCTGTGGAAACCATGTAGATTCTGTAATGTTGAAGGCCACAAGTAAACTGCAGAAGGTGTGACTGCCCAGGGCATGGGCTGGAACACAACAGGCTTGAAGGTCCTTTCCTACCTCAACCATTCTGTGATCCTATTCTGTAGGAGAAAGTAAGATCCACTGACATTCACCCCGGTTTAAACTCGCATTTTTATGCCTCTTATTTATTGCTTAAGCTTAGCTCCGAAATGGTCGACATAAATTCCATTTTGCAGCCCGTTTGTCTCTTGGGGTTGAATGTGCAGTGTGGGTACTCTGGGCTGTGCAAAGTTTGCTCTTCATTTTGCTCAGGTGTTCGTGGAAGGCAATTAGGCATGAGCGCCGTGGTTAATTAGCCCTTATGCACACCAAGCGCACCTCTTACAGCCACACTACCCTGCCTCACAACCACCCTTGTCCCATCCGCTGAGCTCCTCCACCCGCTGTCAGAGATTTCTCTCGGGTTGGAAAACAGTGCTGCTATTTTTACAAGATGTCGTAAAACTTTTGATGAACTAACTGCTTCTCTGCGTTGGTTTTCATGGTGCTGTGAAGAAGGAGGGAGGGAAGTTGGAAATACTAAAAAATAATTTTTGCGTTGATGCCGCTGTGTTATTTATGGTTGCTGCCATCACCCTATGTTACACGCGTTATAACTAAACCCGTCCCGGCGGCCGAAGCAGCTTTTAACCCTCACGGCCGCTCGGAACGCCGCTCTCCCCTCACGCCGCCCTCCCTCAACGCGCTGGGTCGGACCAACGCTCCGGGCAGCGAGGGGGGGGAGGAGGGAGTAAGAGGGAAGAAAAAACTGCCCGTGTTGGAGGCGCGCCCCTCCCCCCAAGCGCCACCGCCCCTGCTGGCCAATGGCAGCGCGGCGCTGCCGAGTGACGGTGCCTCCCCCGCCCCGGAACTGCTTGTTCCCGCACCTGCGATGCTCACGTGACGGGAGGGCGCGGAAGAGCGCGTCTCTATGGTTCCCGGATGGGCCAGAGCGCCCGCCCTAGGGCCGGCCTTGGTTGTGTTGGCGCCGCCGGGAGGCTGGCGGACTATGAGTGTTCGTCCCTCATTACCTCACGGCCGGGAGGAGGAGGAGGAGGAGGAGGCTGCCGGGATAGCGGCGGACCTGCCCGCGGCCTCGCTCCGGTCCTCCGGCCGCCCCGGGAAGCCCCGGCCGCGGCGGGCCCTGCCCGCTCCCCCGCCCGCCGGGCCCGCTTCTCCGGGGAGCCTCACCCAGGCCCATGGCCCCATGAGGCGGCAGAAGGCTGCGGGGCAGCAGCGGCGGCGGCGGGGCTGAGGCGGAGGAGAAGCCGGGACGGGTGCAGGAGGTGGGTGACCCCGCCGGGGGTGTGAGGAAGGCAGCGGTGGAGGGGGGCACCGTGGTCCGCCCGCCCGCCCCGGGCCGGAGGAGGCCGCAGGGGGGGTCCCGCTCCGCGGCGCCCCCTGGCGGCCCCGGTGCTGCTCGGGGGGGTCGGGCCGGGGCACGGGGGGTCTCCGGGGTCTCCCCGGGCTGGACCTGGCGGGGCTGCGGGACCCCCCCGAACACCCGCAAAGTTTGTGTGCGGGAGCCCGGCGCTCGTCCCGCCGCGGCGGTGCCCCGGTGTGCCCCCCGCTCGCCCATCCGCGGGGCGCTCCCGGGAAGCGGGGCTGGAAGCGAGCGGCCGCCTTTGTTAGGCCCCTACTGCAGAGGAAGGGAGAAGACAGCGAAGCTCCCCTCTGCCCCTGCCACGTCTCCGATCTTGAATCAAGTGTTGTGCTTCCAAATAAATAAATAATGATTTATCGTCCCCAATGCGGCTGAGCCGTCAGTGGTAACTGGGGAAGGCTCAGCATCCTCACAGAGCCAGAGCAGGTTACTTTTAATAGGCACTGAACAATTTACATGGTCGCTTTGTCAAAGTTATGCTTTTCTTTTGCCTGGTTTGGTATCTTTTTCTTTCTTTTTTATTTTTTTTTTTTTAAATTTTATTACTATTGCAAAAGTAGAGATCAAAGAAAAAATTATAATTTTCCTTAGGTCATATAAATTGTTCCTAACGGTCTTGTTAAAATCTTGAGGTGAGGATTCTTAAGCAGAGCAAGCACTGCAGGCATGCGTGGTTTGTATTGAGAGGTGCACCTCTCAACACCACTTACACCAGTTCTGGTTCAGTTCAGAGTCCTGTGAATCCTGCTACGACTCATGAAACTTCATGAATAAAGTTTACACTGTTTGCATGCGTGGAGAAGGGAGAGAGTTGTCACGACCTGGATGTCAGTGCATGTCATCCCTCACCCCCTCAGTACTGTGTTTGTGCTCTCAGCTTGGGAGGGTTAGAGGGCTGCTGTGGTGGTCACTGTAGTACCCTGGTACTCATGAGAGCTGAGTGTGACTTCAGTCCCCCGTGGTGTTCTCTGTGTCTCATGTGCCTGTGCTTTGAGCCCCTGGTTTTCTCTCCCTTGGTGTATTCAGATCTCGTGTTGAGGTCGGTGTTTAAGTTCCTACCACTGACCTGTAATCCTTGCCTATCATGTTTGTCCATCTCTGTCTGCCCAGCCTTTCCTCCCTGTGTTTGTTCCGCCCCTTCTTGTGATGCGTGAGCTGCTATTCTCTTCTTTGGAGGCATGACACTGTTCTGAGTTGTTGGGTTTTTTATACCATACCTGTTTCCTGCTAGTGTCACTTTCCGCTGTTCAGACTGTGCTGGCTTCAGCTCTTCCTCTCATGCACATCTTGCCTGTACCCCCTGCATGTTTATTTGGGAGCTGTATTAATTCACCCAGTCCTGGAAAGTGAGTGCAGTTTCCAGTTTGTGGTCTGGAAAATAGTCTGTAGTTTAGAAAATGGTGCTTTTAGCTCCTCTTTGATCTTTCTGGTGATAAATCAAGGGCAACATCCCTGGGAGTCCAGCCCCAAAAGTGTCATTTTGGGCTGCTGTCATTCTCCTCTCAAGAATGGGGAAGAGAAATCCACTTCTTTCCCACTGCTGCAGGCATTGACTGAGGAGGAAGGGGTGAGCAGGGAAAGTAGTGGATAGGATGTATCTGTAGTCCCAAGTCTTTTGTTTTTTTCTCTTTTCCCACAGTTTCATTCTTTTTATGGGAAGTCTGGTTATGGGGTTTTTTTGCTTGAGCCACCTATTAAAGTGTTCAGTACACCTTATCAATAACTCATAAAGTGCAATTGCATGCATGTTGTGTCCACGCTCTTGCAATTTATGTGTGAAAACACCCATTCTGCTGAACTGGCTTTAGTGCTTCCTCTGTAACAGAAGCAAGGAAGCAGCTGTTGGTCTTTCACCTGTAACTCTTTGTGTAATACTTCTCCCCCCTCCCCACCCCTCCATGCCAGGGTTCTGCAGTGCTCCAGGCAGCGAGTTTTGAAGCAGGATGGGAAAAAGACGCTGTGTTCCTCCACTTGAGCCCAAGCTGGCAGCTGGCTGTTGTGGGGTGAAGAAGCCCAAATTGTCTGGGAGTGGAACGCACAGTCATGGGAATCAGACCACAACTGTACCAAGCTCCAGTTCAGGTCCTCTTCAGAACCACCAGCATACAGATGGGAATAATGGAAGGGAGAACGTATCTGACTTGACTTTGGGCCCAGGAAATTCCCCAATTACTCGAATGAATCCCACTTCAGGAGCTCTGAGCCCACTTACTCGGCCCAATGGAACTGCCAACAGCACCAAGAACCTGGTGGTGACAGCAGAGATGTGCTGCTACTGCTTTGATGTACTCTACTGTCATCTCTACGGGTTCCCTCAGCCACGGCTTCCTCGATTTACCAATGACCCCTAGTGAGTACATCCTTATGTGGGAGCAAAGCTGGGAAACAGCTTCCAGAGCTGTGGTTTGGTTGGGCAAGGGTGAAGGGTTTCTTCTGGGGAGTGAGAAAATTGTTGTGCAGGGAGGAAGGGGGCATTCTGCTCCTTTCTTTGTCTGCTAGAAACAAAATGATATACTGTAAATGCACAAAAAATCAAAGTATTGTTTGTTGGTGGATGTGAGTGAGCTTTAAAGAGTGTCCTTCGAGAAAGAACGTGTGTAGCTCTACAGAAAGAATGAAGAGGTGTGGTGCTTCTTCAGCTCACAGTCTGGTGTGTTCCATGAGGCATTGTGTTCTTTGTGGAGGAGTGCAAACCCACTTCATGGTAATGTTCTGGTAAAGTTTGCCCCCTTTTTTGTAAGTAGATTCCTCTGCAAAAAATTAACTGAGCAGTGTCACCTATAAAACTGTACTAAAAAAACCAGTTAAATAACGTCATTAACTTGAAGAAGCTCCAGCCCCTAATGGGAGACACTGACTTGGAGAAGGGAAGAGACTTCCTTCTGGAAAGCAAATGGAAAGGGAATAAAGTAAGAAGTTGAAACAACTTTCCAGTTCATCCTGAAACAAGTGCTGAGCTGGTGAGGCTTATACAAGGACACTCCCAGGAGTCTTCAGCTGTCCAAGTGAATGGGTTTAACAGGGAGGACAATCTAAAAATTACCAGTTATAGGAGATGTGTTAGGAGATAGTGCTAGTTGGCCAATGTGGGGAGAAATCATAGAATCATTTAGGTTGGAAAAACCTTTGAGTCCAACCATGAAATCCAGCACTGCCAAGAGAGTTAACTTTCAAGGACGATACCAAGGTTAGGAGGAAAGGAGATGTGTATGAGCAGAAGTGAGGAGAAGGATTTATGAAGCTGTTTCACTTTGGTGAGATTTAGGTAATGTTTATCTGAAGGTTGACTGCGTGGGTGTGGAAATGTTAATGTTGTTAAAATGTTGGTTGAAAGTATTATAATGGGAAAGATCAGTGACAGATGGACCTTCTGACACTCCTCCGGGGCCTCCTCCAGAACAATAGGTAAAATAAAAAGTTGCCACATCCTTAATTTAAGCTAATGAATTTTAAATTGATGTAAGGAACAATGGCTTAAACAGGTCAAGGACTTCCTTTCTCTGTGTATTCAGTGTCTGCCCACCTTACTGCTGTCAGGGTGGATGTAGGTTGTGCTTCCATGCAATTATTATTCAAGCTGGATTATGGATACATGTTCTGAATGCTGCCGCAGAGTAAGCTGTTTAATACTGTAAATATAAATGAATAGAGAAAGGCTCTGGATTAGGATATCAAATAGTTCCAGGGACTCCCCAGGCTGAAACATTTCTGGTGTTCATACCTACACTAAGTAGGCTCTCTTTAGAACATTTTATGTTAGTCTGCTTGTTATTTTGTAGCTTGGAATGCAAAGGGTTATTTGCTGTTGTTCTGCTAAGCCGGTAAGAGAGATGGTTTTATAGAGCTGCATTCTTTTGGTGTCAGAGGAGATTTCTGGCTGGATTTTGTTGCTTTTTCTGTAGACTAGTTTCAAAAAGGATGTCCTTTGGGGAATAGCAGCTGGTTGATTTTTATGCCCAGATTTGAAAAGTTAAAATTTGTTCATTGGTTATTTCTGTGCTCATAATTACAAGCCTTTTAGATCAGCACACCAACAAAGCATAACCAGACCTTCCCCTTCTCTTCCCCTGTCAGCAAATGCTTAGCTGGATTTTCTTGTGTTTCAGCATTTATGCTGTTGCTTCCAGGAAATAGTTGGAGGCGCCCCAGGGAAAAGCATGGGGTTTGCTCTCTTGGAGAGCAGCACACAAGGATGAACTGTCCCACTTGAGAAAGTAATGTAATGAACTTCAAGCCAAATGTTATCAAATACAAGAGTAAGCTAAGGTAAAATACAGAAATAATTTGCATTTTGGCCTTTTGTGATATAATTAATGTCAATGTAAGAGATCTTTGGACAAAACAAAAGTTTATACTGCAAGTCTGTCTGGGCAGACAGAGAAGAGGCTGTTGATTAAACTGTTCTTAAACTGGTTTTTAAACTGGTGCTGAACCTTAAAGTAAAAATAAAAGTAGGTGTGAAGGTCAGGATTTGGCATAAACAGTGTAATAACATGCAAGTTATGGGGTTTTGAATTGAAAACCACCATGAATTTCAGTTACCGGCCTGAGGGAATATGCACATGGGCAACACTATTGATGGGAATTATGGAATTGGTAGATACCTGTGAAGTAAGGTTCCCTTATTCCAATGTTAGCAGTGATGGTCACAGATCAATGGAGAAATGGTGGCATTGCAAGACTTGTAGTTATGTCTGAATGAACTTGGCAAAGGAAGAAAATATCCCCTTTGCTATTCAGGTTACTGCAAGTAATTGCAGTTTGGAACCTGTGCAAGTAGTTTGTTGGTTTCTTTTTCCACTTTTGTCCTTCAGTCTGACTTTTTAATAGTAGGTATTACAAACTGGTGCTGAAACTCTACCATGGAAGTTTCTAGTTGCCATGCAAGACAAATAATAAGGTACTTTCATCATAAAATCTGTTCTGTAACAGGTTTTTCCCTAGTACAAGCTTAACCTTGATTTGAACAAACTTTATTTTTCTACTTTAAAATTCCCTTTGTAGTTGCAATTGATGAAGCTAATTTTTAGTTGCTGAAATTCCCCTCTCAGCCTAAAAACCATAATCAAACACATATACGTGGGATGTTGTGGCTGGGGAAGAAACAGTTGACATAATCCGCTGAGGATATGGCTGCAAAGTACCAGTAAATGCTCTTGGGTGAACATGGACGAAAGATTGTTGTGACTTTCTCAGTACATCTGGGAAATAACACTTTTCAAGGAGGGGCTCTGGAACAATGGGCTTATTGTCAGCTGCACCTGCAATTTGCTGAGTGCATTTATTCTTCAGAGACAGAAACATCATCTTCTCTGCAATGAAAATAGTGAAATTTTATCTATGTGTACAGAATCATATCTCTTTTTATGCCTCAGTTGTTCTGACCACAATAAAAAATGGTTTTAAATGTGCTTTAAGGTATTTTAAAATATACAGCCTTCTGAATGCAATTATCTTCTCCCCTCTCATAATATCTCTTCTATTATAGATGCATAAAGCTGTGTTGCAGCTCAGTGGAAAGATGGGTTGTGGGATTTTTTTCCCTTTGGAAGGGGAAAGAGGTAAATTGAAAATGTGAACCTGCAAGTTGAATTGAAGGGGAATTTACTTAGATTTGTATTCTGTGAGTGATGGTTTTTATGTTCTCCCTTCCCTTTTCTCTTTGGGGTGAATGTCACGTAGACTGAGCAGTACTTTCAAAATTTTTATTAGATTAAGGTGAATTGCCACTGAATTTGTCACAGTAATATTTCTCAGAGATCTCCCATGTAAGTTTAGTATCGCTTTGTTTTGTGTTTTTTGGGATTTTTTTTTAAGTTTTCTAATGTATTTTCTTACACTCTTTTTCTGTTTGCTCTTTCACCATATGATAGCTACATGAAAATGTAGAGGAATGACATCCTGCAAGTGCCTTGAAGTGTTATTGGAAAACTAGAACAGTAAATCCCCTTAGTCAAGCAAACCAGAAGGTTGTTGTTGGATGTGGAAGGATGTTTCCACTTCTTCTGTGGGCAAAGTCCTTCACATTTGTCACTCAAAGGCTAATTGCTCTTTTGGGTGTCACACAGCTGGTAACTAGATCCTGAATGATGGATTTATGCTGTGATGGATTTAATTCCATTGTTGCTCTGAGAAACATCACTGGGCATTGGTTTATTACTGCAGTTTAAATTATGTTCTCACTACTTAGATGTAAGAAGTTCTGTTGCTATGTTTGAGAAATCATCCACACTCCATTCTGGTTTTGTTGTCTGAACAGAATATCTTAGTATTTTTGGTAAGGTTTGCTGCAGAGGTACATTGCTTACAAAAGCTTCAAGAGTTTGAGGAGAGGGTCTGAGCTATGTTGTCGAATCAGCCTTGATGGTTCAAAACTCCTGTCAATATTCTTTTAATCTCAGAAAATTATATTTTATCATGTTACTTAAAGTTCAGTAGAAATCCACCGGCTGATGTCTTGTATTCAGTACGCTGTACTCTGAACAAGTCACAGTATCACTCATCCTGTTTTTAAAATTAGGTCAGCATTATCGGTTGCCTTACAGAATTTTGCAGATGTTCAGACATTCTTGTAGAGCTGCAACCACCACTGTCCTTTTAGTGTTTCTCTCTACAGCTCTTTGCAATTTCACTCACTTCTGTAGAAATTAATTTTTTGTAATTAATGTTCACAATCATCTTTACCTGTTTATCTCTTCATAGAGCTCTGTTATTCTGAACTTGTTATTCTTTAAGGCCAAATTGTGAGTTGTGGTTTAACAGCTTGAAATGAGCCTGCTGAGTCGAGAATCTACTGTTATGCCTGTAAATTCATGATGGTAGACAGGAAAGTAGAAATCCAGGTGATGTTTGAGTAGGAACAATACCGTTTTAGGTCTGTGTTCAAGAGGAGAGTATATGTGTAAATAGAAATTAAATGTAAGGTAAGCAAAAGATATGGGCATAAACTGCTTGAGCCTTAGGGATGGACTCTGAAGTCAGATCCTTGTGGAAATAACAGGGAGGAAAAAAAATCTGGATTTCTCTTTATTCCTTAAAGAAAAAAAGAAAAAAAAAAAGAAAAAAAGCTTTTATTGCAAATCTGATTTATCAAAACAGTAGTATAAAGAACTAATTTGCATCATCTATATTAATTTTTATATGAGTTATGCTGTAAACTAGTGGATGCTACAAAGTGAGGCCAATATTGACAGGTAATCAATCAGTGGGATCCAATAACCATATCACTCATTAGAAGGCAGCACAGAGTCTGGCCAGGAAGGTGTCCATGGAGGACTTCCAGAGTACTGCTGGAGAGGAGGGAGTATGCTGAAAAGGTGGAGGGAAGTGTTGGGGTTTGCATGTGGGGGTGTGGGCATGAAGTTTTGTTCTTGCTAGACACCAGGTGAGCAAACCTGCCTGCTGGGGTTTACTGGAGGGAGAGAAAGCAAAGGCATGTGGCTCTTTTACACCTTGGTTGTCTCCCCTTAACAACCAAATATCTGTAGAGGCTGGAGGGTTTATTTTTTTTTGCCTTTTCAGTCCACTCTTTGTGACGTGGAAGACGGGGCGAGACAAGCGGCTTCGTGGCTGCATCGGGACCTTTTCAGCCATGAATCTTCACTCAGGACTCAGGGAATATACATTAACCAGGTAACTGTCGAAAATGAAATAAATACAAAATTAGTTTGTTTACTGAAGATCTGTAAGGATTCAAGGTTATCATGTTGGATCGATATAGTTCAACGTAATATGCTTCATGATGAAATAAACCTGAGTGTATGATAGTTACAATGAGGTGATATATCAGGATTTAGTGGAACATCTTTGCAAAAGGTGAGTTGCAGTGGACATTTTAAGGCTATTGCCAAATCTCTTTTGCATACTAACAGTTTTGACATCTGTAGCATGTAATTTCTCTCCTACTGCAGTAGGCATTGAACAGCATCAGGAAGCTTGCCACTGGTGTTACAGTTCATTAGATTAGGGAGAGATGCAAATCACTTTCTCTGCAACAGCAGAGAAACACATTTCATGCAGGCATAATCAAAAGGGGAATAATTAAGCATCTAATACTTTAATTTGGTGCTTGTACTGGGTGATGTATCTTCTCTTCCCTTTAGTGCACTTAAGGACAGCCGATTTCCCCCCCTGACTCGCGAGGAGCTGCCCAAACTCTTCTGCTCTGTCTCCCTCCTCACTAACTTTGAGGATGCCAGTGACTACCTGGACTGGGAGGTGAGAACAGGTGCATTTGGAACTCTGCATCACTCTCTCGTTCCATTCGGGTTCGGGTTAGTACATGGTGATGTATCTCCTTCATTACAGGGGTGTATGGGGTTAGAAGAGACTGGGAATAGAAGAAATGGGGCTGGAAAATTAGAAGGAAGGAAGAGGATGGCCTAACAGTATGCTTTTGGTTGGGGGGGATCTGAATGCAAATAAAAGAAACATGAAAGTAATTCATGGACTTGGCCCAATAGGAAATGGGTGTAAATACATGTATAAAAACCTGGGAAGTATTTTGATGGTGTGGATAGAAACTAGAAATAAAAAGTAGTTAAGACCAGAGGTATGAATGGTTTTTAGGACTTTATTCATGGAATGGTATTTCATTCAAGAAGAACATATTTGTGGACTTTATAGTTGGGTAACTTTAGGCATCATTCTTGTGTGCAGAGATTTTGTCTCTCTTGCGTGACACAAGAGATGGAAAACTGACAAGACTTGCCTCAGAAGAAGTGGCAGGGACACTGGTGAGGCTTGTCTGGGAAGGGTGGCTAAGAGAGCCACTTGTGAGACTTGCCAGGCAAGAGCAGAGAGGGGGGAAGAGAATGACCTTACCCAGGCAAAAGCCAAACTGTCCAGAGAGATACACAGCGTTGTGGGAATGACAACTCAGTCATGGACTCAGTGTTAGCAAACACCTCTTATTTGGCTGTTCATTTCCATCTATAGGTTGGAATCCATGGGATCAGAATAGAGTTCATCAATGAGAAAGGTGTCAAACGCACAGCCACGTATTTACCTGAGGTTGCTAAGGAACAAGGTGGGTTTGAGATGGCAGCCAAACACGTCAACACATTGTGTCACAGAATTGGGTAACTTAAATCTGCCAACTTGGGGCTTGCATTACAATGCTCTCTTCATAGTGGTGCCATGGAACCACCAGGCTTAATCTTGACAACTGACAGCTGATACAGTTGTTGCTGGGTTTTCATCTGGCCCTTCTCTCATCCCGTATCTTTGCACAGCTGTGTCTTAGTGTCAGAATGTTTTAGGGCTGAAGAAATAGAGGATCTCAAAGTATGGCTCTTCCAGCCTCATTCAGCATTGCATCTTTCCTCTTCTATGTTTCTTCCACCAGCTAGGATAACTGCACGCTGCACAGCACCAACAGGAGAGTCACTTTCCTCCTCATTCTTGCTAAAGCATCCTCCAGAGGGGAGCTAGAAACACAGCCCCTCTGGAGCACACTTCCCGCTCAAATAGAGTAGTGGTCACCATGGTAACTGCTCAAAATATTGCCTCCTCCTTTCCTCCACCTAGCAGAGTGGAGTGGTCGCATCCTCCTGGCTCTGGGGCAAAAGACTAAGGTAGGAATTTTAACTCTGATCTCTCACATAGCAGTGCACTGTGCTATCAGTAGAGCATCAGTCCCAATTTGCCTATGTAAAGAGCTAAGTATTATATGATTTTCAAGGGAGCTAAGTGGCACATGAAATAATTCAGGAACCCTGCAACAGTAGTAAGGCACAGACCTTTATAAGACATGGAATGGAAAATGGAATTACTGTTTCATAGGTCAGCTCCAATATGAGTTTAAAGGGGTAGGCATGTGCAGATAGTGTGTGTGCATCAGGCCATATATGTCCAGTTCAACATTAGGATTTCTGAAGCTTAGAGTTTCTGTTTAGTTGTTTGTTTTTCTAGAGTCCTTTTTATGCATTTCTAGTGTTTTTGAAACATTTTTTATATTGAAAAATTTGCCTTGCTTCTGTTTTTCAATAGACTGGGATCAGATCCAGACCATAGACTCCTTACTCAGGAAAGGTGGCTTTAAGGCTCCCATTACCAATGATTTTAGGAAAACAATTAAACTTACCAGGTAAGTAGATGTATTTGTTGTCTTTTAATTTTACTTTATAGTGGTTTCTGGGTGATTTAAAATATTTGTGACTGATGTAAGTCTTTATGCCTCTTCCAGAGAAAATGTAGGGTGAAAGACCAAATCACAAATGCCATGTGTTAGGCATATAATGCACATGGAATTAAGCACAATATGTTTGGTCCATGCAGGATCGAAGTTGGCATTTTTCTAAGAGAAGTGTCACTGGTTTTAATATAACCATCTATGTGAAAGATCAGAACCTTTGATTTTTTCTGTATCTTTTCAATGAACTTCCTTTTCTCAGTATGCTCATCTGTGAATGCTATAGCTATTCGTAGGTGACAGCTGTCTTCAAACCAAACCACACTCAAATTTGTCTGGTTTTCAGAATTTGCTTGCTTTTCTATACCCCTGGCTGTGTTACTGGTTTCTGCCCCCTTTATGTTAGTAAAAATTGGGACTTTCTGGTTTTGTATAGAAACACTATTTTATCAGGTCATTCTTTACCTCTAGAGAAATGAGGTGGGTGTGCAGGGCTTTCTTTAACAGGAGATGGCAGGATGAAGGTTTTCCTTAAAATCTGATGTAATGTGAGCTTAGTGCAACTCATAACCACTTTGTAGCTGGCTGTTGTTTAGCGTGCTTTAGAAGAACTTGGGAAAGTCCAGTCTCTCCAAAGAAACTTCACATTTTGTGAATTCTGATTATACAACATGGACTAACTAATTTATAAGCTATAATAAACCTCTCTTTACCAACCTCTCAATTTTTTTCACTACCTTTTCAAATGTGGAGATAACCACAAAAGAAAACAATAGTGAAATACTGATTAGTTGAATCTTCTTCCAGCACACTTTTCATGCCATTTTTGCCCATTGCATGTGGATAAAAAAGAAAACAAATCGATTTTTTTTTTCCTGTGTGCTACTTCAGGCAACCCTTTAATTATGATCACCGTGATTAAGGCTTATCTTTTGGGACACTGGTGCTAATTCAGGCTCAGATAGGTTATTGTATTGATACAAGTGGTTTCCTCATGGTCATCATTGGCTGTGAGCTAAAGGGGAGTCTGGGGTGAATGTTTTTCTGTCCAGTCACTCCGTGTTGCGTAGTCTGACATCATTTTTCTGCCGCTGTTCCCACAGGTACCGCAGTGAGAAGGTGACAATCAGTTATGCAGAGTACATGGCCTCCCGCCAGCATTGTTTCCAGAATGGCACTCTTCATGCCCCCCCCCTCTACAATCATTACTCCTGACACACGGCTGCATGACCAGTCCCACTCCCCAGTTGCTGCCAATGGCTATGACATCATCGGGGCAGATGCCTCCTCTTCCTGGTCCAGTTACTTCTATTACTGCACCATTTTATGATGCTAGCTTCCGTTGCCAAGTCTGCCTTCCCACTGACCTGGGGGGAGGACGAGAGCGTGACAGGACTTCAGGGGCCCAAGCCTTATCTCAGCCTTCCCTCCGAGTGGGGGTTCAGTTGGATTGGGGCTCCATGCCTACGAACTGTCGTGAGGTGCAGAAGACCTTTAGGAGTGAAAGTGCTGCTTCGGACTGATCTGTTCCTGGGTGTTACTGACACTCTGGCAACTTGAGTTGTTTGTTATGGAAGCCCCCCAGATCAAGTAGGATCATTCCCCTGGCAGCCTGGGCAACGGAGTCCAACAAAACATTTTTTAGGTTCTTTTTAATTTTTTTTTAACCTTTGGTATCTGTTGTGTACTGAGAGCTGATTGCAGTCCCCACGCATCATAGGCGGACATCATGATATTGGGGAGGGTTGAACACCTGGATAGCACCCCATCCTCATGGACAGAAAACATGTGAAAAGTTAATCCATTATTAAAATAAACCCTTAAAGACTTTAAGGTTCAGATCCTTGGTAGGTTGGATTCTTAGTGATGAAGCCTGCTATGAAATACAATGCTGTTTTGCCTGTAAGAGAGCAACATGGCACATGCTGTGTACACAGAGGAAACTCAAGTGTCCCTGGACAGTCTTTGTTAAAACCAAGTTTTGTTTCCAAATATTTGTAATAGATAGGATTAGGGCTGGGGAGGGGCTTGCAAAGCATTGACTGTAGTCGCACAAGTGAGACTAGGTGACTGAAATTTGTTTAATTTAAGGTAACAGTCTTGGGGACCTTCCTTTTGATAGGACAGCCACTTTTGCTGGTATGACTACTGATCTTAGGGGCTGTGAGTGTTCCAGTTTGTAGCAGGCCTATGGAATGGAGCTCTGTAGTTTTGCTGGTAAGATTAATCTTACTTGGCTTAGTCATTGCCACATCCAGGCAGTGAGTAGGGAAATCTGTGTTACCCAAACTGCATGAAACTCATGTGCATTCTGTATTTTTTTCTCCTGTGGTTGATGATCGCAAGAAATACTCTTTTCTAAAAGGAAGTTATCAGTTGTTATTCTGCAGCATCATTGAGGGATGTCATAAACTCTAAATTATGACACTCTTCCAATGAGATAACTGGACTTCAGAATATAATTTGGGGTGGGTTTGGTTGGTTGGTTTTCCAAACTTCTGGAGGGTCAGTAATGATCAGGGAAGAAAATACAAGTGCACAGCAGAGTCATGGCTGTTTGGTTGCATACCTCTTCAGAGACTGCTTGTGTGTTGTAATTGGCTGGTGTTTGAAGCCTGAAATTATGCCTTGGTATGCCAGGGAATAGGGCTGGTAGGAAGCTGAGAACTGCAGGGTGCTGTTCCTGGTCCTGAGGAAGAAAGGCACAATTTGTGCCGTTTTGCTTCATGTTGGTGAAATGTTCTTCTGGAGGAGAGACATGTGAGGGAGATTCCTCTGGATAAAGGTGCAATATTGACCCAGCTTTCCTTCCTTATTGGGTCATTCTTACAAATTGCCGCTTTTCCCTTGTGATGTTGTTGAAAAGCAATTGAAGATGAAAGGATTGTTTCATGACTTCCTGCTGCTGAGAATAAATGAGTCTCGTTACAAACCACTCCAGTTTGTAATTACTCTCCCAGATACCATGTAGCAATGGGGGAGGGTGGGGTCAGCTCCAGGCATACCACTCACCTTTCAGCTGTCAAACAGTATGATACATAGGGCTACACTCATTACTGTTCAAGTGTTCTATGTTAGAATTTAATTTCTAAAAGGTTTAAAAAAAAGGCAAAAAAATGGTGCTAAAACTTCACCCCTGAGCACGCTCGGTGAGACTGGTCATGCAGGCATACAGTGCCAGGCTTTTCAACTATACTGTTTCTTTTTCAGATGTTTGCCCTGTTCTGTGTCTTCAACAGTGTATAGTGTTTTCCTGATTTCAGTTTCTTTGACTAGGGGATGACTAAAGGGTGGGGTGGGGAGGGTTAGTTGTCATTTTTTTAAAGAACAGAATTTTAGGATTGAGTAACTTGGTTGGTTTAAGCCTGAAGTGGGACAGATGGTTTGGGACTGGGGAAGTCTTATCCTCTCCCACTTCTATTTCCCCACTCAGTCTGTTTAAAAAAAAAACAAAACATAAATGCCTCTAAATATGTACTGTGTTCTTGTCTTGTTGCAGTGAGAAGAGAACCTGGCAGATCAGGTGCCTAAGGAACAGGCCCTCTCAGCTTTAGTCCCATAAGGGTCCAGCTGTGAAATCAGTTGAAAACTGTGTCAATAGCTAAGTCAGCTCAGAGAAATGTATGACAAGGACAGGTGGTCTCAGGAAATAATCCCTTTTCTAGATCATTACATGGCAGCTATGCATAAGGATGAAAGAGGTGAACTAGGAACAAATTGTAGTTTGAATTGCCTCAAGAAGGAGACAACCAAAATCAGTGGCCAATTGATCTGAAGTTTTCTCCGTGGTTGCTTGGCTGGGAGAGCTGGTTAGAACTACTCCTCAAAGCAACTGTTACCTGGTTTGATGTGAATTAGCTCATCCTTAGAAGCAAGTGCCTTTTGGTCTAGAAGGGCTTATTCTCATGACAACCACAACTGATAAATAATCTCACTGCAATGATGAAATGTCTTTGTTTTACAGTAACTACAGGAGAATGTCTTTGATCACTGGAGTCTGTCAATGTTGAAATGTTTCCACTGTGAGGTTCTTAATTATTTTTTTTTTCATGTTGTTCAACAGTCAATCTCAACTGAAGCCATTTCAGTTTGAGAATGTTATATGGTCAAAATATCACATATCTACGATTTATCAGAACAAAAAAAAAATCTGTAAGGAAATCTAAAAGTTCATTTTAACCTTTGCACAGAATAATTTGTTTTCATAGTACATTAACAAACCTCTGCAGTCTTCACTGACTATTAGTGCTGTTTTCTGTTTGTATTCAGAAACTACATGTTGTTTTGTTGGGGGTTTTTTGGTTAATTTATTTCCTTAAAGCAGGAGACCTCTTTTGACCTACAGTGCAGAGACGTCAGACCAATTCTTTATATTACACTTGGTTGCCTCCTACCTATATAATAATTTCTGAGTGTAAATAATTGAACTCTATCCTCTAATGAAGTATTGTAGAGAATAAATCATAATGGATAAAGATTATTTGTACTGTCCTCTTTATATGAGTTCTCACAGTCTTTGTGGGGGATAAGATGAAATTGTTCTCATCTAGAAAGACAAACAATAGGTTACAGGTAGGAGTAGCAAACCTGTAAATTATACCACATATTCAAAACCAGGGAGGTTGCCAGAGTGGGATGACAACTGTCTGGAAAAACACCAATAATCAAATAGGCTTACTGTAAGAAAGCAAGGAAAAATAGTAGGAAAATTAAAACCAAGTATTATATATATTTCATTAATAATGGCATAGTAGTGTCTTTGTATCCTTAAATAATGTTTGCTTGACAATAACTTTCTATCAGGTGCTATGGTGGTGGAATGTATAAAGCACATACATACAGAGTACTGTAAATCTTGCTGAAACTCAAAATTGTTCTTTTGTGGTTTTGTCTTCTAAAATGAACTACGAACAAATTGTCTATATTTTAGGGTGGTAGTCCTCAGGTGATATAAAAAACTTATTTCAGAGGAATAAAACACCCATCTTTCAAGATTCTTACTATTTTAACATTTGCTCCGAGTCAGGACAGGATTAACTGAATTGTAGAATAGTTTTGAATTGTATCTCTGGCTTACATGGTTTTTTCCATTCATTTTCAGATAATTGTTAACTTTCTGTCTATGGCGGCTGTCTAGTTAGAGATGCTACATTTTCTGCTTGTGGCTCTTGGGAGAGGCAACCTTGGATGTCAATAAACAGTCATAAGACCCAAAAAAACCACCAGCCAAACCAAGGGGGAGGGTGGTTTTGACTTAAATATGCCTGAGAAGCTCATATATCTCAGTGCAATTCCAAAGCAAAAACCTATTTTCAGGTGCTGGTACTAGGAAGGCTAGAAAGTCAGTCCCTTAGGCAACATGAGGCAGATGCTTTGACTAACAGATTTCCAGGTGAGTTCCAGTCGAATTTCCTTGTTAATTCTGAAGTTGCCCATATCCCTACCATCCACTGCTGTCATGTGCCCAGGAGAGTTATCAAGTATATTCTCCCAGCTTTGTTGGCAGGAATACAGTGACTTGTGTACTTTAGTGTCATACACTTTTCCTTTCTTGATTTTTTTTGTTTCCTATTGAATCAGTCAGACATAAAATCTTTGGTGTCTTTTTTCAGAAGTTCTTCCATGCACATTGCATTCCGTGACTGCAGGAACACTCAGCAGCTCACAGGGAGGATGAGGCCAGGTAGAAGGGTGTACATATGACTGCACACTGAAATAGGTCAATCCAGGCTAAATATAAACCAGGATAATTCTCCTGAAAACAGTTCCTTCTGTTGTTACTTCTGTTTGAAATAAGAAACAAAATTAATTAGTCATTTAGCTTTCCCCTCCTTCTAGAACAAAATTACAGAAAAATTAGCAGAAACTTCTAGAGGATAGTTCAAAGGAAGAATACTTTAGCATTTTTTTAACACAGAAAAGAAATGTCTTATCTGTGATTGAGAAATACCATTCTTATCTTGAAGATAAAAATGAAAATCAGAATGCTTTCCTATACAAATCAACAAATTAATATGTATACTGATAGTACATGGAACAGCATGATAGGAAAGTTCCTAGGATGGTTTTGCCACAGTCTGGGAAAAGATTACTTGTGAATATGTTCACTCACAAAACATAACAAACACAGAAGAGTATGGTTACCATGTTTTTTAAAACAAGTATATAATTCTACAAATTGAACAATATCCAGATTATTGAACCGTATTTTTTCTATGGTCAGCTAGACTGCTCTTATAATCAGATTAATTCTGGCATAAATTCTGTGTTATACAACCAGTTGATAATGTCATATATATATTTAAAAACTGAACAGATCATGCAGCTTTGCATTCAGAGTGTTACTATGACTTTATTACTGGATATTGATATAACTTTACTTTGCTCATACGTGTTCATTCATTATAGTTTTGAATATATAATTTTAAATGGAGTAAAAATAAAGGTAAGATGGTGTGAAAACCTAAACCTGGAGAGTTATACTTTAAGTACACAGATGAAAATCATGCATGTCTTGAGCAATGTTGGCTACTGTGGGACATGGTGCTCTCGGTGGTTATCTTCACGAGGATCTACTCCTATCACACTGGCACTCCACAGAAAAGACACAATTACTGTTAGAAAGCTTAAAAAACTCCTAGGAAAATCACATTTTTTCTGCTGATGAATTAGAGGGAAAGCATATTACAAAATAGGTTTATGCTAATAATAGTATATCATTGTTGTTAGTTGTTCCTGTATTTGATTGCATGGAGATATTTAGCTGAGCATTTTGTAAGGTCTGTGCAGGGGCATGTAGTTGTTACAGGATCTGTGTTTAAACTGTGGCAACACAGGAATTACCATAATAGGTCTGTCTAACAATCTGCTACTCAATACCACGTCTCCAGCAAAGATCAAAGCTTTTTGCCCTGGAATATGGAATATTAGAGATTTTGTTCATGATAAATCACATCTGGACAAAAATTCTTTTTTTTTTTTCCAGTCAGTTTAGTTTAGGATGTCACCAGTAAAGCTGTCTAAAAGTTCCTACAGTCATTCATTTTATTTTAATCAAGCTCACCTCACTTTTCTATGCTTATTTTGTTGATAAATGCCAAAACAGTCATTATTAGTGAGGAAAAAGCCAGTGCATTTTAAAAATAACAAAAGGTCAGGTATTTTGCTATGTTTGGTTTGTTGCAGCAGCTGAACAATATTTACTGTGGGGTTTATAAGTTTATTTTTTTTTAATATTTTTTAAATGGAGGAGGGGGGAAGAAGCAGCTTCCATTCAGGAACATTTTTATTTTGCTCTTAATCAAACATATAATTGATAATAAACTTAAGCTTTCATTATAGCCTCTTTAACTGTACCTGTAAAATCTTGGCTTTTTATACTTAGGTAGAATGGATCCTTGGGGGAAAACAAAAAAGGAAATTATTAGCTTAAACCTCTGTGAGCTACTTACTGCTCTAAGAATCATGATGTTCTGAGTTGACAGGTTATTTGAGAAGCCATCAGGATTCCAAGTGATTTTAAATGCTTCTCTCCTCAATCTGGCATGGATTTCCTTGTTTTCTTGTAAGCCTAATTGAAATTGTTTAATTCACCAGATGTTCCCCAAGATATTTCCATTCCATCTTCCTGAATGTCTTTCTGCTTGTATCACTTAGCAAATTACTTTCCAATCAGTTTCTCTGCTATGCTTTTATCTAGATAACAAATATTAAAAATCTATTATTTGATCTTTTCACATTCTTCTAGATTATTTTTAATTTATTCCTTTTCACAGCAGGCAGGAAACCATTCACCTAGGCACGGATACAATTTTATGAGAACAGGAGTGGTTTCATCATAAATCCTTCAACAGTCTATTTTTGTCTTTCTTTAAGGGTGCAGGATGACATAGTAAGGTCTAATAAGATGATTACTTTAAGAGTCTTAGGCTGGTTAGGCACTTACATATGAGCTCTCTAGGGAAAGCACTGCTCCGTAAGTTATTTTGCTGGCAGTGTTGGAAGAACTATCTTAATTTTCAGCCTGGCCATGACTTTTAGGGGTCTGTAGATTGCTTCTGTATAGTCTGAAAATTAACCTTCCTTATGAAGTGTGTTATTTATGATATCAATACTCCCTCCTTACAGTCCGAGGTTTATTAATCACAGTGAGCTAGACAGAAATTCTGGCACAGTCACTGTTTTCCTGAGATTGGGATTTGCTGTTTAGCCGGAGGATGTTCCAGTAGCAAAACGGAGTTGGTTGCAGCTGCCACTGGGGACAGTGAAGATGCATCTGATGCCTCGGAACCCTCAGGTGCTCCAGGGCAAACGGCTGCTGCTGTGCAGTCTGGTGAGGGACACCAGCGCAGTTCTGAGCGCTTTGGTTATTTCTTAAAGCACAGAGCAGCGGAAGAGTTTGCTCATGCGAAGGACGAGTACTGTTTAACTCAGTGCTCCCACGCTCCAGCTCTCGGGCCCTGGTTTGTGCCTTGTAAGACTTTGGGTTCATGATCACAGAATCGATTAGGTTGGAAAAGACCTCTGAGATCATCGAGTCCAACCTCTGAGTTGAGAAAACCACCCTGTCAACTAGACCAGGGCACCGAGTGCCATCTCTAATCTTTCCTTACGGTGACTCTACCACGCCCCTGGGCAGCCCACTCCAATGTCTAATCACCCTTTCTGTGAAGAAATTCTTCGTGATGTTCAACTTAACCCTCCCCTATCACATCTTAATACCGTGTCCTCTCGTCCTGTCGCTTGCTGTGCCTGCGAGAAGAGGCCGCCCCCCAGCTGGCTACACCCTCCTGTTAGGGAGGGACTTGCAGAGTCTTGGTCTGCCACAGCTATTTGCCCTCTGTTCATGGATGCAACGTTCAGCACCCCACTGCTTTCCCTCTCTAAAAGGAGCTAATTACTAAGCGAGTTTAAACACACCTCTAAGGGCTGTTTTGTTGCGAGAGCACCCAGGCTCCCTACTCCCGCTGTTTACTCTCAGTGCCCCACAGCGGCAATGCAGCCGTTTTATACCCAGCAATGCCCAGGATAGACTCGACCCTCGGTCCTCCAGAGAGGAGGAGAAACAACCGCGTCCCGAGCCCTCAGGCGGGGCAGGGCCGTTCCCGCCCCCGCCCACAGAGCCTCCCGCTGAGGCGGGGCCGCCCTTTCCGTCGCGGCTTTCCGGTGATGGCGGCGGGCGGCAGTGACCCGCGGACGGCGGACGTGGAGGAGGACGCCTCGCAGCTCGTCTTCCCCAAAGGTGCGAGCGGGGCCGACGAGGGGCCGGCGGTCGGGTGGTGGCTGGAGGCCGGCAGAGGCCGCCTGTGAGGATACGAGCCTCGCCGAGCGGCTCCGTGGACCGGAGCGCTGCTCGAGCCCGGCCCCTCCACCAGTTACTAAGCTCGAGTGTTAAGGATAATAAGTGATGTCTATATCTTTAAGGACCTCATGATTGCTAAGATATGGCAGTTCTTAGGTAGGCCGCTGCGTGTGTGTACGGTACTTAAAAACAAAACAAAAAAAATCCAGACAGGTTATAGTGAAAAGATTATTGGTTTTTGATATAAGCTTTACTTTTTCAGTCATGTTTTTTGACACAGGAGTTCTTCCCTGTGAGGGTAGTGAGGCCCTGGCACAATTGCCCAGAGAAGCTGTGGCTGCCCCATCCCTGCAAATGTCCAAGGCCAGGCTGGATGGGGCTTGGAGCAGCCTGGGACAGAGGCAGCAGCTGGGATGGGATGGGCTTTAAGGTCCCTTCTAACCTCAGCCGTTCTAGAAACCTATGAATACTGCTGCAGTTAAGAAACCAGCTGTCCAGATCCAGAGTTTGTAACTATGGACATTTACCGTGTGTGTATTTTTTTTTCCAGAAAATTAATTCAGTATAAAGTCTAGAAATGTACTTACAACCCAGAGTCACCCTGAAAAAAAAAGGGAGGGGGGGTGGGGGGAAATGGACACTATGCTGCAGTGCTGCGTTTTTCAGTTATGAACAATAGGGAAGTTCTGAAAGACTAATTTTTGTGGGTTTTTGTGCTAAAATCTCATGTTTAGCCCAAGCTAATTTACTGCTCAATGCAAAATAAGAGTTGCCAGCCCCTTTCTAGCAGTCCCTGTATCTGCTTATATAAAACAGTGCTGTCAGGCACTCTGGGATGCAGCTTCTGAGCCTGTTGCTTTGAATAGCTCATACTGCTGATGTTGAAAGACCTCGTACTGGAATACATATAGTGATTATGGTGATGATGAACGAATTCAAAGTTGGCTAAAAGGGACGGGGGAAACTTTGTTAAGATTGTTAAATTTCTTTTTCCTGATAATAAAATTTCAGTAGGTCAATTAATTTTTCATGTAAATGAAGCCTTTTTTAAAACATTCAACAGCATTCATGTTTACTTCAAGAGCTCAGAGGCTTCTGAAGGCTGTGGCATCACTTCTGAATTTTGTGGAGTTTTAGAGTTCTAAATATTTTTTTCTATAGCAAGTCATAGTTCTGCCAAAATTGGATGAAGAAAACATACCGCACAAATATGAAAAAATCTGAATGTTAGGGCTGCAAGTGTAAAATATATGGTCAAAAAGACCAACACCTTGGATTGTCACTTGAAGTGTAATTTTTCTCAGCATTTTCAGTATGAAATGCTGCCCAGTCATTGGCGAAAGGGCTTGCACAACTGCCACGAAACACATTTTCACTTCCTTATTACCAGAGCTAAATTACATACAAAACTTGTGTAACTGCCCTTTTCAAACACATTTTGCCTTTTTTCATCCTGCTGTTCTCTCATTTGACTGCAGAATTTGAAACTGCGGAAACTCTTCTGAATTCCGAGGTGCACATGCTGCTTGAGCATCGCAAGCAGCAGAACGAGAGTGCAGAGGATGAGCAGGAGCTGTCAGAAGTGTTCATGAAAACTTTGAACTACACAGCACGCTTCAGCCGCTTCAAAAACCGTGAAACCATCGCCAGCGTGCGCAGGTGAGTTGGGAAGTCGGGGCGTAACGCTGTATTAGAGAATTGGATCTGTAACACTGGTGCTGCTTTATGAAAGTACATTTTAGTGGTGTTGCATGGTTTGTTCTTCAGTACCGAATTCTGTCTTTCTAACAAGGCAAGAAGTTCTTGATGGAGGGTTATACCTTGTCCAGGTCAAGCCTTCTGAACTGCTGTGTTTTCAGCATTTCAACGATAGCTGATTGCATTAAATGGGAGGATTTTCTAGACTTTGCAGAATAATCCAGGGGAAGTGGAGTTAGCAGATAGGATTTTATTTTTTCCTCTATGCATTTATATAATGAGGCTTTTCTCCTGGAAAAAAATTATTTCAGTGCCAAAAACAGTGTGCAAAAAGAGAAACATCTGCTTCAGTTTAAGCCCCTTTATATTTCTGTCTTGTAATTTCATCAAATTGTTGTCTTTCCTTACAGTTTACTACTCCAGAAGAAGCTCCATAAGTTTGAATTGGCGTGTTTGGCTAATTTGTGTCCTGAGACAGCTGAGGAAGCAAAAGCTCTGATTCCTAGGTAAGCACTTACATACTGTACAAAGACTGCTATATACTCCCTGTCACCTAAAGCCAGCAGTGCCCAGGTGCCCTCTCTTCAATCCAGCTCCATTGATGGAAGAACATTTGGTCTTGGTCTTTCTTCCCCTACCCACTGATCTGACAGCAACACACTATTTGTAAATGTCCCTGATGCGCTTCTGAGAACTTTTACTGGATCAAGTGTAAACCTCTTCAACTGGGTTTCTTAGCTGGCTGTTTTTATGTTTCTTGGAGTTTTTTTCTGTTGGAGCAAATGAACTGTTTTGTGGATAATATAGGGGGAGCAGTAGCTTCTTCATGTCTTGATTGGTTACCTCATGGCTTGAGATAGAGGAGGGAATTAAACATTCATCTGAATTACAGTTTCTTCCTTATTTGTCATTATATAAAAGAGAAGGCTTTGAGATGACCTAATTGGGGTATCCCAGTACCTGGAAAGAGCCTACAAGAAAGATGGAGAGAGGCTTTTTACAAGAGCAGTTACAGGATGAGGGAATGGCTTCAAACTGAGAGTAGATTTAGACTAGATACTAGGAAGAAGTTCTTCCCCTGTGGAGGTGCGGAGGCCCTGGCACAGGTTGCCCAGAGAAGCTGTGGCTGCCCCATCCCTGCAAGTGTTCTAGGCCAGGCTGGTTGGGGCTCTGAGCAACCTGGTCTAGTGCCAGGTGTCCCTGCCTATGGCAGGGGGTTGGAATGAGATGATCTTCAAGGTCTCTTCCAACCCAAACCATTCTATGATGTTATGTTAAGATTTCCTTGCAAGAATGGACTGGCTTATGAGCATGCAGCTTACAAGGACTTCATTTAGAGGTCTGCTTAAGCCTGCACCTGCCTTGCCTTTTTTGAAAACACATTTTGAAATTACTCAGGAGAAGGTTCTGGGAAGAATGGAGTTTTGTCATGTAAAGAAGAAGTGCTGCATAGGGATTAGAGCGCTCTTCTTACAGTGATGTTACAGGTGGTTCCTGGTGGTTACACACAGGTGGGTGACAGTGTGTTGAGACTGACAGGACGGAGTTACGACTGAAATGAATCAATGGGGAGAGGTGATCTCTGAAACCTTTAATGCCTCCTTACTGTTCTTACCTTGCAGCCTGGAGGGACGGTTTGAAGATGAAGAATTACAACAGATTCTCGATGACATTCAAACTAAACGCAGCTTCCAGTATTAAGGTTAGCCCTCAGCCCCCTTATCTGAGCAGAAAAACCTGAGGACTTGGACTGTTTCTCAGCCCTCTGGATCAGTCCAGCTACCACCTGAGTGAGGGTGGTTGTGGAAGCAGGGTACTCCAGGTGCATTCAGACTGGAGATCAGCGCTGTCCTTTTGGTTTGTTCCATGTGTATGTTGGTAAGGACCCCCTGTATTGTGAGAGCAAAGAGCCTGAAAGGCCTTTTCCAAGTGGCTCAAGTATTTCTTTCTTCCCTAATCCCTCTCCACAATTTGTAAATTTTCAACATTTTTTGTTTTTAGCAGAAATATAAATGTGATTTCATGGTTTTTAGGAACTTCTGAAGGATAGGGAAACTTGTTCTTGGTTCTCAGAAGGTTCAGTGATGGGCAGCATCCATTTCTGTGGGTATTTTTGTTTGTTTTATTGTTTGATTGGGACAGTGGATTTTTACAGCTTCAATATTTTTCTATTATTGTTTAGGGTAAATTAAAAGATATTTTCAATTAAAGTTGTGTGTTTTATAAACATTAGGTACATATTATGATTTTGTTAATGAGGACCTTTTTAATAAACAGATCCTGGAGATCTGGGGACTCCAAGAGTGTAATAACCCAAGTGCAGTTTAGGACAGATCAGAGGTGTTTCTATGATCACAGTGAGAAAACATTGGGACAGCATCTCCCTCTCTGCTCCCCTGCTCTGTGCCAAGTGATTGCAGACACCCAATCTGTATCCTGTTACAGAAAAGAAAAAGGTGAAGAAACCAATAATTTTGGTGTTAACACAGCCAGGTATCCAAACCTGGAGGGATGGACTCCTTATGTAGGTTGCTAACTGCCCTAATTCTGAGATGAAACCAAACCATAAATAATGTGACACAGTGGAGGGGTGGCTTCTGGTCCACACTGTGGGAGTTGCACACCCAGTGTTATCACAGCTCAGCAGCGGGGAGATTCACAAATTGTTAGCTTTTACTTGAAAGGAATGTTCCTTTGGTTAGGATAAACTTCTTAAACCAGCCCTTTCAAGTCTTGTAATTTTACCACCACACCTGAAAGAAGGAAAATTTTGCAGGAAAGAACATTGGGACAAAGAGGCTGACAGATGTGTTAAGACACTACTTGTGATGATAAGCAAGAGTGTCACCGATCTTGCAAAGGGGAGAGAAATATTATTTCAGGTCTTACCAGAAATGTAATGTTGCTGCTGTGCTGTACTGCTGTGTGGTAACTGCTTGGGCTCACCTCACCTGGAGCACATTAGGTCAAAGAGCACTTGTGTATGTGCTGGGGTGGCAGTGGCTCCTGCAAGCCCATAAACCAGACATGCAACTGTAACCGACCACAGGAACTTTAACAGGGTCAGAATTATAACTAAAGAAGAAAAACCAAGGTGGTGAATCTTTATTTTATAAAGCTCTCGGTCCCCTTTTGAATCAGCATATGCTTCCCAGTAGCTGCTCCTGTTGAACCTGGTTTGCTCTGTAAAATGTTTCTGTTCGTGTAGCTTTAAGACATTTTCATCTAAACACACAGACTCTTAGGTCTTAATCAGAACTAATTCAGCGAAAAAAAAAAGCCATTCTGCACCTCTTTATCTACACTCCCACGGTACTACTTGATGACACCTTTGTAGGCACTCTTAGAACTGCCAAGGAGGGGTGTAAACAGACCCAGTGATCTGTTAATGATCTCAGATTTCCACTGCCCTACACATACAGATAATTACGAGCCTTGAGATTAGTAGGTTTTGCTTGTTGTGTTTTGAAGCCCAGTAATGGGAACAAAGAAGGGAATCACGGAATCAGTTAGGTTTGAAAAGACTTCTGAGATCGAGTCCAACCTTTGAGGGAACACCACGTCAGCTAGACCGTGGAAGTAAGTGCCACCTCCAGTCTTTCCTTAAACACGGTGACTCCAGGCACGGTGACTCCACCACCTCCCTGGACATCCCATTCCAAAGGTACTTCAGGGAGCCACACAAGGCGGACTGCGTTGTAGCGCCTGGCTGTTTGGTGTGCGTGAGAGAACACGGAGCAGCACAGAACACGCCTGTGCCCGGAAGCAGTTATGGCTCTGGCCGCCGGCAGTGCCCCTTTTGGCGTGCCTGGAGCCGGGCGGCCCCCGGAGTGTCTGAGCGGGGCTCCGGCCGCGCCGCCCCCTTCGCCCTCACCGCACACGGGGCGGCCTCCGGCGGGGCTCTCTGCGCATGCGCGCACCCCTGCGCGTCTCCACCCTGTTATTTGTGCGCCCCCCGGGGCGCACTCTCGGAAGTGGCGCGCGCCCCGCCCCGCCGCTGGGGCGCACGCGCATTGCCACCCGCGGCCCTTCAGGCGCGGCGCCCCCGCCCGCGCGCCTTGCTGTTGTGCGCGCGCGCGCCGGCGTGGGGCGCGTGCGCTACTGGCGGGGGAGGCGGAGGGAAGATGGCGGGCGGCCGCGGGTCGTGAGGCGGCGGCGGCGGAGCTTGCCGGGGCCAGGAGGACGAGTCGGGGGGCGAGGTGTCGGTGGGCCGCGGAGTCCCGGTACAAGAGGCTGGCTGGGCGGTGAGTGCGGCTCGGTGTTGGGCGGGGCGGGTGAGTAGCCAGGGAAGCGCGGCCTCCTCCGCCATCTTTAGGCCGCGGCCCCGGAGCGGCGCGGCCGGAGCAGGGCGGGGGCCGCCGGCGGGAACAGGGGGTTCCCGGGCCGGGGGCGCCGTGAGGAGCGGCGTGAGCCGAGCTAGGACCCAGCGCCACGGCCGGGCCCCATGGTGGGGTGTGCTCGGGGCCCGGGCCTGGAAGGGGACAGCAGGGCCCCTCTTGTCTTTACTGCACAGGTGTCTCTTGGTGGCTTTGCCCGAGTCTCTCAGTCGTGCCTTTTTCTACTTCTTTTAATTTTATTTTTTACTATTATTCTTCCCTTCGCCTTGGGTCTAAGCGGAGACACGGGCCGTGTTAGCTATCTCGATTTTTTTCCTTATGTAGTTCTTCACAAGGGTAATCCTCTGCATGTTAAGGAGAGAGAAGAAAAAGCCACAGACTGGTTAGTATTTAAGCTTCTCAAATGCCAAGTGGAATAACTGCATTTGCCAGTAGAGAACGGTCTTAGTTCTGTAGGACTAATAAACATTGGTGAAAGATGGGAAACCATTATTTTTTGTTTTCTTATGGATCCCGAGAGGGCTGTTGCTCACATTTTGTATTGCATAATGCTGTACAACAGCACTGTTGTTCTAATATGTTCCCTGCAATTTAATAACACACAGTCGTGTGCAGCAGGCACTTGCTTGTGCTGGCATGGTGGAGGGGCTAATGATCATGTTGTGTCACATTCCACTGATTGAGACTCATCAGCCTGTGCATGGGTGGCAAATCTAGGGGACGTGTGCAACTTGAAAAAAATATCTTAGCACTTTTCCCTTGGTGAGAACTCATTAAACTTCTCTTCGATAGAGATGTATGTTATTTCTTGCTGACTGTTAGCTTCATTGTTATGAGTAGATAGTTGTATGGTCCCAAATACAGAATGTTTTAATATTAGCAGTTGCTTGAATACATCTGTTTGTCTGACAGAATTGTCATAGGTAAGTAGTTCTGTGCTCTACAAATCTTGTACGTCATTATATCCTTTCTGGCAGTTTGTGAGTACTGTTTCAGAATCTGTTCTTCTGTGTAGACAGTAGTCCCTCATCCTTCTTGCAGCATATGTTTACTCTTTTATGCTTAACTCAGACTGCTCTATCCTTCCTTTAAGAGAGACAATATTGCGTGTCAGGGAATTTATAGTATGCAGAAAGCATTGTGCCAAAATACTTCAGGGTTCCCTGCTCCTAAATTCCTTTTTAAGTAAACTGACAGTTACTTCTTTGTGATTTGCTGTAATATTCTGCCATTATCTTACTCTGTTACATAATTTTGAAACATATTTCAAAAATATGATTCCTAGCATCTTGTTCAGTTGTGTTTTAACAGTTCTAATGAGAAGATCTGAAAATGTAGATACTGAAAATAGTTGAAAGTATTGAAATATGGGTGGGGGGAAACCTTAGTGCTGCAGAGAATGTTAGGTGTGAGTAACTACTCCTAGAGATGCTAAAACCTTTTGACTTAAATATCAGTCACTACAAACAGTGGCAGCCTTTCCCTGCGGCCCAAAGTGTTGGTCCTCCATTGAACCCTTGGAGCAGTAAATATTACTGTTTGGACTCTTGGAATTGAAAAATTCTCATCTATTTTGTATTTGTGACATCATCACAAGAAGTAAAAGCCTAATAATCCTAAACTGTGCTTGAGATAGAGGTACTAGGAATGCCTTCTTTTACTGCAGCAGAGAGACCTTGATCTGAGGAGGGGATAAGAAGTCTCCTGTTTTGTTCCTATCCCTAGCAGATGAGTCTTCCGATTCACCTGAAAAAACCAATCATGGGGAAGACATTAGGCTGGTGGAGGGAATACAGCTTAAGGTTGTACTGGGATGATTCCATGCAAAATATTTCATTTTGTGCATCTGCTAGCCACATATCTAGGGAATTTCAAGAGTTGGTTCAGTAACACTGCAAATGAAAATTATTTTGGCCTTGCACAGATAGAGGTTATAATTTAGAAAACTACTTGTAAAGACAAGCTGGAAGCTATCTGCAGTGTGTTTATGAATTTTACAGAATTCATTCTTTATTTGCCGTATTTACATTCCTGATACTGTACTGTTTTGTAATTGAAAGTGAAAGTACAGATATGTGGACGTGGTTGGTGTAGTTAATACAGAAACTCTAACCCTGTTAGAGCTTGGTGGTGGGGAGGAGATGTGCTAAGCGTCTTTCAAAAGATTAAAACTTTAAGATTACCTTGGTTTTTTCTTCTTATTATAGAAGATTTTTGAAGGTAAGAGCAGAGGAGTTTTTGATAGCTAACTGGTTTTGATTCGTGTTTTGCTGCTAATATTACTTCAGTTTGGAGCATCCATGGTCCCCTATTTTCCAAATGATGCTAAACTTCCCAGCAATCTATTCTTGCTCACTAGTATTTAAAAAAGCTACTCAGCATTTCATAATGTTTCTTCTGGTTCAACCTGCTCTCCACATTGAGGCTGGGTGTACCAGTCATGCTGTTGTGAAACTTGAAATTGGGTATGAAGTGTGTATTTATCAGGAAAGCAAGCAAGCTGGTTTCTCTTGTGTGGTAATAGTACTTTTGCTAACATGTTTGCTCTCAAGGCAGTGTGGTTACAGTGATTACAGATCCTGCTTACTGGTGTGCAGTGATCAGGTCTCAATCAGCACACTTTGTGTATGGAGGGATACTAGAGACCAAGTTAGTGCTGTTCCTGTTCTACCTCTGCACCAAAGTTGGGGGTTCTGTTCTAAGCAATTTCACTAATTGTGGCTTATATCGCATTTTCTCTCCCTAGTAGAAGGGAAGACTTGCTTTACAGTATTGAATGTCACTGTTGTCTAACCCTGATAAAGCTTGTATCGTTTCAAACGGTTACATCTAAGTGTTGTTACACATACAGATATAGAACGATAAAAGTAGGAGCAATTTTTCACATTCTTTAGACACTTTAGACACAAATGAAAATGTTTCTTCCTGTCTTAAATATTGCATCAGGTAACCCGGTACATTTTTTTCTATCAAAAGAAGAGTTAGAAGTTTACCTTCAATCTCATTTTTCCTTTATATAGGATTTTTTTTCCATACTGTTGCTAAATCTATTTCCATTCACTGTCGGTAAATCTATACGCTTCCAATTTTCTGTTCACTTTGTTAGTTGATTTTGATGCGAAGAACAGTAACGTGCCATATGAGCTCTTTGTGCTGTTTAATTAGTCTTCAGTATAATGAAGTATGTTGGTTCAAAAAAATTCCAATAACTTTTGAAGCTTTGAAAGTATTCTCAATGTAGTTGTAAATTTTATTTAACCTAGAAATTTTAGTCCTTTTAAATAATTAAAATCATAGTATTCTTCTGCCTATCCACTTTTGGTACCAGAGTTGATACATTGGTGCAGGCGGCTGTACAGGGGGACCCTTTCTGTGAGCAGAATGTTTGTGTTTAGTCTGGCTCACTTTTCTGTTTTGGCCTGTGTGTTAGAGTCACCCGTTCTGGAACCAGTGAGGTGGGAAAGAGGAGGTGATGGCAGATAATGTGTCTCTGCCATAGCACTGGCTTAGGGTGCACTGGGTGATGGTGTGTTGAGAGGCAGCATGCCTTGTTCTGATATGACAGATCCGTTCTTTTGAAAATATATCCCTAAAATTATGATCATGTGTACAGTACCAAGTCTTAAAGCAGTTGGTCATGAAATTTGGAATTTAAGTGGCTCTTAGTCACTCACCTGTGACTTTACCCAAAAGTGAGTGCCATGAAGTTGAATGGCGTGGTGGGATAGACCAAAAGCAGTTTTGCCACTAGAACTGTGGATTTGTTGGCACTGATCAGTTCTTTATAGTAATGTTTTATACAATTCAATGTGAGCACATGGGTACATTAATTAATCCATATTTCTGCAGTTAAAGCTTTTGAAGATTCCTTTAAATCATTATCTCAAATCCAAAAGAAACACGATACAAAAGAATATGTTAATGTATGTTTTTTTTTTAAAGAATGGCCAGAGACTGGATAAAAGGAGTCTACAGTATTTTATGAGTTTGATACAGTTTTATGTTCATGGTGAAGTTTTGGCAGCACGGTGACTTGTATTTCACTGTGGGTGTAGGAATACTCATCTGCAGTTTTGAGTTTGACAGGAACTGTGCTTTGAGCTCGTTAAGTAGTGCCACAGCTCCAGCCAATGAAAGTGCTGGATTTACAGCCTGAAGGCTGTGGGCCTCTGCCGTTGTCTAATCTGGCATGGTATTGCCTAGTGGTAACTTCCCCTGCTTCTGATCCTTTGGTTTTCCTCCTGAGTCAGTAGAGTCATTCCCTGGAACTCAGTATCAATTGCCTGACAGGCTGCTCTGAGTTTTGACCAGTATTAGCAAAAATGGTCTCATAACACAGAGCAGTTTCTTTGGTGCGTGTCCAGTGTGATCATTAGATGTTCATGTTGGCTTGAAGAAGCGGTCATGGGAGGGAACACACAGTTGGGGTCAAGCCAGGGCTGCTTTGGTTTTGGTCTCAGCAGTTTTAGTTTGGATCTGGGTCATCTCAGTAATTCAGTGCCAAAGTTCCCTCAGTAGCTGTTGCTGCACTTAAATTGTGCGGCCACAATAAGCAGCAATGACTCTACCCTTGTCTTCCTTCCCCTATGCCAGTAAAAATCAGCACTTAGCTCTGAAAATTTCAATAATAAGCAGCAATGACTCTACCCTTGTCTTCCTTCCCCTATGCCAGTAAAAATCAGCACTTAGCTCTGAAAATTTCTTCCTATTAGGCCATGTTTGTAAGCAAACCACTGCACCTCTTTGCAGATACTAGTGAAATGCTATGATTATACCACAAGAAAAATCGGGGATTGTGCAGAATTATGAGGAGGAGGAGTGCAGACTGAATGAGTATTGATACGGTCTGTTCATTCTGCAGTATTTGCACTGTTTCTCAATTACGGACTTTGGAGCTAAAGTCATACTAAAATTAGTCATCAAACTATATTTTGCAATCTTTTTCTATGGATGGATGCAAATATTTTGGTCTCCTTAGCAAATCTAAGCCTAATAAATGAAGTAGCTGTTTCTAGTAATATCTTTTGTAGACTCTTGACTGATATAATAAGCCACAGCTGCTAAGCTTTCTGTGTAGTAAGATGAAACTATTGACCTAGAACTGGTGATGAAAGTGCTGCTTTTGACAGGAAAACTTGCTGATATTCTTGAGGCAGGAGATATGAAGTAGGAAAGAAATGCCAGGGGATTTTAGACTTTTGGAGAATTCTAGCTTTCAAAACTGAAGCTCCCTGGTGAGGCACTGGTCTACTGAATTGCCATTCTCATGGGGAGCTTGAGTCTTCTTCTGTCGAGGGAGAATCGAATACTGAACCCTTTCTCCTTGAAAGGCTTTGTGTGAGCTTGATGTTCCTTTACTGAGAAATGTGTTGATACAGAAGATGATCTCATGCTTTTATTGACCTCTACTAAATGGTAAAAGCAAAGGCTGTTTACTGGAGTACTTAAATGTGGTCTTTTAGCAGTGTGTGTGTATATAGATCTATATACATATATATTTACAACCTTATACAGGCATTTGCATGTTTCATAATCCACAAGCAAAGACCAGAAAACATATTCCTGGAAAAAACTGACTCTGATTCCAGTTAAAAGAAAGTGTATTTCTAATTAATTTTCCATTGTATGTGATGTGTATATGTCACCCGTCAGTTTAGAAAGTATTCTAGTATTGAATGTTTGTTGTTATAGAAAAGATATGTGGGTTAGTTTTGTTTGAAAATAGGTGAAAATTTCTGAAAAAACTTAAAACTGCGCAAGTGGTACGTATAATTTTATGCAATGGGAGCTTGAAACTACAATAAACAGTGCTGTTTATTTTTTCTTATTGTAAGTTTGTTCCTAGTGGGATTAAGCAGTTTCTAGCCTAACACCTAGCAAACAGGGGTTATGTGTTAATCTTCTACCACACCAAACTGACAGAAGAATAGTTTGCATATATGCTAGACTTTCAAATCTTAACAGGCAGATAGTGAGAAGCTACAGTTCTGAAGATCTTCATCCACATAAATAATCTTCAGTCAGAACTTTATTTGATGAAAATAGTTTTAGAAGTTCTGTTTTCTTTGACTGTCTCCTTAATTTAGCAAGTGTTTGATTGGATTTGTTGGGAGTCTTTTTGTTTTAAACTCGTGGCTTCAACAGTAAATCATAAATGAGGCGCATTGATAATTAGCAGAGTCCATAAGGCTTGTTTAGCAGCATTGTGTGATTCAATAAGGTTTGAAGTGTTTGCTGCAATTCCACTACTTTTGCTTGAGGATGCCTCTTTATTAGCTAGGTCTAGGTATAACAACTAGAGGTATTAATTTGCATATTTTGCTATAAACATAGTTGCTAATTTAGCTACTCTGCTGCTGGGGCAGATAACAAATTTCTGTCTTGGATAAGTGTGTGTGCATCTGCTGCATCTTTTTATGAAAAGAGAATAAAAAATCCCTTAAAAATCTTTTTGGATATTGTGAAGAAAATATTGTAGGGTAGTATGTTATAGACCATTTGTTCTGCAGTGTGGATATGCAGTTGTTCAGTCTCTTCTTTTCTTACATTGAATACATGAGCTATGTAAATAAGCTTGAGCTGCCCAGAAGATGAGGGTTCTGTTGCACAAAGTCTCCACCTCTGGATGCAAGTTAGGGTATAGACATTGGTGATGAATGGATTTTACCATTAAAATATTCAGCTAAATAAAAAGTTTTTATCTCAGAGTTTTCTGCTGAAGTATAAAATCTCTTTTTGGAGAGAGAAGTAGAAAATGGATCTTTGAAATACAGTTAATAACTGGTGAAAAACATTGCTTTTAGTTGTTTTTTGGGGTTTTTTTTTAACCTTCTTACACTTCTCACCATATAAAGGCACATTTTTTCACATGATCACACATGATAGCACGATCATCCTGCCCCCTGCTACCCCTTCCAGACTTCAGTTGCGTAATTATAGAAACTTAAGACACTCTTGTGCCTTTATTTGGCCCAGAAACTATGGCAAACAGCATTGCTTTGTCAAAAGAAGGGCCTGAGTAATGTTAAAGGAGAGAGAGAGGGGCAGGGAGTGAGCATTCCTGGGGTCCAGAAGTAAAGATTTTCTTAATTCCATTGATGCTTGCGGGTTCTTTTCTATGCAAAAGCAACTGTTGCAAGAGTTCTGTATATGTTTGGTAATCATTTAACAGATAAAGGTGAAAAGTAAATCTTTGTAACAAGTTACACTCTTTACTAATTCCCACATTTTACTAAAAAGGCTTTGGTGTCGTCAGCATTGAATGTGCAGCTCTTAGGGTCTCAGATACTTAGCTATGTTTAGTATATTAAAGGATATGTTTCTGTTCCATAGTGTGAATGAAGAGATTCAAACTGTTGCTAGATTATATGAACTTTGTTTTCTTAATCATCAGAATTTCAGTAGGTTGTTCCTGAGGCGAAGACAATTTGCTGTGTTTCCCTACTTAAGTTTTGCCCTACAAACTGCCATAGTCCTTCTAGTCCTTTTCTCTTCCACTGATTAAATAAAGTCCTCTGAAGAATTTTTTTGGATAATTTCTTGTCACTTATCCTCCTTCTCACTCTGTCCCTGTCCATCCCATTATGTACCTAGCAGTAGTACTTGAGTCAAGAGGGACTTGAAGAATGGGTCACCATGAACACCTGGAAATCAGCAAGGAGACCTGCAGAGTTCTCCATGGGCGGGCAGAGCCTCATGGGTTTGTACAAGCTGCAGAATGACTGGCTGCACAGCAGGCTCGCAGAAGAGAACCAGAGAGCTTCAGTCAATGCCAAGTGAATAGGAAACAGCAGTATGTTTTCCTCACCAGTCAGGCCAACCAGACACTGAGTGAAATTGGGAGGGGCATCTCACACAGATTCAGCTATGACTTCTTGTTCACCAAGTTTTGATGTTATAACCAGCTGATGAGTGTCTTGTTATTTAGGATTAGCAAGGATGACTAGCCTTTTTTTTTTTTCTTTTAAACTACTTCCCATATGTTATTTTTTTAGTATTTGTCATGGCACGTTTGTGTGATTTAAGCATCAGTCCTAAATTTTTTTTTCCTGACAAAGTAGCAGCTCCAAGCTAAGGCAGCGTCGCTAATCACTTCAGCATGAAAACCAAGCTGTGAGTCTTCAGCTAGTTAAGATGAGTTGCTGTTATCACAGGGATTCACAGTAAAAGACAGGTTGGGTGATAATGCAGGTCTTGATAAATACCAAGCAGGAGTCAAGATAAAGGGGTATTTGGGAAGTTTAGAGGGAGGAGGAATGTTTTATTTTAAAAAAAATAGTGAATAAACTTTGAGGTAAAACCAGCGTATCCAGTTGGTAATAATAAAATCATGGCAGCAAACCAAATCCTGTCTGTCTTCTAGCTGAGATGCAATCTGTCTCATGTCCTCATGCTGCATGTGGTTGCTTCCATGTTTGTTTTGAAGTACAGCTCAAGAAACTTTAGCTATTTTTTTGAGGTGCACAAAGGCAATGTTTCCAGGCTGTTACATTCCTGAAAGCAGTTTTCTCTACTGTAGCCAGAGAGGTGAAGCAGGAGCTGTGTGAGTCCTATGAACTGAAGTATTTTGAGGGTTTTTCATAATGTATGTAAACACACGATCTCCTGTAAATATGTCTGCTTTGGAATGAGTCAAGGGATCAGCTTGAGCATAAAATGAGGAATGTTTGTGATTTGATTATTAGGTATTTGTTGAGTGCTAGAAATCCAAAATTAAAAGGAAGTGTCAAAGTATGTGTAACTTAGATGCAGCCAAGCAGGATCAATTTTTGAAGCTTGTTGCCCAGGCTGTAACCGTGACTTTCAGACTGGCTGTTTGAAGGTGTTCTCCCTTGGGATTTTAGATAGCTCCATTTGTCTCTGTAAGTTTGATCTACTGTTTCAGAGGTTCTTGAGCATTGTGTGTTTTTATATGAAACTTAAAGCTGTAGGCCCTTTTTGTCAATTAAATATCAGCACTCCTTTTCCTGCAGGGAATAAATCCTTTGAATCCAAAACTGCATCAGCATAATCACATTTTGCTATGTTGCATGTTCTGTCCTTTTAGACTCCATACAGTTTGTGTGTATATGTTTGGGTCCTGTTGAAAATTCAAAGGTTTGAACTTTGTGGTGAAACTGGGCATTGTGAGAGTGCAGAACTGAGTTAAAGGGGAAAAAAAGTGCTTCTCTATTTTAGGTTTTTGATCATGCCAGTGTCATAGATATTGGACTGAGCATAAAACAAAAAGCTTTGGAGTACTTCCAAATAAGAACAGATCTGTGAACCTTTTGGGCAGAGTAATTTATTTTCACTTGGAGAATTATTAAATATGTTTCTGCAATTTTAACAAAGAATGAGATTTTTATTTTTTATATTTTCTGTTGGAACACAATGACTGAAATGGGGAAAGCTGCTAAATTCTTTCCCGTGATTTGCATAGTCAGAATTTATACCCCATTTCTAGGAAAGTTTGGTTCAAAAATAGAATACAATAGAGAATGGCTGTGGATGTATGTTGGGAGCACAGCAGCAGAGCCCAGGGAAAATGTGCTTGCTGCAGAGAATAGGGATGTTGCATAATAGCAGTGTTGTATAACACAGGTCAGTATTTTTGCCTTGAGTTGGTTGATTTGGTGTGTTATGGCCTCTAATACATGTAGATAATTAAGGAGTCTCTCAAATTGTAAGAATGGTTTTGGTTTTAAGTTTAAACTTCCTGTACTCATAGCTGCATATCTTGTAGAAAGTTTTTTGAGATTTGCATGTAAAAATGCATGCTGCAGTGCCTTTATATAATTCAAAAGTGGGAATAAGATTTTTAAATACGCAGAGGTCAAGAACCTTACAGTTTTTTTCACTGTTACAGGTCTGGTTTTGACTAAAAAGTTGGGCATCTTTGCACTTCATGATTGAATCTAATTTTTTGACTAATTTTATCTTCCTGCTTAATACACAATCCTCTCTCATAATTAGTGGGAAAAATACCATTATATTCTAATGAAACAGCTTAATCTGTCTCAAATCTGTTCAAAAATAAAAATAATACAACCTACACACAATAAGAGAAGTACTCAAAATTGCTTCAGAATTTTGATTTTTTTGTCTCAGAGATACAGAGTTTTCAGACATTGGGTAATCTTGTTTTGTGAACCCGATTAAATGTTCTTCCAATGAAGTAGGAAATTGAAACGCAAAGCAATTTGGGGAATTGGTCAGATTAATATGTTCTTCACTACATCTGCAATTTTGCATAGTGGGTTTTTGGGGTTTTTTTTTCATATTTTTGTCTGTGTTTTCTGAGTGGATTTATCTTGTTTGCAGTGAAGGAAATATAAGATTAATCTTCATAAAAATGATTGTATCTGAATGGAGCAGTAACAAAATCTCATCTGCTGTGAGAGATTAATTCATTGGCACACATGCAAATTAGTTTTGGCAGATTTCAGGTGTATCTTCAGAAAAATGTGGTAGAAGCTTGCTGCTGCTAGTGCTGGTTTTACAGTGGCTTTGGTAATGTGATCTTCTGATCCTTCTAGGTTTTAAGCATACCTGCAGCTGTCTTGCTCCATTCCTGTCTGTGAGTGAAGCAAAGGAAGTGTAGAAATTCTGATTGAGAACAAATCTTTTGCTCAGGTTCATTTTCTGTTTAAAAGAGAAATGATTTTTGGTCTGTCTAATTTAGTTTAAAATATTTGGAAGACGGCTTACTTAAAATAAAATGGTTTGCAGAAATAAAGAATCCTTTTTTTTTTTTTGGTGTAACCCCCTGCCTGGAAATTTTATGACTTCAAGAATGTCTGTCAGTCTTCTCAGTCTTTAACCAGGATGGCTGTGTCTCTTTCTGTGTAATAGAGAAATGGTGTGGGTATGTACATACATGTTTATTTCCTTTTTTTTTTTTTTTTTCTTCCTAAAACGTGGTTGCTGAAGATGGCAAAAATTTGAACATTTATGTCTGGAATATCCTTTCATGTAATTCTTTTGCAATGGGAAGAGGTAGGATTCCCAGGAAAGGAAAGATACTGGATGAGCAGACCAAGAAAGAATTTTTCTCAGGAAGGGGAAGCCATGGAAGAATCCGCTGCTGCTCTCCAGAGCAGAGATGCACATTCTCCCAAAGGACCAAAGAAAGGCAGATATTTTGGAATGTGGATATTAAGTGTTGATACCCTGTAAAAGAGGGAAAGGAATAACATTAAATTGTATTTGCTGTGATTGTTATTCAGAACAGGTGTGCTTACTCAGTTGTGCTTATAGATTTCTTAATACATAAAATATGTAAAGATATGTTTTCTCAGAGATGACTATTGACAGCAGGACTTTAAAGATATTACTAAAAGCAAGTTAGTTATCTCTGCCTTGTAGATGTAGAAGTGCTTTGCTAGTTAAAGGAAATTGTATTGAATTATTAACTTGGTATGGTGCCTTTGCATTGTGGTGCTCTTATCTTATTCTTAGGCCTCAGGAAGCTGAGAGGGTTCTTCTTCAATCCTGTGTTTTGCACTGAATGTCCCAAACCATGTTTTGAACTCCAGTGTGCTGTTGCAGTGCAAATAAGTACTACCAGTTTTCATTGTTTCTCTTACACTGTTAAAGTGCTTGTTTTAAAGTCTGTGTGTGCTATTAGTAGTACTGTCTGATACACATTTAAAGAAGTACTGTTTAGATACATTTGGGAAATTTTTAGTGCTCATTTTCCTTTGCTGCTTTAGCCATTTCAGGCTCAATGTTGTTTAGGCTTCAGCATGTTGTGTTTAGTGGCAGTGTAGGGTTTGAAAAATAACTGGCTGCTTGCACTCTGCAGCATAACCTTCTTTGCTACCATTTGGAAACATACTTTTCTTTTGACATGTTCAGTTTATAACTCACTGTATTCTACCCAAGTTGCTTTACCTTTAATTAAAAATAGCTATTAAATAGGCAAGGATGTTTTAGTTACCAATTACTTCACTTCCTTAATGATGAGCTTTATTTTTTGCATAAACCATAGGAAATATGTCAAAATTATACATAAATCAGATTTTTTTTATTGTAATATTGAGATATCTAGAAGTAGTGATGTATTTAATATAAGCCATGACTCTTTTTCTCCAAGCTTTGCCTATTTGGTGGTTTTAGTTTGGTTTGAGTAGCCTAATTTGTTTTATTTTGATTTAGTGACGTCATGTGTGAATTGCTTTGCTTGCCTGATTGTAGTCAGAATCTGTTAGTTTTCAAAACTTGATGCAACATTCCTTTTTATGTAAAAGGAACACCCATATCCAAATAAGATGATAAAGTAACAATACTACTGCATTAAATGCCAGTATTACCTTTGTAGCCTTATTTGGGTACATGAATTAAGTGGTGACCATTTTCTGCAAGTGACTAATACAGTATGTGACTTTCTGCTGATTTTAAAAAGCAACGGAAGTGCCCAAATCCATCTGCCTTAACACCGTGCTGCTCTGGGTGTGAGATTATTGTGAGGTTTTTTTTCATTTTTAATTCTGTTCTCCAGTAACATCCCTTTGATTGCTTGATGGCATCAGTAGACCTGGCATCCTTATGGCATTAATAGGTAGGAAGGAGAGGCTTGCTCTCTATATCCCCAAATACATTTATGTCTCAAAATGTGTGAAGCTTTGAAAGGGGTGTTCATGGGGACAGAAAGTGGAAAACTGATAAGGATACATAAAAAGATGGAATACAAAAATAAACTTAGTTCACATTATGATAAGGGTGTAATGAACTAGAAGAAAAAGCCATTGGTTGAGTTAATATTTATGTCCGGAAACAATATAAGTAAGAGCTGACATACGCCAGATGTTGGAAACAAATCTTACTGTTGCTTCTGATTGTGTGAATTAGGGAAAATATGGTTTCTTTCATTTAAAATCCTTTTGATGGACTCCAAAATAAAGAAAAAATTTGATACTCTGTTAAAATAGGAAATCAGATGTTACTACACTGGATTGCACGGTGTCCTCCAATATTTGGTTGCATGTTTCTGCTCACACTGCCAATACAAAAGGAGCTTTAGCTGATAGACATGCTGAATTCTGATGTTACAGTTGATAAAAAAGATGTTAAGGAGAGCCTGTTAAAGCTTTGGTTTGTCCCAGCAAAGGGCCAATTAGGATACTGATAACTTAAGCATTAAATGGGTATATTTGTCTGACTGGAGTAGAAGTATTTGGGAAAAAGTGTTCTAGTTTCATTTGATAATTGTGTACCAAACCCATTTATTTCTAAAGCTGCTTTGCTTGGAAGTTTCACTTGGTGTGTATATGTACTCACATATATGTGTGTGCACACATTTCTTATATATCTCTTTACAGATTATATACTTGTCATATGCATACATGACATGATGAGGATATTATGTGGATAAAATGTAATGTTTGAAGCAGTTATTAGAAGAAAATGCTCCTAAGCAGCTGGATAAACAATACTTTTTTCTGAGTTCATTAATGCAGGTAGAAGGCTTTTCGTGATAGAGGCAGTGATCTCAAAAGTTGAAGAAATAGGATATAAATGCTTCATTTTTCTAATCCTGTGTCATCTCCCCTGTCATGTTGTTGTAGTTGTAATGTCACTTATTGTCTTGTCATAATCATGAGTGTGGAAGGATCTGTAGACATAAAGAGGTGTAATGAACATGTTCATGCCTTCTGTCCTAGTTTTTGCTGATGTGCATTGCATCTTAAGTGAAGGTTGGTTGGACTCACCTAAAACTATTGCAGTCTTAATTGACCCATATCATACTTAATGCTTTACTTACCAATTATAGTAATGCAGAAAATTTCTTCAGCAGTTTTTTTTTTTTTTCCTGGAACATGAAGATAAAGTGTTAATGTGTTGCTTTGCAGTGTTTCCCTAAAAAGGGATTTTTATGTAATGTTTTCTTGCAAATACAGCTGATCAAAATTTTTTTTTGGAAGCCCCAGCGTACATCTTTGTCTGCATTCTTGGTCTCAGTTCTTGACACTTACTTTTGCATTGCCTATTAGAGAGTACAGCTGTGTGGTTTTGAAAAAAATCTTCTTCCGTCTGGTTTAGAGCACTGATTGGCATAAGGGTCAAACTTCAGACTTGAGAAAGAGTGGTACTGGAAATTTCATCTGGGTTTCTGGGTCTTCTTGTGGTGTGTCATTGTTTTTTTGTGGTTGTATTTGATTGTGTTTGTTTTTGTTGGGCTTTTCTCTGACTATTGAATAGCTACATTTAGGAGACTTAATGGACTTGTATGTTTAATGCTAGCTTGTTCTACTCGTTTGAAGAAGCCACTTTCTCTTTTTTGATAGAAACTCCCAACAAAATTTTTTTTTTATATTTAACACTTGAAACCTTCTGTACAACAGTTTGATAGCTCCTGCCAAGTTGTAAGAGAATTGGAGATGGTGTTAGGGGGACTTTAAGTAATTCCTGTATGAGAAAGTTTGGATACCTTGTTTCAGACAACCTTATTGTTGTAGTACCTGTGTGTTACAGTGGTGGTCTGGAGTGGAGTGTTTGGAGATGTGGTGTCTGATTAGACCCCCTGGTATGCCTGATATCAGGGGCAACTTTCAGGCAAATGAGCCTTCCAGCCACCAGGTGAAGGTTTGTTTTTTGAAAGCTGTTGTCGGTCTTCCCCCTTCCCTTCATTCCAGTTACCAAGTTGTTCTAATAAGATGCTACACCTGCCAAAGGTGTTAAATTTCCTTAACTCATTCAAGGAAATGTGCTGTTTTAGTTCAGACTGGTTTGTCTTGAAGGGAGAGTAGTTGTGATGGCTTTAGTGTGGGAGTTGTTTGTACAGCGAGGAGCTGGGTGCTGTAGAGAGCTTGTTTTATAGCTGGCTTGTTGCACTTTGTTAGCATGAAAAGGAGTGTGGAAGTCTTAAGTTTGTAGAGCTGTTCACTTCTCTGTGCCAACAAACTGCTGATATTTTTTTAAAGGGCAACATGCTCCTAGTGATTAGAAAGAATCTCTTAAAAAGAATCAAACTCTACACTGCCTTTAAACAGACTCTTATATCTCACATTTCTGTCTTAACTTTGCTACTTAAAAATGGAAATGTTTTTGAACTATTGGGATCAAAAGAGGTGAGATAAAATTTTAAAAATGGCTGTGAAACAACTTTTCAACTCTTTCAAATTGAGGATATGAGTATTTTAACTGCTTGGGAAAGTACATTCATGAATTTACAAGCAGATTATATGATCTTTTTTAAAAAGAAATCTTCCTTTTTCTTTTATTACATGTACTTTGCTTCTGTGTAAACATTTAACCCTTTGTGCAAAGGAGATTTTCTCGGCGTTTTTGAATTCCCTTGATGACAGAGCTAGTTTCTTTTGGTTAAAATATTTTCCAAAGTGAGGATGTGGGGGCGAACATGTTCAAAATTAAGTTTGAGCGTTCGTTGGTTCAGTCTAGAACCGACTTAGTCTGAATTTGGTATATACTTTAAAGACTGTGTATACTGTATTTTCAGCTCTGAAGGATTGCTGTGATCTCATTATATAAGGATTTCTTAGACTGAAAAATGAGGTTTTACACTCATTTCCCTCTGTCAGAAAAATTCTGAATATTGAAATTTTCTCCCTGCCCTTCACATTTTTTTAACATTCTCAGTGAGTCTTAGTTATATTTACTAAACCATGTTAAAAATGTAATCAATCTATTTGGCAGTAATGGAATTGAAAGTATACCTACAAGCAGAATGTGATCTGTGGTCCATTTACAAGAAGTTGTGCAAAAGGAGTGTAATTTTACTTTTAGGTCATAGAATAAGATGTTAGTCAACATTTGAAAACTTTTTCTCTTTTAATAGTTAAATTAACTTATGATTAATGTGGTATTTCCTATTTTTTATGCTGAATCTGAAATATCCTCTGTTGAAGGGTCTTGCCATTTCTTGCATTTATTTATACTGTTTTACTCAGGACATTATCTTCCTGCGCATTTTTAGTTTAGGGATGGTAATGCACACTTAATAGTGAAGTATTTAAATACAATATTCTTTTGATAGAGAACAAAAGTATTTAACTGCTTTGATGTTGGTGTTACGTGTGACACAAGGGAAAAAAATTATTTAGAGGAATATCCAAATGTTTTTTTACGAAGAAACAGTAATTTCTGAAGCTGTTAGTCACCCTTGTGAACTTAAGTTAGGGGAGATGGTAATGTGGGATTTCTGTCTGTCATGATTATGTGGTAACGTAGTGTCACTTTGTGCAGTCTTTCAGGAAGGACGTCGCCATGGCCACAGAAATCGGCTCCCCGCCCCGGTTTTTCCACATGCCGAGGTTCCAGCACCAGGCGCCTCGGCAGCTGTTCTACAAAAGGCCTGACTTCGCCCAGCAGCAGGCCATGCAGCAGCTCACCTTCGATGGGAAGCGCATGAGAAAAGCTGTCAACAGAAAGACCATAGACTACAATCCCTCTGTAATTAAATATTTGGAGGTTAGTAAATTAATTTCCTGATTTTGTTTGGAAACCTTTTTTTTCTTCCTGGTAGTCGGGATTGTGCTTTTCAGTTTCCATAGAGCTGTCTGGAATACTGGGAGATCTAGTGCTGCATTTTCAACCAAAATTACAAGTGCTTGTAAATTTGTTATATTGTGAATAAAAGGGAGAGGTTGGTTTACAGCGTTGGCTATAAAAAACTGTGTGTTTTGTGTATGTTATGTAAATACCAATTTTTGCATTTTGTCTTGAAATTCCAAGTTGGTGTGCAGTTGAATATCTTGTGTAATGTTCTGACTTTTCATAAAAACTCATCATAAATAATGTAGTTGTTCTTATTTTTGTTTTGAGATAGAAATTTCCCGAAATGGAATATGAACCATTATCCCTTTCCCTCCCAAATCAGGGCATTAAAAATGTTTTCTCATCATTTTACTAAATAGCTCTTCAGCCTGCAGTATGGTCTCTGAAAGTCCCTTTCTATAGAGTTAAGAAATAGAGAAAAACTTAAATGTTAAGTTTTATTGAAGAAATGTTTCTGTAAAAATGCTTATTTAGTTCACCTGGTGGGACAGCATTACTTTCTTAAGAAATAATTTTCTCATCCAAGATTCACTCTACGAGTACTGGATGTTACCCTAGAAGAAACAGAATGAAATCTAAATACTGGCATTGTTGCAGCTGCAACAGCAACGTTGCCAAAATGCGATGAAATTAATTCCATCTGCTATGGCCAGTGCATGATTATGGCTTGTAGGTGTTAACAGTTAGATAGTTTTCTTAATAACTAATCCATTATCTTCTAAGAGCTGTTCAAACATTTTAAACATATTCGTATATTTTAGGAGTGCCCCAAAAGAGATTCTATTAGTAGTAGACTATTCTAAAAAATAGTTTTAGAAGTCCAGGACCTTTTTACTGTGACAGGAATAAGCACCCTCAAAATTCTGTTGATTAAAATGGTAACAACATACAATAAAAAAATCAGATCTCTGTCTTCTGGCATCAGTACTACTGATTTAATTTAATGTGGTTCTATAAAAAAAGAAACAACCAAGAAAAATGTATACTTTGCTCTTGGTTTAGTAGCAAACTGTAGTGGTGTATGCTGGGAATGGTTTACCTAGAATTGTAACTTGTTTCCAATATGTGCACACATCCAAATTGGTTAGGGTCTGTGGCACAAAGCCAAAATAAGTAATTCTAAATTCATGAGAAATGTTTTTGAAAAGGTTTTGTTTGACAACTCTCAAAATTTAACTAATTGAAGGTATTGCTACCCCTTGGTCTTCTAAGTTTCATCTGTTTGAAAGCGTTGTCTTTATGCTTGCAGTGCAGAAAGTCCCTTTGTAGCTGGTATTGCTGTATGGATTTCATGTGGAGTTCATCAGCACAGCTGCTGGTGGTGTGAATCCTTGTCCTGAATGTAAAGCTTTGACACTGGGTAGCAGAGTACCACTGTGCCACAGTAATGTTCCTTGTTACACAGGACTGATGCTTTCCTGGTGTAAGCTTCACTTTCAAAGGTGTTGCTTCAATCTGATGAAATTAACACTTTAAACATTCCTGACTCATTTTCTTACAGAGAGTAAATTCCACATGTTCCTTTTCCTGAGTCCAAAGTCTTAACACAGTTCATTCTGAAATCCTTGGAGTGCTTTGGAATTTCCCAAATAAGAATTTCCATGTGTTTCTTATTTTCTGTTATTTACCAATGAAGTACACACTGTTATGAACTAGGAGTTGTTTTCCTCTTTCCAGAATAGAGTATGGCAGAGAGACCAACGAGATATGCGAGCGATCCAGCCTGATGCAGGATATTATAATGATGTAAGTAAAATTTTCCTGTTCACTGGTGAAGTTGTGCAGATAAAATTTGTCCAGAAAATAGGAAGGATTCTATATGTCAGCTAAGGTTATTTTTGTGTCTGCAAAAAGCCTTAAAGCTATGAAGGGTATCTTTGTTACTTTGTTCTGTTGGAATCCATGCCCATGAAGGGACCTTAAAGTTGGACAGGCTTTTAATTTCTGTGCATAAGAATTTTTGTAATGCACTGAGGTTGCAAAGCTGCTCTTGAAGATGCTGTTTCTGGATGTTTGAGTTGTTTCAAAGTCTGCATGATTTAACACTTCTACCACCTTACTTCTGGTAATACCCCTGCAAATGACAACCTTGCTTTTCCAGAAATGGGTGTTTGGAACGTGTGCTGTTCTTGAAATTTTTGAATGTCATTAGTAAATACTTTCTTTCTTTCTTCTTTTACAGTTGGTCCCTCCTATAGGAATGCTGAATAACCCTATGAATGCTGTGACAACAAAATTTGTTCGGACATCTACTAATAAAGTAAAATGCCCAGTGTTTGTTGTCAGGGTGAGTACAGTGTTGGAATTACTTGTGTTGTCTTAATTTAAATTAGACTGAGTCTTAACTGAACAAGAAGGCAGTTAAAGCATCTTCAAATAAAAATAGCATGTGGAATATATGGACTACTTCTATGTCCAGTCTTTCTGTGGAAGATTTTAGGAAAATAAGTGGTAAGGTCCGAGTATGCAAGAGTTCTTACTCTCAGAATTTGAGGTGCAATGCCTACCTTCCTTACTGCATTTCAGAGAGCTGACATATCTGACTCAGAAGAGATTTGATCTCTGTGCTCTTTGAGTCTCATAGCAGCTTTTACAGCTTTTCCATGATGTCAGAAGTATTGTTCAGAATGGATATTGTTTGCCAGAAATGCTTTGGTGCCAATAAGCTGTTTCTTCTTTACAACTAGTTTTTCATTATTTTTACAGTGGGCTTTGTCCTGTTGTTACAAAAGTCAGAAGTTCTCTGGCACAGTTCTGCATTTTTGCCTTCTCACATCCTCTAGAAGGTTATTTGGTTGCTTCCATTTCCACAGAGTCCCTGAAGAACCTCATGATTTATTTGGAGAATTGTGAAGAAATATTTGAATGTTATATTTGCACAGTATAGTTAAATGTTTCTTTTGCAGTGGACTCCTGAGGGGAGACGCTTGGTCACTGGTGCATCTAGTGGGGAGTTCACTTTATGGAATGGACTGACTTTCAATTTTGAAACAATATTGCAGGTAAAGTAATCTGTCAAGATTTCTTTGTATTTCCTTGAGGTCTTGGAGCATGTTTTAGGAACACATCTTCACCCTGTTCATCATGGGTCTGTGGTCTGAGTGGTGATGGGAGCCTTAGAGGTCTTTTATTCTGCTCTGATCCCATGCCAGGCTATGGCTACAGGCACTTCATTTAATGCTTCTCATTCCATTTCCATCTACTATATTAACTGTTCTCAGGAATGTACTATGAGTATTTGTAATAAAAAGGTAACACTTTGGAAACAAAGCGCAAATACTCTTATTATTTAGAAGACTGTTGTATCCAGAGTAAATTGTTCTCATTTCATCATTGCAGCTGTTAAGTTGGAACTTTAGTAACTGTTGTGTTTGTGTGGCTCAGACAGTATTTGAATGTGTTTGCTAGAAGTTCTGTTTCTGAATTTGCAGGCTCACGACAGCCCTGTAAGGGCTATGACTTGGTCACACAATGATATGTGGATGCTGACAGCAGACCACGGGGGATATGTGAAATACTGGCAGTCCAACATGAACAACGTCAAGATGTTCCAGGCACATAAGGAGGCGATTAGAGAGGCCAGGTTTATACACAATATACCATTTTCTGTAGTACCTATTGCCATGATTAGACTGTTCTCTAAGTGTATTCTGGGTGCAGAAATGCATGGGTTCTGTCAGATTCTGGGAAACTTCCTGCACCACATAAACACAGTATTTCCTTTTGTTTCCACATTCTCACCGTTTTGCTGGCACCTTTCTGAATTAGTATTGTCCCAGTATCGGCCTCTGCAATATGTTAGAGATGTATTTGTCTGCCGCATTTTGCACTGGTATTCTTTTCATTTTTATATGGTGACGATGTGTATCAGTTATTCCTTTTTATACGCACTGTGTAAGACAACAATTTCATTCCAAATAAAGAATTCAGTCTTTAATAATCTAACTGAATAAAATATAAAGCCTTCAGAAATAAAACACCTGCATAGTTCTCACAAAATAATAAAACACTAAATAAAGTGAAGAACTGCTTGGCTTGGTGAAGCCAAGACTTCCAGTAATACTAAATACCCACGCAGACTGCCACATACAGAAGTCTAATGTTTATACTGAATGGGTTCTTCAAGCTTGAAACTGTAAGAAAGCCATTGAAAAGAAGATTGTAGGATATTCTCTTGGTTCAGTGTTGATGCCTCAGTTGTGCAAATGTCTATATAAAAATCAAATCTAAATAATACTTATCAGTAAGATGTAAATGAAGGGTGTTTCTAGAGTAAACCTGCATATAATTTTTAGTAAATGTTTTTAAAGTAAGCCTGAAGAGAAGCTGCAGATCCCAAATGGTGCTAAAACAGTGTTTCTTTGGGTTCAGGTGCTGGCCCTTGGTGATAAAGGTTCACTGCCACAAACTTGCTTTCCACTAAAGTCACCATTTTTCTTGGTAGGATGCAGCATTTTCTGCCAGAGTTTGGTTATGAGAAGTGCTTACTTTGGATTCAGTTACTGTCTGACTATCATGGCCATGCACTGAATTTCTCTACTGCTTTAGGCCCTTTCTTGATCATAAAGATACAGGATTTCACAAGGGCTTCCTCATGGTCTTTCACTGCACCAGAAAGAAAGTTGAGTGCCTGTCAGTTTTTGGAGATGTTCTGGCCCTATTCACATGGTTAAATAACTCCTTGCTTTTCCAGTGACTTTCATCAATCAATGTTAACTGCTGAACCTGGAAGCTGCTTATGTGTCTATAGGATTCTTTTCATGTTGTTGGTGGGGTGTAATAAGAGGGAGTGTTTCCAAATTGCTCTTATAAGTGGTATGTTTGTTTATATATAGTTTTTTTTTCCCAGCAGTTAAACAAGTAGCATTTTCCTGTAACCAGCTTTCCCTTATTTTTTGCTTCTCTACTGCAAAGCACCTGTGGCTGAAGAAGAGTTTTTTCCTAAGAACTGTTCTCCTGTGCTTCTATGCAGTGTCACTTTCTTATGGTGTTACCAAACATGAAAATCTAGGGTGATGGTTACCAAATCATATTGATGTTGCTTCTCATCCTGCAGAGAAGGCACTACTGTCTGCAGTCACAGATAGGAAGGTGCTAAGAATAAATGACAGATTTTTTCCTCATTTGACAGGGGACTGCAGTGCAATAGTAATCCTATGCTAAATTCATGTCTTGTGATGAAGTGCCATTTGGCAGCCACTGTATTCACTTAGAAGTGCCTATGTTCAAATGCCTCCTTCAGTGTGTAACACATTACAGTATAATTTTGCCCTGTCTGAGAAGCATAGATAATCTGTTAAATGCTGACTTCTTTCCCCTGCTGTGTGTCTTCATGTAACAGTTTCTCACCCACGGATAATAAATTTGCTACATGCTCTGACGACGGCACTGTTAGAATCTGGGACTTTCTACGTTGCCATGAGGAGAGAATTCTTCGAGGTATGTGTACCAAAAGTACTGATTGGGGTATTTCAAGAGGGGGAAAACCTTTTTTTTTAACTAGGTGTTCACAATACAGAAGTATCAGCTTGCCTACAGTTTGTCTTAATGCTCCAAACAAGTTTTTGTTTGGCTGCTTAAATTCAGAGAGGCTGCAGTTCACAATGGCATTACACTGTTTACTCTTCACTGAAGCTCTAAACAATGGAGGTGGATAGAAGGACATTTGACTGCTCCTAATTTGGTAGAAACAGCTGTTTCTGGATCAGGAATGCGTTTATCTTTCTCCAAAGTTTAGTCTTAGTGACCACTGTTATTTCAGAACATGCATCTTCATACAGAAAATTCCATTCTTCTCACAGGCATACCTTTCATTCTTTCTTCTGAGGCAAGGTAGTTATTTCTCATTCCTTAAGAGGAAGAGAGTACTTAAGTATTTAAGTAGAGAAAATGGGTAATTTTTGATCACATCATTTATGGCACAGGCAAGTAATCCTAGCGTTGCTTAAAGTTTTCTGTCCAGCATCTATGTACACTGAATTCTGGTGCCTTTCCACTGGTCTTCTTGAGCCTTTCTCCTTCTCTTGCTGTAATCCTAATGAGCAATAACAGTAGCTTCTGACAGCTATTCCTTTTTTGCAGAGATGTTCAAGGTACATAATTTAGTAAGAGAATGTATTGAAAGGCTGTTATGAGACTGAGGGTTGTAGATTTGCAGATAATCTGCAAGGAAGGTTTGTAATAGAAACATTGGCTTTCAGTTCTAGGTGTGTGAGCTTGTTCAGTGCTTTCCTAAATTAAGGAATTTTTTTTTTTAATTATGCCTCCAACTTTGACCTGCATTCTGTATTTTATGAAGTAGAGCTCTCCCTGTTTCTTTTGACTCTTAAGCTCTCTTCTTGTTTTACAAGCATATTACTTTTAAACACTACTACTTTGCAAAGACATTGAGCTTCAACATTATTGCAGAGATGATATTTTAACAGCATGTGTCCATAGACATTATGGGAGGTGTGTTCTTTGCAGGACCTGGCAAACAAGTTTCTAGGTTATATAATTTACACCTGTTATCTGGAAGGCCTCAGATTTGGGACTGTTTTGCTCGATTCTTTACAAAGAAATCAATCTGCCCTAAACATGTTCTGTACCCTCCTCCAGGTATGTACTGTGTGGAGGAAATAGGGATTGCCTACAAGCAGAGTTGTCAAGATTATAAAAATCCCTCCACTTCTACATTCTTTCAATATTCTGTTTAAAGCAGAAGGAGAAAAACATTTAATTTAGGCTATAGAGAACAGAATTTGCACTACATTTTCTTGTTACCTTGTGTGTGTTAACATCTGATTGTGACTAGACCTCAGATAGAATTATCCTAGTTTCTTATGTTTTACACATCTCAGTATTTCATTTTTAGTTTGCACATAGTTCTATAAAGAATACATCTGCTTTTACTTATATTATCTACCCACTATACCCTTCACCTTTTGTCTAAGTTGGAGGTGGTTTGAAAACTTTTATTATCTTTGGATAAAATTGAACAGGGCAGATTACACCTTGTTTCTACTGTCGGATAAGCAAAAAACCACCAAACCCCAACCTAAACCCAAAGAACACCAGCAAAAAAATCCCCCACAACAAAGCAAAATAATACTCAAACCCCTGATTGTTTGGAGGATGTCTCTGCATACATACAGGCCTGATTTGGCTTTGGTCTTTAGGACCGATTTTGAATATGGTCAGAAGAGTTATTTGAAAGAGCTGATGGGTAACATGTAACTTTCTTGGTAGAAAATACAAGCTTTCACTCTGTTGTTTGGAGCTTAGGGCTTACAGCTTTAGGATACTGATCTTCAGCTTTTGGCTTTTCCCTGTGCATTCTGCATTTACATAGTTACGGATGTGACCTGTAATACTTTGCTTAGTACAGCCTTCAAGTGGTGTAAATATTCATGCCATTGCCATCCAGTTAGTTATATGTCAATTAAAATTTTGGTGCTGCTGTATTAAAGGGATTTTATGTACATTGTTTAGATCAAATACAATGCTGGGAAAATATTTTTATTTCCTCCTTTCACACATCATACAGCTATTTTGGATAATACTGGTGAAGTTGAAGGAGTTCTGCAGTGTCTTTTAAGTCCAGAGCTTCACTTCACATGTTAAGGTGTTCAAGTTGTTACACCAAATTATAAAAATCCAATGTAATAATCATTTTACAGTCAGATGTACTAATGAAAAAGATTAGCACTCACAAGGATTATATGTCGATATATTGTTATTCTTAGTGATTTTTTCAACAACAAATTAAGGAACATATTTTAAAAAACAGATTTGAAGATTCTAATGGTAAGGAGTGCTTTTAAAGCAGTTCTGTAGAGAGCATTACAGTTACTGGGATAAGCTTTGCTGATACAGAAAAGACAAAATTCCACAGACTTTTTACTGCAGGTGCTTTTGCTTGCACTGGAGCAAACTAATATCTATTCCTATTACGTATTGAAATGGTTCCCTTAAAAGTGACCTGAAATAACAATTTTAGACTTAGCTTCTGAAGAGAGTATTGGAAAAACAGTGGAAGTGTTAAATTACATAAGATGAATTCTTAAGGGGTTTCTGCAGTTCCTTCAGCTATTTGCAATAGGCTTCACATTTTTTGAGTAGTTTAACTGATGAATACATGGCCTGCATGAGATACACTTATTAATTGGATCCACTTTCGTTTAATTGCTCAAAGAGAAGATAAACAGGACACCCTGTAGGGTTCTTCATAGGTTGTGCCAGAGGTTCTGAGTCTCTTTTCTTTAATCTCCAAGTCCCTTTGCTGGCCAGTTTTTCACTGCTTAGTGTTGCTTTGGGTGTTGTTTCTATCACCACGGCTTTCCAGAGCACAGAAGGTGGTGTTTGGGCATTTTGTTAGCAGTACATGCAGATTTATCAAGATCCTTTTTAATACCCTAAAGAAATAAATAGGATTAAAATCTTGTTTTCTTGGGGAACCATCTTTAAATAATTCAAGTGAATTTTGTCGGAAGAACTTTTAGGTGAAGAAACAGCATTGAGTGTCATTGCTTCCCCACAGCCCAGGTACTGCCTGTCTTTTCTCTTGAGGTAGAGTTGCTGTGGGCCTGATTTTGCACCAGTTGCTTTTGCCAATGTGAATTTCTCTCCTGGTGCTATCTTGACGATGGTAATGAGTGCAGTTTAGTGCACTTACTAAAACACACAGGTAGGAACTTTACTGATGTTTAAAAAAAAATGCTGTTTTTAAAATAAGACATGGAAAGCAGACTATAATACAGCAATATTTTATTTTCATGACAATCTATTCATCTGAAAGCCATTTCTTATACAACACTCTCAGGTCTTTTGTCTAAACTGTTGCAGTGAAGTTAATGCTGGGAACATTTCTGTGAGAACATACACATGGATGGATGGCTTTTAATAATGCTGAAAACATCTAGTGAAAAACTGCATGCAGTACAACCTTCATGTCCTTTTATTTATATGAGAAATTAATGCTAATGCTGATTTTTACTGGTGGCAGTGATGTTCTGGGTAGTGTGTTTGTGCTGATGTATCCCTGAGAATATTTTGGGTAGGTCATAAATAAACACACGATTCCTTAATTATTCCCAGCATGACATCGTGGGCTAGGAGGCTACAAACAGATTTTGCATTTCTCAGTTCCCCTGTCCTTTCTTCTTCCTTTCATAGTCACCCAGAAAGAATCCTGTAGAAGCGAGTGCTTGGGAGGACTGTAATGTTTCATTGTGAAGTGTAGATCAGCTCCATATTCCCAGGATTTCAAAGGTTCCCTGCCTTAAATAGGTCTTTTGGGGAGGATGACTCTGTCCAGCTCTCTGAAGGATGGTATAACCCATGCTTGTAAAAATACTTTGTAGATAAGTTTTTCTATTTTCTTTCTCTAAAATAGGGTAATGCACTAAATGATCTTTCAGCCAGTGTGGTAGACTTGACAAAAGATTTGTCTTAGCCTAATTCAAACAATTAAGAGTGATCAAGATTTCATTGCATTCTGCCTGGATTTATAATGTGCAGTTTGTAACAGCATCTAGTTTTGTTAACACTGTCACTACAAAATAACTCATGTGTTTGTGCCTGTAGGAGTCACAGCAATCATGGTAAACAGACTTTTCATCTTGCAGGTTCTGAAAAAGTGTTTCCACTGCTAATCTTACTGAAATAACTGAGGAATTTTATTCCTTCCTTCTCTTCCACGTCTCAATCTTTATTAACAAATAATGTACCGTGAAGTTCCTTAAGCTGTTTAAATCTATTGTGTGGTTTGTATTCTCTGCACTTTCTGCCTGAAAGGGAAGGATCTCTTCACAGTTTTTTCCCTCAGTCAAATAGCAAATCCTGTACTTAATTTAGACATGAGTTCCATCGGTAAAATGAACCTGAGGACCAGAACTACACCTTCAGCTTGGTCCCTCACTTTGAAACACATTATTATCTAGCTCTTATCCTTGAAGCAAGTAACTTCTAAAACTGTTTCCTTTTCTTGGAATATAATTGAACTCTACATTGATTCATTTAAAAGAAAAAAAATCCTAACATTGCTGTTTCCAACTTTATTACCCTTATGTGAGGTTTTTCTTTTTTTTTCCATGTCTCAGGAAAGAGAAAACTCAGCAAATTCCAGAAATGCATGTCTGTCAATACCATATTTCTTGTAAGGAGACACACTGTTTAAACCTTCAGGGTTTTTTTTTGTGGGGATTGTTTCTTTAGAATGTTGGGATTTCAGGTATATTTGAAATGTCTTGTAGTCTACTGATGCATCCCTACATGAATATTAGAAGGTTTTTTTACTCAGAACAGAAGCTCAGGATGAGATGAGACCTGGCTGATAGTGGCACCAACCATATCAATCTAGAGAAGGGCAGTCCTTGAATTTTGAACTTAAAAAGGTGAACTGTTTTGGAATGCTGGTATTGGACCAGTTCAGTCTCCTCTTTGTTGGTGGATTTTTTGTTTTCCAGATTGTATTGCAGGTCTCTGATCTTCATTAATTTTTGTTGCCAAAGCTGAACTGGGGCTGGGGGAGAGAGGTGTTGCACTTAAATCAGTTAAGGAACAGCTGCAAATGGCTGTGCTTTTCATGTGCATTAGGCACAGGAAATGTTAAGGAATTTATGTTAACAGTGTATCTGTGCAAGGTTCTTTTCCTGCACAGGTAGTTGGGATCACAGTCTGTGATGCAGGAGCCTTGTTCGCTGTTCTTGTTATGCCAGTAATCCTGCTGCTACTCCTTTGCTTTTTTGTGCATGGTGGACTCTTCATAGTCTCATTCTCTCTTCTCCTCTCATTAGGAAATATCTCTGCCTTTGTGAGATTAAAAGTTACTTTTATTGTATACACTGTCTTGCTTCCTAAGTGGAAGGTATCACACAACATCTATTTCCCTAGTGTCTTTCTCTACACTTTGCTCTGAGTTAAGTATCACCAAGGACTTGGAGTGTGAATACTTACACCCTTTCTTGAGCTTGTGGATAGTCTCAGTCATTGCTGCTTGTTAGGATGGTGGGTATAACCTATGTTAGATAGGAAGACTCATTTCTTGCTTGGGGCTACTAAAAAATGTTCAGGATAACTCAGCATTATTCACTATAATGACTTTCAAGACTAAAGTAAGTTGGTTTCCTATGTATAGGAAACTTCATTATAGGCAGGCTTTATTGAAATATCCTATGTGTTAAAAGTAGAAATCCATCTGAGAGTTGAGAAACTACCTGCTCTATTGACTTATATCAACTTTCTATTTGTGAAGTATTTTGGATTGAACAAAAATTTGGGGTTGATCCACTAAGTTGATGTGCTTGGTTTCTGTGATTAAAAGATGGTGATAAGGTGATACCTTCAGGCTTTTGCTCTGCTTCCTAAAACAATTCCAGGAGAATTAGAGGATGTTGAAGACTGCTCTTGGTGGCACCCAATATACCTAAAAATTCTAGTTCATTTGTGAGTAGGGTACAGAATACTAAGTCTTAGAGTTCTGATTCTTATCTAGAACCAGTGTTTTGAAAATCCTGAAAAATTATTAGGAAATACATAGAATTCCTAAGGAATGGGTAAAAGAGATCATGAGACATGAACCACAGTACTATGCTATAAAAAAAGTTATACTGCACACTTCTGTCAAGGCTTTTCATGAGACAAGGATGAAGAGACACTGTGCAAGAGAGAGATTATTTCAGATGCATCTTTGAAATATTTTCATCCCTTAAAATTGTCCTGAAGCTGAAAGTTACATAATCACTCACTTTGAGCCCAAGGGCAAATTTTACACTAATATTTGTAACCCATCTATTCTGTTAAGCTTGGAGGAATATTGAGAAACCATAGTGTTTCCCAGGACAGCCAGCTCTCAGTGCTGCTGAAGTACAGGATGGTTCCATAAGAAGTTCCTCTGCATCATTAGGATTTCTTGCCTCTGCTTCCTTTTGTGTGTCTGATGATTGCAAGGCGTAGATAAAAACTGAACTAGGTGAAACCATTTTTACAGATTGTTAGTTGTAAGTACTTGACGGATGAGAACTTTATTTCCATCAGTTGTGACTTCATATGGAATTAGAAATAATAGGGCACAGTGCTCTGTGTAGGCGTCAGGACGCACCTGCAGTGAGAGCCACTGGTGCTGCTGTGAGCTTTGTCCTTCAGCCCTGCTCATGGATGTGAAGGAAGAAAAACACTATATAAGCAAATTGCATTGATACTAAGGATAAAATCCTAAATTACAGAGGAATATGATTGCTGATGCTCAGGTTTTACCAGTCTTCCTTTCTCAGCACAAGTGTGATTGTTGAAAAGGAGGCAGGTTGGGTGCCATTAAGGATGGTGGCCTTCACGTCATAGCAAAAGTTCTCAACAAAAAAAATTATTTGGAATTAACCTTAAAGCCAGTTATGTTATTAACTCATCTCTGATAAAGTCTTATGTCAATAAATACTCAGAATTGGACACCTCATTAATTAGAATTTTAATGGAATCTTTTATCTGACATACTATTTCCTCAGCACAGATAAAATAAAGCTCTTTCTGAAAAAGTGGTGGAAGTCTTCAAAAGATAGAAAAACACAACTCCTTGCTGAAAATAATCCATGCCAGTCCTTGGAAACTTTCCTTGCAGGCTTCTTGATGTCACTTGTATGGGTTAAACAAAACATTTTTATTCATTGAACTTTTATCTTTTCATATCCTCTAGTTACTGTACTAAAAGCTTCTGTGCACCTAGGTAAGCATAAGCTTTGCAAAGCATTTGATATTTTCTTTGCATCATTTCTAATTTACATACTTAATTCCTGTTATTTTTACATTTAGCTCTTGAGTTCTGGGTTTGGTAGTGAGACACTTGGCATCAAGTTTTATTATATGAATAGTATTACAGTTCTCATACTTGAGATTACATGTTCCTAGGGACAGCCAGACCCTGGGAGATGGGGAGAGAGCTTGCAATTGTTTTCCCTAAAATATGGTGGCATTTTTTTCATGTCTTCCATAACTGCCTGGCATTAATTTTCGCAGGAGAAAGCTGCTCCTGCTCGTTGCATTTTTAGGAAGACAGTCAAAATTTAAACTGGCAATGTGCTGAAATGGGATTGTACAGCAGACTAGGAGGAAAGGGATAAATAAGAGTCCTGAATAAATCTGTGTGAAAGGTGGCTGGCAATAAGAAGCATAGGAAATGTGAGGAAAGTGTGGAGGCTGTGTCAATATGAAAAACCTAACAACAGGTCATGTAAGGATCAAGAAAAGATGGTGACAGTATGAACGTGGAGATGAGAATGAGGTATGGTGGGACTTGGCAAGTCACGCTGCAGGCATTTTGTGAACAGTTTGGGGCAACTTCAGTCACTGAAAAGAGAGGCAGGGATTTTATGGCTGAGTGACACATGTGGACAGTGTAAAATGTGCCAAGAGTGTATATGTACTAGTCTGTGTAGTAATAGTACCCCAATACCTTTTACATTTTGTGTTCTGTGTCATGACTTTTAGAGACTCAAGTTGATGAGTTGGAGTCGAGTTAGGAGGATGCTCTGTATTTGTTCTGAAGATGAACATAGAGTGAATCATAGAATATGCCCACAAGGATCATGCAGTCCAACTCCTTAATCCTTGTCATCCCCAAGTGTCACACCATGTGCCAAGAGTATTGTTCAAACCTTTCTTGAACTATATCAGGCTTGGTGCTGTGACCACTTTGCTGCAGCATCTGTTCCAGTGCTCAGCCATCCTCTGGGTGAAAAACTTCTTCCTGGTATCCAACATAAACGTCTCCTGACTCAGCTCTAGCTTTCCCCTTGGGTTCTGTCACTGGTCATGAGAATGAAGAGATCAGTGTCTGCTCCTCTGCTCCCTCACAAGTAGACTGCAGTGAGGTCTCTCCTCAGTCTCCTCCAGGCTGAACAGATCAAATGACCTCTGCTGCTCCCCATATGGTTTCCCCTCCACGCCTTTCACAATCCTCATGATCTCCTTTGAACTCTAAAACTTAATGTCTTTCTTACCTTGTGGTGCCCAAACCTGCCCCCAGGACTTGCAGTGAGGCCCCCCCAGTGCAGAGCAGCCTTGCCTGGCTGGCAGTGCTGGGCCTGATGCTCCCTTAGGACATGGCTGGCCCTCCTGGCTGCTGGGACACTACTGACTTGTGTTCAGCTTGCCATCCATCAGCACCCTCAGGTCCCTCCCCACTGCTGCTCTCCAGCCTCTCATTCCCCAGTTCATACACACAGCCAGGGTCACCCTGTCCCAGGTGCAGAATCTGGCACTTGCCCTTGTTAAGCTTGTGCAGTTGGTGATTGCCTAACTTAGTGATATTTTAGTGAGGGAGGGGTGCCATCATTCTGACTATACCTAGGAAAAGCTATCTCTGCCACCTGATTAAAATTCATTATGTTGTTTAATAGTCCTTGTGAAGCAATGTGGGCTTTTTTTTTTCTTCTTTTAAGTTTTGTCAGTTTACAGCTCTAAACTTGAAGTGTCTAAAATTGCTCCTCAGATCTAAGGTTAACTCTGGCTCACTTCAGTTGAGAGTACAACCAAGGTACATGTGTATGCTTCTGCAGAAAGTAGTTGAGTGCATGCATGATGAAGCATGCAAGTGTGTTCTCAAGACTTATTTTCAAAGTTCAGTGCCAGAACTTTCCAAGGCACCGATCCTTATCTCACAGTGAAAATATAAGTGGTCACTTAGTTTTGCTACTCAGAGATCAGGCATTTTGTTGAAAACAAAACACTTCTTAAGGGAAGACATTTGATTTTTGCTGTTGAAAGTATAAATGTATCTTGCAGGTAAAGTAACTGTTGTGAAATTTTTGTATAATTTTTTTTTTTTTAATAAAGGAAAGATTTTTAATGGGGGGCATTTATTTTTTTATTCAAAAGTGTTAGGGCTCTTAAGTGTTAGCTTCAAAGAAGCACCCCTGTAAGCATGACAAGTGCAACTATACAGGAAAAATCTAAAACTTCTCAAAATACATTTATCTTATAAAAAATTTCACAGATGAAGTTTAATAGTTCTTCTTAGACAGTTTAATTGCTGTTTGTAATTATTAACTCAGTGGAAGAATCTGATGTTTCTAGTTCTGCAAGGTGTTATTTCGATACAGTACAGCAGCTATCCAGTTCAATGCATCATCTAGTTAGTTATTTTTATACACAATATTTTCTTAATATTTGTCATATTGTGTATGCACTGATTTTGCCCCACTGGAGATATGTAGAGAGAGATATTCCAGATATTCTACATCCCCATAGAGAAATAGTTGTAATCATTGCAGTTTAATTTGCTGGTGTAGACAAGAACTGCAAGTATTTTACATATGTTCTCATTGAAGACAGAAGTTGATCTTTATCTGGTTTTGACCATTTATAGAAATTTTGTGTTAAGTTTTTTCCTCACCAAAATTAGTTTTTGAAGGGAGCTCACCATATATAAATATGAGCCTGACCTGAAACATTGAAAGTTAACTATGAGAGGACTGGAACAGGCGCTTCTGCCAAGTGACCAAGATCTCGGAAAGGAAACTTCACATTTTTGTTCAAAAAAGCTGAGGAATGTATTACCTTAGCTGCTTAATATTGGGAAGAAAAATACTTTTTCATAAAAAATAAACTCAGCTCTCTGTGTGCTGGCAGATGCATATTTTCTACCATATGTACAATAGGTCTTTTTCTCTGCCTGTTTATTTAGAATGATGAAGCATAAAAATATTGTAGATATTATATTAAAATCTTGTATTTTAAATCTCATCACTTTAAAAAAAATCCTCTGAAGAGAGTCATTATAACCTTATAAATTAGTAGCTGTAATACTACTATAATAACTGTACCTATTCTAGTTCTTAAAGAGTAAAATGAATTGATGAAAAAATGTAGCTCAGGATCCTGTCTGTATTTAGCAGCATATTGGCGTATGCTGGGGAAATCAAGTCTGAATAATTATACAATACTTTTACATTTGAACTTCTCCTTATAGCTGATTTCCTTCTCTCCTCCTCAGGATAACCCCATTCGGCTTTACTTTTTTCCTCTGTGTTAAGATTTAAGGAAGGAGTAGCTCTGATTCATATTTACTGTCCTCAGAATTTGGATAGCAAAACCTTAACACAAAGCCTAGTGTTCCTTGAGATCCATTTTTCATCAAAGGTTGAGGTTCTTTCTGGCTTTGTAAATAATCACTACACTTAAGGATTAAAAAAAATGTGAATGTCATCTTTGGATTCCTTGAAGAGCTGATATTCCACCCCATCCTTCCAACTGTCTGTGAGAGGCACGTGTCCCAAGATGGCTGACAGAGTAAAACGTTTTCCTTTGAAAAGGAAATTTTCACTATTTTTTAGTATTTGTAGAGATGTAGCACAAATTGATGTAGAGATGGTAGTTGTATGTAATTTTCCACTTAAGTGCAATACCCAGAAGTTCAAAAGAGTTAAAACTCATTTGATGTTCCAGATATGTTGCCACTGTAAAAATAAATATTATAGTAAAGTTAAACTATTTTCTTCATTAGAACTTTTATCTTCTTTTCTAATCCAATGGAAAACACATTTAAAAGGCCATTTTCACTGCAGAGATGATCTCATTTTCAGGATCTTTTTTTTTTTCACCTGTTCTCTTACTAGGGCAGTAGAAGAGTCTGAGAGCTTTCCTTAATTCTGGGGATTATGCAGTCTCTGTCCTTGGAAGTTTTCAGACTAAACCTGGATAAATCCCTCAGTGACCTGGTCTAACTTTATAGCTCTAAGCAGCAGATTGAACAAGAGACTTTTGAAATTTCTTCCAGCCTGACTTACCCAGTGGTCTTGGGCTACTGAATCATACTGAATTCCCCTGTTTTGCCAAAGCCAGTAAAAATCCCACTGGTGAGGAATTCAGCTGTCCAGCAGCATATATGACATAAGGAAGTGATCTTGAAAAGACAATCAAAAATTCTTTTCTTGTTTTTTTAAATTCATTTTTTTCTGGCAGCTTTTAACATGCTTGAGGAAATGCACGCTATTTGGATTGGAAAGGTTTCATGTTTAGTGGATCTTTTTTTTTAGAAATGATAAATGTTTGATCATTCCCTAGTAACTAACAGTATATTAGATGTAATCATTACTGAAGTTTCAGAACTTCCTGTGCCCTACAAACATTAAAACTTTGTTGTAAATAAGAAAGGTGTGATAGTGTGCTGTCAGCATCTTTGAAGCTCCTTCTGATTATGTAGTAAGTGAGGTAAACCAATACCTATAGATATATATATATACACTATATATATGTAATTGTTATATTTGCATAAATGATTTTTATATAAACATCTATAATAGTCCCAGTGACACATTTTATTGCCTTAATACTCATTTGCTGTTTTCTTTTATGTTTCAAAATTATGTAGACTTGAAAAAGAGTGTGCAGGTGGTGTTGTAAAGCTCTAAAGCCCACGCACAATTAAATTGAAAGTGTTAGCTTTAAAAGTAATAATAATAAGAAAAAAGAGATTTAGGTAGATGCCTTACTCATTGAACTAGGGCAGCCTATATTTGTCTGTGTGCATCAGTGTTCTTGAAGGTGCACTTCTCTAGATCCCATTTCCAGATTCTCCAAAGACTGTAAGTAGACCTACTGCATTTACAAAAATAAGCCTTTACATCCAGGTGAAATGGGTGTTAGAATATCTCTTTTCTTTCAAGTGAGAGTTGGTCTACAGAGTATATTTCACTGCTCATTCCCACACCTCTTCCAGATCTTGATTGACTTTAATGTCTAAACCAAAATTATTCCATTTCCGAGTTCAAGCATATTAACAGAAGACTGCACATTACTAAATATTATTTTGCAGTTAGCTTAAAGCTAAAAAAAATAATTTTACAAGTTGTTTTGTCTTAAAACATGAAAAGTGCAGGCCAGATTTGTTTTGGTGTTTTTACTACAGTTGAGTTTAGAAAGGACATTTCAAGAAAAGAAAACCAACACGTTTCAAAACTTGTAGACAAAATTCCCCCATTTAAATTGTAATTAATCAAGAACAAGGTACCATTGCACGTGGAAGATACAGTCTGGACTGCTATAAAGCATATTTCTGTGTAGCATAGGTACTTCAATTGTTAGCAAGACGTCTCTGTTTTCTAAGGCTTAACTGAGTCTGCAGCTTGATAGAGTGCTGGGTGTTACTGCTTGCTGTTTGTGCCTGGACAAGAAGAATCTTGCCTTTTCTTTGTCTTCCTTCTTTCTTATCCATCCATAATTCATAGGCAGAAATAGTGCTTTTAGACAAACTGATACAGTGAGAGAAAAGAATAGGGTTTTGTTTTTGTTTTGTTTAAAGGCTATACCAACCCTTCTTAAGGATGCAGAAAATTGCTTATTTTAGGTTGGCTGATGTAGTTGGATAATAAGATGCCTCTCCCTGCAGATCTTGCTTTATGCCCTTAAATCTTCAAGTAACAACAACTCTTTGTTGCTTCCCTAGCAGGAGCTCGCCTACTTAAAATGACTGTAAAAGGTTTTTTCTGTTTAGCAGTACATAGACATTCTCAAAGGCATTATTCTCTTGGCTGCTTTGCTAAATTTAGCCCTTAGGAATGTTGATAATATTGATGAATATGGATTACTCTTGATTGGTATTCTCCTTTTGGAAGTCCCTGTTCTCCAGAGACTTACAAGTAAGCATAGTGTTACGATTGCAAATTGAAAAAGTTAAACTCAATGAGACAGTTCTTTTATTACATGTAATTACTCTGCAATTATTTTTTTGGGTTCTTTGTTTCACATGATACTCCTAGTTTGTCGGGAATATCCCTTGCTTCTAAAGTAATGGAGAAAAAAAGATCATTCCAGTTACCTACACAAGCATGTTAGAGGTGTCATTTCTGTAGTATGTGTTGCATTTGCTGACAGCTTTGAACAGGACTTTTCTAAAAATACAATCAGGAATTTTAGTGCTTGTATTAAACTTTAGAATTCCTGTGGTCACATCATAAAACCAGAGCAGTGGAGGCTTTAAAAAGCAGGTGCACTCTTGCCAGCTGTGTTTGTAGCATGCAACCACCCCTTCCTGGCTGGAAAACACACTGCCTGCTTGCTCAGAGGTTTTGCACACGCTGCCTGGTGCTCTCCCGTTGCCATTTTCTTTTCCCTGCATCACGGAATTCTTCAAGGATTATCCAGTCTTTCTCCATAAGAGCACTTACTGTGGATGTTTGTCTGCAATTTCACCATGAGGATGTCTGTTCCTAGTAAGCTTGGCTAGAAATACTGGCAATTAATCTGTGTTTTGCACAGTGGTTGAAGCTGCATTATTTCTTGCAGAACTCTCATCTCAGATATCGTCACTTCCACAGGTGTAGCAAACCACAGTAATTCACTGGAATTCAAAGAAGGTTCTAAATAATGGGGGTTTGTTCCATAAAAGTGACTTATTAGGTATTGCAGGAGTTGTTTTTAATCCATTGCACAATATTTATTTACTAAATTAATGACTTTTGTTCCAACGGAATGTTGGTATTTGAATAAGTTTTATTAAACTTTTTAGTAAGATGGAATATTTACTTTGCAAGTAAGGAATAGTTATGAGAAAATTTTCCTGAGAAATACTTAACAGCAGCAATTATCACAAATGTCTAACAAGCATAGTTCATTATTGGTGTATGAGGGGGACCAATGTGGGGAATTTAAATTAGAATTGAATGTGACTTAACGTGCCATATTAAAAATCTTAGAAATTAATGTTGCATTTATTAGGTATGAAGAGTATCAGAATGTTTTTCCTGATGTATCTACTCTTTGCAGTCCTTGTACAGAAAGGACTCGAGCTTAGGAGTGAAGAGGTAATTAATTTTCAGTTTGTTACAGTCCATGGCTCTTGGATGCCAGTTACTGTGGACTGGACATCTGCAGGGCTGGGAATGCTAACCTGGCTGGTTCAGGTGACGTGTTCTGCTCACCAGATGTTTTGTGATAACTCTAGTTCAAATCAGCCTGAACAAATTATCTGGTAGTGAAAAATACTGCATTGCACTAATAATCCTGAAAATCTGTCCCCCTTCAAAAAAAAGTAGTTCATTCACACAGTAGCAGAAAAGTCTTCCTAAAAGCGCTTGATAGATAATAAGGCTGTATAACGTCGATATACCAGTAACTTTTGTAAAGGTTTACTCATTTGTACGTGATACAGATGTACAAAGCAGCAGGAATATTTTCTGCTTTGCCATTTGAATGTATGTCATGCAGACTGCTCTTTGCTGCAGAGCTAAGCCCCCAGTGGTTCCCTGAGAGGTGCATTGACCCAGGGGCACAGCCTCTTGTGCTGTCTCAAGTCGATCAGGGAACTGCTGCTGGAGTGATCCAAGCCCAGTCTCCAGCAGATGAAGATCTGTTTCTAGAGCCAGGTGTTTCCCAGCCTGCTGTACCTTCTCCCCAGTGTAGTGCTTGTTGCAGCTGGTCATGTTCATGACACATTGACTCTTGTAAAACTGCATCTTGATAGCAGCAGATAATATATATGGGAATGTGTATTCCAAAACCAGAGACCAGCTTCATGAAGGTGTATTCTGTGTACTAAAACAGTAACTGTATTTTATTTGCACTAAAAATAAACTGTTGACATGGGATTATACCTGTTAAAGCTTCTTTTTTTTTGGTTAACTTTTTCCAAGTTAAAAATGCACTTTACTCCCCAATACAGGGTTGCTGTGTTAACAGAAATATTAAAAATCAAAATGTAAGTTTGGCAGTACTCTCACCTTGCATCATTTTGCCCACAAGCATATTTGGGGTTTTTTTTTTTCAGTTTTCTCAGTGGATTGCTTCAGTAGCAATGACATGCTCTTACCTAGTCTTAAACAGAAATGATACCATCTTCTCTCATGAGATTCATCTTTCTTTGGTCTATGCTTATGAGACTATGTATGGAAATTTATCTGTGCAAGTGAAGAGGTGACTTTGCTGTCTCCCCCACAGCATTGATGCACTTCATCAGTAATTTTATTTTACAGAATATTGTAAAGTCCAACTTCCTAGAAGATAAATCCTGCATTTTCACATTCCTCAGCTTAGCAACACACATCATATAGAGCACTGTAAAAGGTGTTTTATTTGAAGAGCACACATCAGTTCCACTCTGGGCCAGGAGAGCAGCCTTATACTGGCAGTGACCTCCCCCTCATTATTTTTATGCTTAAGCTACTTACTTCATTCTGCCTGTTACCTTCCAAACCTATGCCTATTTCCCAAGAGCATTTGCTTTTTAGCTGTCACCTGTCTCTGGAGCTTCATATATGGACCCAGTTCATCGTGGTTATGGGAACTGTTTTGTACATTTCTGAGACTGGAAAGATATTTTGTATTTTCTTTCTTTTGGTGTGTGTAAGATAAAAAAATTTTAAAGCTGCTACAGAAAGCAGTGAGAAAAATTTAAAGATTCCTAGGAAAAAGCTTCTTTCTGAATCAACAGTCTCAGTAAACACATGTTCTCTTTTGCCTTTAATTTTAAATTGATAATATAGTTGGTGTTTTCTTTTGGTGGTTTAAGCCACATTTTTTACTCAGCTGCAGAGGATTTGAAGTTTAGTAGGTATTTTTCCTGGTGCTGTTTTTGTATAACAAATGCTCCAAGATCCAGGGGAAAAAAGCCCCATAGATAACTTGTTAGTATTTTCAACTTGTATTTCCAGAATGGTGAGAATTAAAACCTCTGGTATTAATATTCCTGCTGTTATGCTCATCCTGTATCAAAGAAGACTGGGTTAAAATTCTGCAGGCAAGATCATTGTTTCAGAAGAACTGAAAAGTTTCTTTTTTCAGTGTTGCTGAAGAGATGGTCAAACTTCTTTTATCATTCTGTGTGCACTTAAAAAATAGATGGACATTCTCTGTCTTGGATTCTTTTGTCCATGTCATTTGACTTTTCATGTATTCTCTAGAATTTTGGCTCTATGTATTCTCTAGTATTTTTTATAAAATTTGTGAAGGTTTCTTTAAAGCTCTGCAATAGATTTCATTCAAAAAGTACTTCATACTGACTTTATTTTTCCTCTGAGTGTAAGTTTCTGACTTAACAAAGTTTCTGTTTATCTAATTGGAAAAGTTTCATTTTGAAATATTAGATGACATGTCTGATGCTAACATGGAGGGGTATGCAATAACAGCCAGGAGCTGTTGCTGTAACATTGGAATTGAATATTTTTCTGCTTCTGAGGAGTAATTTTCCTGTTCTAACCAACATGTTTTCCTGTGGAAGTTCTGAATACTTAATGAGAACATAACACTGCAGTTACAGTTGCAGTAGGCTTTTAGGATTCTTTCCTGCCAAATTCTGCATCATGTCTTTATCTTATTTTGGGAGATTGTAACATGCTGCCGGGAACACATCCTTGTAGATTCAAATAAAAATTCAGTTATAACCTGTATCACAGAGGGAAACAATATTCTTGTCTGATGTTTTTACTCCTCCAAGGTCAGCAATGAAAAAAATCTTAATAGGTAGTGATTTCCAGAAGCACAGGGTTCAAAGAAGTATTTAGTCTATCCATAACCTGATGTGGTGTGGTGTGTTTGATTCCTGTATCCTCTGGTCTGGTCTTGAAAGAAGAGTCTCTTAACACATTGTCATAGGAAACCTGTGTCACACCTTTCTTTTTTTTTTTTTACATTAAGAAGTACTGGCAGCATTTTTTTTCCCCTACGCTTTAAAAATTTCATCTCTCTTGTTTTGTTCACAGCTGTGTGTGACATTAGTAAATGAATCTGAGGACAGGATTTTCCACAAATAGTTGCCAGCACTTTTGTTTGGAAACCCACTTAAACTGGTGATGGTCCCCTTTGCCTTTCTTCTCATAACCACATATGTTATCTTTACATGTTCTCCATACTTTTCCCCCCTGGTTTAAATATATCTGAGTTACTTAAGTATTATTTGGATTGTATTATCCCATTTCTTCCTGTTGACATCTCTCCCTTTCTTTGTTAGGTTTTATTGCACAAAATCCCTGGTAAGTTTTGAACACCCTATTTTTCTCTGTCTCTCTGTTCAATCACATGTGAAGAGCTTTATTTTGCATCATTCATGTGCTTGTACAATTTAAAATGATACATGGGGACACACAGAATTTTAGAGAGCTTCATAGATATTTGTACAGCCACACTGCAAAACAATTCTTCAATAAGGGACCTATTTTTAGAATTGAAGCAGAAATAAAAGATATTTGCATATCTCTACTTAATTAGAAACTGCAGTGTTATTTTTAAATCTGAAAGAGGAAAAGGTTTTTTTAAATTTCAGAATTATTAGGTGGCAAGAGAGGACTGGGAGTGTGGGGGTGATACAGGAAAGTCAGGAAAATAAGAGGAAGTAAGAGCACTGATGGTGCAGAAATTTAAAGTAAGACTTGAAAACATTCCTTGTTTCTGTCTCTCACCTGAGCTCATCTCTGCTGCTTAAAATTTCAAATGAAAGGTTTCTCTCTTGGGTGTCTGTAACACTATTCAAATCATTGTTTGTCTCCTGCATTTCAATTATGCTTTTTCACTGAGATTGTTATTTTTTTAACTTTGTTGTGTTTTTCCTCATTAGCTTCAAGATCACCACTAAATTGGACGTGACTGTATAATAGTGTGATATTACATACAATAATTACATGCCAGATTTTTTTTCTGTTTCAGTTCATGATATTCTGTTCATTGAGTGGGTTTCTGTCCCCATAATTTTTCAGTCTTTTTGTATTTCAGTTGCTTGAAAATTGGCCCTTTCTGCTTGAGATGAGAATTCTGTCTGCTCAGAAGGAGCAGTGCTTTGTAACTCAGTGCTCTGCTTTCTGCCAGCAGTTTATTTCAGTAGACCTGCTGCTTTCTAGTTTGCTCAGCCTCGGTGGCATTGCAAAATGCAAAGAGCAAGTTGAATGGCCTCCATCTTCATATCCCTTCTTGGATCTTTGACACTTGCTAATTGAATTATTGACTTTTGTCTTTTCCTACAGTCTATGTAGAGTTAGATAATCTTTCTGTTGGCCCCCTCACCTCACCCCAGGCCTGCTGCTGTTCACATACTACTGAGAGCATTCTCATGCAGTTTTTGCCCTAGAACCAAAGAAAATAGTTTTCCCAGTTTCTGTGTACCTAAACTCAGTATTTCTTTGCTTGAAATTATAATGGACTCATAATTATAAGATGTTTTGTAATGGTAAGATGTCAGAAATAGCTTACGTGTATTTTTTGGTTGGCAAGAAGAAAAATAGCTTTCCTGCAAGAGTACTGTCCATTAAAGTGAGCACCTGGCTGGACATGTGCTCGTCTGGTTCTGGCCAGATGATCATGGCTGTCTTTAAAAGAAATTTTCTTGACTGACAGTTGTTAGTACTTCTTTCAATGGGATGTTAAAAAGGTAGGAACCTTCCCTCTCATCTTTACCATGAGGACACATTGAAAGCTGTTCTCACAGTTAAAGAATATCAAGTTGACTGAAAGATCTTGGTAGTCCTTCTGTGTTGGGTGTTTTTATTAAAAGATTCTGGGTTCACTTGGCAGTAAGGGTATATCAAGTCATATAAAAGTGAAAGATTTCTTGTAACTTCTTTTACTGAGATCCACAAATACTTTTCATAGTTTTTAGCAGCTTTCTGAGAGAATTCTCTAGTCATGTGGCCACACAGGGATTTGAAACTTGGATTAACCTCCAAACTAGATATTTGAGCTGTTCTTTCCTATTTCAACAGCCATAATCACTAGCAGAACTCAAGTGAACATCCAGCAGGATGTTAAAGGAAATTATTACTGGAAATTATTACTAATGGTTACTCTTAGCTTTTCTGGAAGTCTTTGTTCCCTTCCCAGAGCTGGGAGCTAAGTAATCTGACTTTATGACTTAGAACCTTGACTGAAATTTTGGTCAAAGCAGAGAGCTAGAGGCAAGGAGATACTAAACTCGACAGTGTCTGCCCTGATTTCCTTCCTTCCCCCTCAATTAACTAAATTGCCAGGCTGAATTTTAGGATGCACCAAAATTTCTTTATTAGCTTCATGTTGATACTGTGGTTTTGACATTCCTTTTTTGCACTACTTACTGTAGTTTCAAACTATCAAACTTTGGCTTTGCTTAATAGTGTCACACAGGTGTAACAGGCAAAGGCTTGACAAAAGTGTGCTGATGCAAAGGCTGGGGATTTTGACTCCCTGTTGGCAACAAGTAACTGCACCAAGTCACCATTTTCAGTAATTAGTGACCAGAACTGATTTCTTAGTATGTGTTTAGAAAAGCCCACTGAAGCTACTCTAGGTTCAGTTCATCTCAAAACCACATCAGTTCCTGGGAGCTTGGCTTCAGGAACCGGGTTTTAACTCATGCCCCACTTTATTCTTGATTCATAAAATACAAGTGTATGTTCTGACTGTTCAGTAGTTACTTTGACATAAACTGTCACTGTGAGACTTCATATTATTTGATGTTCTAATCAAATTAATTTATTCTGGTTTGGCTTTTTTAAAGTTGATGGTACAGGCTATAGGCACATTCCCAAACACTTGTTTGGTTCATATTTGGAGGACTTTACTGGAAACATTTTAATGTGAAAAATCTTTTGGTCTATGTTTGCAAAATAATCAACTGCCCAGGAGTTTGATTCTGTACCTAAATATAAAGCCACAAAGCTATGGAAACTGCAGACTTGTGATTGACAAAATAATTGTATTTCTCATCTGTTAAGTTCATGCTTTTTCTTGCCTCAAAGGGCTGCATATTGTTTGCTCTTGGGACACAGCTGTACTCATCTCTGTTCTGTATTCCCCTATTCTGTGCCATGCTGTGTTTAGATGAGATCAGTCCTGTCTGGTGGGTCCAGACTCAGCACTCCTTAGAGGCAGTGCAGGCTTTGTCAGATCCAGTGAGTAGTACCAGATACTTGAAAGGAAGGTGCCAGAAAACAAGCAGTAGAAAACTGTGGGACGCTCTTACTGAGGGAGTGGGGATTTGGCTCCTATCAGCTGTTAATGTTATGAAGCATGAGAGTTTTTCTTACAATTGCTGTTCATTTTTAATGTTTCTTGTATGATATTTTTCTTATCATTAAATGTAAATGCCCTTGTAAATAAATATTTTCTGTCAATGAAAAGCAAGTGTGTTGCTGCTTTCAAAGTAGGCTGGCTAATTTTTTAACAGAAAAGAACATCTAGTCCCAGCTACTTTACAGGTAATATAAACAGAAAAAAAAAATATTGCCACCTTTTGCAATTAAAAAAACCCTCCCTTTTAATTCTCTGATAAGTACATGCAAAGAAATCATAAATAATACGCAATGAGAATTTTAGTCAATAGCTGTGCCTGCGTGCAAAGTGGAATCCAGTCTGTGTTTCATCAATAATTTAACTGTGAGGAAAACCTGGTTTTGTCCTTGAATTCAGCTGCATTACTGCTAAGCACTCATATTTCTATTTGGAATAAGAAGGTGTTGGAAGTTTTAATGTGGTATATCTTCTCTTTTGACACTTTCTGCATTTTTTTCCCTGTAATTTCTCCTGAGCTAGCTCTGAGTTTTCTAATGGCTTTTTTGTTTAATATAAATATTGACTTTTAAATTAGAAATAATGGCTGCTGTATTGCAGTAAAGCATTGTGCTGCATCTAAAGCATCATCACATAGGTGATCTGTCTGTAATGGAGCTGCTCTTAATGATATAAATAGGTGATTAGTGCATAAAATTGGTGGTAAGTTAAAATATCTGGATGCTGACTAAGCAAAATTAGTGACATTTTAGTAGTATTTTTACATACTAAAATAACTTACTGTTAATAATTATGTGGTCAATCTAGAGATGACTTAACTGTGTCTTATGATAAGAAATTGTGAAACATGCATATTTAATTGATTTTTTTGGTTCTCACTAAGACAATGTTAAACAGCTCTTGACATGTTACAGATTCTGGTCCCAGTCAGACTTGTTTTGTCCTGATGTGTTTTACAGCATAAATAACCTGATCAGGTGTAGGTAGTGTTAACACTCAAAAATAAATTCAGGAGTTAGAAAAAAGAAAATGTGTCTAAACGGGAAGGTGTTTTTATAGTGTTGGTAGACTCTAGCATGAACGTACTACTCAATGATTAAAAACATGGACCTGAGAGCACAGATCTAAACTAGCAAGCATCTTCAGATGTGTGATTTTTTTCTGTTCAAAACAATTCATTTCAGCTTTGGGAGTTGCTCAGCTTCAGTGAATTGAAGAATTTAAATAATCCCTCTTAAGTTTAACATGTGTGTAGCAAAAAACTTAACCCTTCATGACCAGGTCCCAGGTACATTGGAACTCAGCTGCTTTTGTGCCCCGTGCTGTAATCAGGCACTTAGAGAAGATACTGCCATCGAATTTCCACAGATGTAAAGAATTCAGATGGCTACTTGCCTTTACTGGTAACTACATGTAATATAACAACTTTTATTTGTTATTCAGTACAGTGCATTTACCATTACCAAGCTATGCAAACACACAGTTAGCATTAAATTTAAACTTCTTTTGCCAGATCATTAGGGTTTTGTAGAATTCAGACTGTTCACTGAGTGGTATAAGTTTGGGACTAGCATTTACAAATTCTAAACTGATTTATGGAAACAACAATTACCTGTTCTGGGTACTCTTGGGAAAAGTAATTTGTTTACCCACACCTGTTTCGTTAGTGTTTAGTGATTATTATTGTTTCTTAACCTCCTGATTTCACAGATCATAAACTGTCCTATTACAAGAGCTTTTGTCTGTGAAGAAATTATAGAATTGTAAAAAAAAGAAAATTATTTGTAAATTTTTAAACAAAGATGAATTATGTCCCATTTTGCTGCTGGATTAGTGGAATACTAAGGATCTAGAAAACATCCCCTGTAGGCAGATTAAAACTAGCAGTCTCCTTGCTGTCTCTGTAGATAACAAGTTTAATAAACTCGGAGAGAGCTAGACTGAGCAAACAAAGGACGGTAAAACTTGTGGAATAGGAGTCTGAAAGTATGGTGGGAGGCATTATTCTTAATCCAGTGAAGACTGAAAGGAGCTTTTCCCTTAATTTATTATGCACCAACCTCCCACATTACGCTAAAAAGCACAAGCTGGCTGTGTATCTATAGGGAGAGGGTTTCTATGGTATTCATTCTTGGAGTGGAGAAGAGGAAATGCAAGAGGCCATAGGACAACCCTTGGATGAGGACAGTTCACATAACTTGGTAGGGCAAAGAAGACTAAATTACTGGAGCTAAAGATAAACCTACCCTTACTGCTGACCTGATCAGTGGGAGCAAGACAGTACCCAGGTTCTTGTAGGTATGAGGTATTCGGTTCCTAAGTGAGCTGTACATGGAAGCAGGGAATTGCTGGAGAGTGGATAACCATCAGGTAACATTTTAAAAGCCTTTCATAAACATGGAACAGGCAGAATAATCCAATTTGCCTAACAGGCTAGAAGCAAATAGTAAATTTTAAGGGAATTATATAGAAAACTTAGAATTCCTTTCTGCAAACGTGGTTGTTTCCATTGTCTTTGACTTGCAGGTCTCTTCTGTCCCTTCTGCCTTGCCCTCTCTTTTTTAGGAGTGAAGAACCTTAGTTTGGTTGGTAGTTAAACCTAATGCTTCTTTGCAGATCCCTTTGGAAATAATCCTCTGCAAAGGCCCTGCTCTTTGAGAGGTGTGCTGTTGTTTTGGGGATACAGAGTACAGGAAGGTGAATGTCAGCGTGTGGTGACAAAAGGGCTTCGATCTGACCAGGCCAGGTGGGGGATACACAACTCTATACAGGTGGGGGATACACAACTCTATACACTCCCCGTTTAGAGCAGTGTAAGAGAACCACGTGTCTTAAAAAAAATAAATCCAAATAAATAGAATTCTAAATGAGAAACGGTATCATTGCAGTTCAATGATAATGTTAATTCTTTAAAATATAAGTAGTTATAAATATCCATTTTCTTTGGACCACGGGTGTTAAAATGTAAAGATGCCTTAAGACTGGTGACTTTGTGTGTATACATTCACATAATTGCTGAGAAGGATCTAGAAATATTCCAGTATCATCTATCAAATTCTCTTTGAATTTATGTATATTCAGAAGGGGGCACATCCCATGGGGAAAGAATGTAAAACAGAAAAGTTAAGCTACAGCAGTAAACCTGATATATCTATCATTGCTATACACAGGTGCATTATAAAATATTGGACAGCTTATAAACTGTAATATAGAGACAGTGATTCAAACCAACTTTTTTATACTGTAAGCTATATTCAGGAAGTCATAAATGCAGAAATGAGTGTGAGGAGGGGAAAAAAAATCATGTCCTTAATTTATGTGTACTTTTTCAGACTTCTGACATACTTAATTTGATCAAATAGCTTTACACATAATCATATCATAGCTTGTTAATGCCTTTCACTAGCCAGGATTTCTGTTTAGTGTCTTTTAAAGAACAGCCCTTCAAAGAAATTGGCTGGAAGTACTAACAATCAGTATTTTAATTAAGAGGATTGTAACTAAGGGCACTCAAAACATTTATTATGCATGTCAAAGGTAATAATAGGGAACTACTTTTGTATCTGAGCTTTTTAAAGGTGCTGTATATGCCTGCCTTTGTTTTTCTGCAAATTTTTTTAATGGTTGAAAAAAGTTGTAGTAAGTAAAACCAACAAGTGTTAGTATATAGGTTTATGCCCAGACATTAACTCATGGTTTTAAATGAATTGAGTTTCTCAAAAATCTTTGCCTTCAGTGTTCATTTTGGTTGGTCTATGGGCCTTCCATTTCTACAACTCCTACACAATTCACACATTTCAGTTCATTTATCCATAACACATCCCTGTAAGACAGGGAATTGATAATAAGGTCTATGCAAAGGAGCAGGAGTTGTTCGGAGAGGAATTCTCACCCTGAAGCTCTGATCAGAGAGGCAGACATGTGTGTGACTTGAAATTACTGAGCAAAAGCAGTTGTCAGCAGACAGGGAATATAAAGTGCAGAGATTTACATGAATTAAGGTTTTCTCAGCTTGACATTCGGGGACAAGGAGGTTTTGTACCAGAGGAGAAGCTGATTCCCAACACTAAGAACTGAAAACATCTCCGAAATAAAATCTGTGAGGTGACTTTTTCCCTGAAATGTTATTTTAAATGTATTTTCTGCATCGTGTGTCTCATTACAGATAATAGTGTGTGCATCTATCAGCAGAAAGAAGGAAAAGCAATATACAATGTTAATTGCTTCAATTTTAAAAGAAATTAAGAAAGGTCTGATTAGATGATGCTATTTGGTTATTTTGGTTATGTAAATGTTCCGAGTTAGTTCATCCCTTGGGAATAGTTCATTTAAAGCATATTTGTTGTAGGGAAAAATTTATTTTCTCTGGAGAATGCTTCATTGCATTAGGAACCTAAAGCTAATTGTGTGATGATCCCATTTCTACAGAGCTTTGGTTGAGATGGCTCTGCTGAGGGCAGGACACATCACTGGCTAGATTACAAAGGAAGGTCCCAGTTTTCCCCTCTGCTGCCATAATCCAGAGTGCCTTGGTTGAAAGAACGCTCTCTGCAGGAAACTCCAGTTACCTGTTTAATCATACAAACATTATAATCATGTTTTTAAATAATACAAGTTTCTTCTGATCCCCATGGACAATATTAATGTGCTGATAGCCAGAAGCCTTTTGTTAAGTACACAATGATTTATCTGCTCTGGTTACAAGTTCTGAGTGTCCTGGCATATTCCCCTGCTTCTCAGCTCTGTGTTCTGGGCCTAATGGGTAGTGACTAATCAAACCTGGCTCTCAGAAGCCCATCAGCCTGGTGTTGTCTGTCACTGCCTCTCCTTTCTGAAGACTTGGGAAGGGTTGGTGCTTCAATTGCTCTGTTTAAGATTCCCCATTCTAAGCCTTAAGTTTCTCAGGGTACATATTTGTATTTGGGCTGGCTTAACTCAAGAAGAGCATAAACCAGGGCCTTGCACAGGATGAGCTATCACTCAGGCATGGCCTTTCACCAGCATCACTTGTTTTCTGGATGCAGTCTTTTCCATCAAGCAGAGTTAGCCCTATGTCTCCCTTTTCCATTGGTAATTGTCTTTATTTCAGGAGCAGCAATGCCAATGTCACTCCAGTCCATGCATGTAGGGTTGTTGTAGTTTCACTGGGCTTTGTTTATTTCGTATCTATGATGGTACTCAAGTACTCCTGTCTGAACACATTTTCATACAGTTCAACCAAGTATTAACTTTAATGGAGTGTTTTTCTATAAGGGCCTGTTTTTTCCCTTGATTTAGAATCTCCTGTCTTTCCCTGGGGATTGCATGATAGCAACTACCTACAGAATATCTTTAGCTGGAAATTTGCAAGTGTGTATTCCCTCCACTGTGGAGGAGGAGCACTTTCTCCCTTACTCCTGGCGGTATTGTTCCTTCCAAATAAACACTGGGGAAGCAAGATTTGTTCAGCACTCAGTTTCATGTTTTAGTCAAGAGATTTAGTCAGAACAAATGCAGACAGACAGTGCCTGTCACTTCTTTCTGCATTAGAAAAGCCAGTGAGAAAGGAAACGCATCATCTCAGAGTGCCTCTCTGCTGGTAGCCCAGACCACCAGAGCACATTGATGGTCTTGGCAACTTGAGGACATTGCTCTTCTCTGAAGCCCTGCATATTCCAAAGACAATTCTGCCTGCTGTGGTTGGGGAGGAATTGGATTCCTTCATCTATATTGTTAGTCAGTTGTTAAAGTTGTTCCCTTATGCTTAACAAGGCTGGATTCATTTCTTCTTTGGTCAAGAAACCTCTTCCCTGGCTGTCCTTTCCTCCAGAGAGGAGGAAAGTTGCACTTACTTGAGAGTGTACCCTACATGTTATCAGTTTGCTTCCATTTTAAGATATAAGTATATTGCTTATTCTTTTCTTAGCTAGCCCCTCAGTACTTTTCCAGTATTTTGTTAAACAGACACATTTCTGGAATCCTAATCTAGCTTCTTCAGTGAACCAAGGCCATTCTTCTACTTTGCCATGTATGTAGACATAAACATTGGGGGGCTAGGGGAAAGGGGAGAGGCTTCAGTAGGAGGCTGAACCAACTGGGGAATTACTTCATTAACAGTACTTCTAATTGGGGATTCTTGTCAATTGCACCAATTTGCTAAGCTTATAGAAGTGTTGTAGCCCTGTGTGCATTCTGCTGTGTGTTTTGCCATAAGTGCACCTGTGGGATCCTTCAGTAAACAGTAACCGCTTTTATCCTTTCAATTGTTGGCTTGTGATTTCAGGGCTCATAAAGGCTTCAATTCTAATTTGATTTTTCTGTGACCTCAGGAAAATTTCAACTGATGCTTATTTTTAATGTCTCGTCCAAGTGAGATCTGTATTTAGACACCTTGTGCTGCCTAAACTTACACGTCCTACTGCAAAGCAGTCTGTGTGGGAGCTGTCTGATTTGATGGGAGTCCTTAGTCTTTCATGGATTATGCTCCCATTTTTCCATGCCATTTATGATTTCAGTGCCCTCGTGTTGCAGGCAGAGCCTCCTTTCTCTTAATTGCTTTTTTCTTCACTTACTGCATGCTGTCTCATTTTCTGGGGCAGACTATTACTGTTGGCCCTCCCTTGAAGTGGGCTGGTGTGGAGTGAGATTGGAGAAAGAAATTATTGTTTGTTATTTCTTCTCTGAATTCCTATAGTTAACCTCAGAAACCTCATTTTGTCATGCAGCAGGAACAGGCTCTTTTTTTTTTTTCTTTTTTGGATGGATTTTAGCTCATCTGAACAGCACTGATTCTCTCTCAAGGTCAGTCAATTTAAAAGGAAATTATATCACAGGGGTTTTTCTCTGCTAACTCTTAAGCATTGGAAAAACCTGAATCCCTGTAAACTGAAGAGATCACATCTCATAAGATTTCTTTTCATCATGTGCTAATTTAGTTTTCAGATCCATTATTTAATTTCTTTGCTTATTTTCTGATAGGACAGCAAAAGAATAGTATTGATAAGATAGGAACAAATAGGTATTTGCTTTATATTTCTACAGTTTTTCACTGAAAGTGAAGTGTCACGGAATCATTTTACCTCACCACCTCCATATAAATGCTTCATCAGAATTACATTTAAAATACTGTGAAATTGTATAGGTCCAAAGCCTAAAGAAAGGTACCAATTTAAACAGAAACTTCTTAGATAATTTTTCCAGTGAGCTTGATTTGAGGGCATAATCTGAGGAGAAAATGCTGCCATTAATTAGTGGGAAGGAAGGCAAGCTAAATGACTTGGAAGAGATTTTATTTAGTTCGTGTTTTGTAACCTGTACTCTGTTTTGTTTTTCATTCAGTTTTACGTTAGTTATAAGGTGTGCACCCTGTAATTTTTCAATGTCTTTTCAGTGTCTGTGAAATCTCAGAATGGATGATTTTTATCTTCTTAACAGGACATGGAGCAGATGTGAAATGTGTTGACTGGCATCCAACAAAGGGATTAGTTGTTTCCGGAAGTAAAGATAGCCAACAGCCCATCAAGTTTTGGGATCCAAAGACTGGCCAGAGCCTTGCCACACTGTAAGTTCTTACCCATAGACTTTTGATTTACTCAAATATAAGTTAACTTTATAAAACAATTTTTTCTTAATTTCCTTCTTAGCTTCTTTCCTCACAACTTTTCGGCCATACGCAGTTGCTTCAAACATAAAGCTAGTGCTTTAGCTGTGCCAGCAGATCTAGAGGTTATTTGAAGACAAGTCTGTACCTGGAAAATTGAGACTTTAATATTTGTTATTTAAATTTACTTTGTCCTTTTTCACAGGCAGTCTAGTTCTCAATCAGACTGAGATACAGAAAAACAAATGAGCTGTTTCATCTGGCTGATGAAAACTTTCTTATGGGGCAGTAGAAACATGCACAGTAATTGGATACTGTCTCAGTGAGTGCTACCAGTTGCTCTGAAGTACAAAAGTTCCAGGATCAAAGCATAGGGTCATTGCACAGAAAGCCCCAGTGTTCTGATTTAGTAGCCTGAACTGCCTTGTTATTCACCTGAGTATTTGTTACTGGCAAATGGCACATTTTTATCTGTGTCTGAGAAATCAGTTTCAGGATAAACAGTCTATTTCTCTCTGCTTGCAGACATGCTCATAAAAACACGGTGATGGAGGTGAAACTGAATCTCAATGGCAACTGGCTGCTGACAGCTTCTCGTGACCATCTCTGTAAGCTCTTTGATATCCGTAACCTGAAAGAAGAACTTCAGGTCTTCAGGGGTCATAAAAAAGAGGCCACAGGTCAGAATTTGTTTTATTATGTATTATTAAGCTTGGATTAAAAATTAAAATTATTTCCATTCATTAGAAATCCTAGTATTTTACCTTCTGATTGTGGCATACTGTGTGTTTCAGCTGTGGCCTGGCATCCTGTTCATGAAGGGCTGTTTGCCAGTGGAGGATCTGATGGGTCCTTGTTGTTCTGGCATGTTGGGTATGTGGCATTTTCATCAGCATGCTGGAAAGATGTTGGTCAGTTGTGCAAGTTGTTAGACTAAACACAAAATTTTCCCCTTTGAATCCACATTTAGCCTGCATATTTATGATAATAGTTTTTCTCCATCCATGAGGAATTTGTTAATATGCTTCATTTATGAAGAAGTTTTCCTGTAGAAATGTGCTTTAAAGGATATAGTTGCTTGCACAAAACCAGCCATGTGTTGAGATAGTGATGAATGGTTGAAACTCCTAGTTTTTTAAAGCTTGTTCTGAGGTGCTGTAATTATTTTGGTTTTAAATGTACAATTAAAAATCCCTTCATTATGGAACTGCCTATTAAAACCACTGAGAACAATCAGTTCACTCAGTAGAAAAATGACAGAGGCTTAAGTTTGTCAAAACATGGGATAGAGGATGAACAACAACTGAATAGCAAAAGTTTTCTGTTGTAGCTGTAGGAGATACTCAGCTGCGTATGACTGATTTTCTTTTTTATTAATGCATCAGGGTTGAGAAGGAGGTTGGTGGAATGGAAATGGCCCACGAAGGAATGATCTGGAGTCTGGCATGGCATCCCCTCGGACACATTCTCTGTTCAGGCTCAAATGATCACACCAGGTAATTGCAAGCATTTAAAGAGAAGGTCTAAGGGAATGTATGTACTTTTAGAAAGCACAACGGTGCTTGGCATCAGTGAATAAATAGATTGGGATGGTTCTGTTACACAACCAGTGGCCAAAGCAGAGACACAACTTATGTTATTAGGAAGCATGAGGTGGCATTGACATTTTATATTGCAAGGTGGAGTCTAACTTCTTGTCCTTCCTCTGAGGAAGCCTTAAAATACGTTACAGTTTTGGTTTGTGGGAGATTTTAAATCCACTGAAGAAATGTTTAAAGGAAGAATACTTGTAGTTTCTTGCTGAAGAAATATTCTTACCTCCACAGCAATTTTTCCTGCAGATCATCTGCTGGTCATGTCGTTTGACATTGCAGACATGTTTGGAGGCTGTAGGTTGCTTTTTTAAGTTGGACATGCTATAACCATAGTGCATTCTATAAATGCAGTAAATTTTGTGGGACCATGTGCATATTTAGTGTATATGAAAAATATACTTGAGCAAGAAAGTTTTGGAATGGACTAAAAATTTTTTTTTCAGGATCTGATTTTGATGCCTTGTACTTACCCATGTTACACTTTGAAGTATCTTCTAGCTTGTAACTATGGAATTCATTACAATACTTACTGGGATTTTTATTTTTGGTTTGAAGCTCATACCCTGTGTTCAGATCTAGAGCTGAACTTGATTTAGTAAGAGTTGAATCCTTATATAATCAAGATACTATACTAAAAATCAAAGAACTAATTAGATTAAAAGTTGTTAATGCTCTTGACCCTTAATGAGATCATATAACTTCCTTTTGATAGCAAGTTTTGGACTAGAAATCGGCCTGGAGATAAAATGCGAGATCGTTACAACTTGAACCTGCTGCCTGGGATGTCAGAGGATGGTGTGGAATATGGTAAGGCGCTTTTCCTCGATATGGAAGGAAGAGGATTGGGGTCAAGAACAGGCCTAGGTCATTAGGTAACACTTCTGGGTAAGGTGAGGAAGCAGAATTATAGCATTGGTGACCACTTGGGCAAAAATACCTTTTTCTAAGTATGATTTTACTCTCCACATTATCAGTGATCATCATTCCAACAATGGGTTTTATTCTGTTTCCACAGCTCCAGGAGGTAAGACCTGCTCTGTCAATCACAGGAAGGAGGTTTGGCTCTCTCTCTAGCAATATCTCCAGTTTACTTTTCTTCCTGAAAACTTTATCTGTCTTCAAGGCTTCCTACAGTCCTGAGCTGCAATGGGAAAAGCTTTCAAATTCTACTAAAACCTTTAAACTTTATCCCCCTCTTAAGGATTTATCTCAATAATTTTAGGCTGCTCAAGATTGCCCAGCTCAATGGTGTGCATCAGCCACCTGTAGTTGTATCTGTTTCTGCAGATTTTTGATTATTTGCTTTTTGGGGCGGGTTGGGGGAAAGAAATGAAAATGCAGGACTTTAATGCAATTTAAGTTTTAAAATATATAATTTGTTATAACAAAAATGGGATTGGTTATGGGTTATTATTTCTTTTTCTGGGCTTCCACCCTAGTGTAAGTTTCCTGAAAGGACATAGTTTCTGACCTTTTGGGATTTATTTATGAATCTGAACTTGCAGTACTTTTAATATCCTGTAATTCATTTGGTAAACTAAACTGTGACCTACCAATTGTAAAATATGTATTTACCATTGGAATGTGATACCAATGGTAAAAGCATGTGAGAATCCAAAGGGATAAAATGGTAATGTGAAGAAAAAATTTCCAAGTGTAAATATTTTTGTTTTCTCCAGATGATCTGGAGCCCAACAGCCTGGCAGTTATTCCTGGGATGGGAATACCTGAACAATTGAAAATAGCCATGGAGCAGGAGCAGATGGGTAAGTAATAGCTATGGGGAAGCATTCTCCTGAGCAGTCTAGATACTGTGTGACTTCCTTTTCATTCTTTTCATGTTCTTTGGGAGCACAGATGCTCTTTTCTAAAGTTCTGTGTTGTTTATATTTGCCATGTGAAGAAAGATGAGCTGAAAATCTCTGTGAAAAAAATAAAGGATCTTTCTGTAAGCCTGCATTCCTCTGACTGTTTGTTTCCCTGGTGCCAAAGGAAAAGATGAGTCCAATGACATTGAAATGACAATCCCAGGACTGGATTGGGGAATGGAGGAAGTAATGCAAAAGGACCAAAAGAAAGTGCCACAGAAAAAAGTTCCCTATGCAAAACCAATACCAGCACAGTTTCAGCAGGTAAGTACATGATACACAGTCAACAGAACAACCTGTTATTTTCCCAACTTCAAAAAGTGTGTGTCTTTTGAAATTTTTTCAATTTTCGGTATCAGCTCTTCTGTATCAACACCCAGTGCAACTTACCACGGTAGCTGGCTTAATTACTATTTAAATTTAAAATATTTTGTTAAATACCTTCTATCTTGTATCTGTACCTAGGAAGAAGTTATAAGATGTAGAAGTTTTATTCAGCATTGTTTTTACTTTCAAGTGTCCATACTACAGAATGTTTCACCATATCCTTTCTCATTGCCGCAATGTGTTGCCCACCTGTTGTTCTGCAAGAATTAATCTTGTGTTTCCTAATCTTTATAGGCATGGATGCAAAATAAAGTTCCTTTGCCTCCCCCACCTGAGCCATTGAATGATAGAAAGGAGGATATTAAGCTGGAGGAGAAAAAGAAATCACAGGCAGAGATTGAGCAGGAAATGGCAGCACTTCAGTACACAAATCCACAGCTCTTGGAGGTATGTGTGGAAACACAGTTATTAACTAGTTTGCTTTAGTCCTTTCTGTGGTAGATTTGGACTTCAGCACTAAAGTGAGCAGCTTCCTGCAGCACTTTGACCTGTTTGGCTGTTTTCACCTTTGTAAAAAAAGACATCTAATTGAGCAGGATATTGTGCTTAATGTGTGATGGTGTGAAACCCTCAGTGAGGCCCCCACAACTCAGTTTGCCACTGATCTGTGGGTCTCCAGTTAGTAATTTTCTCTTTAGTTAGTTATTTCTGTTAATTACAAGGAAAGCATTTTTAAACTCCTAAACTCCTGTGAAATGGGATGAGTGCTTCTGATTTTTAGTTGTAACATACTTCTGTGCTTAGTTCATTTTCTGGGTCTCTTTTTTGGACAGCAATTGAAGATTGAGAGACTTGCACAAAAGCAAGCTGAGCAAGTGCAACCACCACCCCCAGGAGGATCTCTTCACGGACCTCAGCCTTTCCCAGGGCAAGGCCCAATGTCACAGATGCCTCAAGGGTTTCAGCAGCCCCTTCCACCTCAGCAGATGCCAATGAATATGCCTCAGATGGGACCTCCTGGTCCACAAGGACAGTTCAGACCTCCAGGACCCCAAGGACAAATAGGACCTCAAGGTCCATTACACCAAGGAGCTGGAGGTCCACAAGGGTTCATGGGACCACAAGGACCTCCAGGCCCCCAAGGGCCCCCACAAGGAATGCCACGGCCTCAGGATTTACATGGACATCAAGGAATGCAGAGACATCCAGGCCCTCATGGGCCAATGGGGCCCCCAGGTCCACAGGGTAATGCTGGCCCACAGGGACACTTGGGACCACAGGGCCTGCCTGGGTCTCAAACTCATTTAGGACCACAGGGCCCACCTGGCCCACAAGGTCACTTGGGTCCTCAAGGTCCCCCTGGAGGTCAAGGAATGCAGGGGCCACCTGGTCCACGAGGAATGCAAGGGCCTCTTCCTCACGGAATGCAAGGAGCTCCGGGATCTCAAGGGATGCAGGGCCCTATATCTCAAGGGCCTTTGATGGGACTTAATCCAAGAGGGATGCAGGGTCCACCAGGACCCAGAGATAACCAGGGACCTAATCCACAAGGGATGATGATGGGTCATCCACAAGAAATGAGAGGTCCTCATATGCAAAGTGGTTTACTAGGACACGGCCCCCAGGAGATGCGGGGCCTTCAGGGACCCCCACCTCAAGGTACAATGCTGGGACCGCCACAAGAAATGCGTGGGCCACCTGGTCCACAGGGCCAGCAGGGACCTCCACAAGGCTCTTTGGTGGGGCCTCAAGGAAACATGCAAGGACCTCAGGGACAGCCGAACCCTTCGAGGGGGCCGCACCCTTCCCAGGGCCCTCTGCCCTTCCAGCAGCAGAAGACACCTCTGTTGGGTGACGGGCCTCGTCCCCCATTCAATCAGGTAAGTGGTGGTCTTCCTAACAAGGAGAGTTTTAAGAATGTGCGAATGGTAACTGTTGTGCAGTAGGAATGCACAGCAGGAGCTGAGAGAATGGAGATTGGGTATTCCTTGCAGGATTGAGGCCTCAGGAAAACTAAAAAAGGTTATGTAGCTTGGAAACAGCAGAAGGTGTCCCTGCCCATGGCAGGGGGATTGAAATAGATGATCTTTAAGGTCACTTCCAAGCCAAACTATTCATGATACTATGGCAGGTAACTGTGGAAAAGGGATTATTGGGAATACTAGTACAGAAACCAGTCTGCTATGAAAATATATAAGCTTAGATAAACTCCTTTTTTTTCTTCTTTACTTTTCTTTCCTTTTTTTTTTTTTTAATTTAAAGACACTGAACTTTCTTAGGTGGGGTATTTCCTGGGGAGCAGACAAGCACTAATAGCACTAAGAAAAGTTGGGTTTAAAGAAACTGAACATAAGAAAACTATATGTATTAATTAAAGCAAGGTATTGCCAACTCTCAGTTGTTCAGAGTAGTTAATCCGAACTATGGGATGAATTTACCATAGGTGCTGACACACCTGGAATCAGCTTAGGTCTGGTTGCTCTTAAGAGTTCACTCTAAGAGCAGAGAAATACAGAGGGACACAGCTGCCCTGTTTGCTGCCTCTAGCCATCTCTACTTCCCAGAGCACAAGTTCAGTGACAGCGTTGTCCAGTGTCAACTCCTCAGTGTGCCATTTACTGAGGAGCAGGAGAGGGAGCACATGTACAGGATTTGTGTAGGACTAACCCGTGTCTAGTGGGGTGAGCACTGAGCTGGAAGTGCTGAGCAGGCCCTGCATGTGTGCTGACAGCACGGAGCTGTCCCCATGCCCTGCTGCCTCAGCATCAGCTCCAGGAGGGTTCACCAGCTCAGCAAGGTATCACACATAGCTGACCTGGAATACTGGGCAGTGCTGCTTACAGACACACCAGCTGATCCCACAGGAGTCAAGTCAGGCTTTGGGAAGTCTGGTTTAGTACCAGCTGCAGCCTGCTCTACCCGTTCCATTTTCTGCTGTACTACACACAGAGCTCTCAGTGGTTATTGCCCCTCATAAGCTCCTAGCTGGATAGCACCGGTTCTGTGCTTTGTCTCAGTTGTCTTCAGTGCTAGGTGAATTTTGAAAGGGAAGTTTGGGAAAAAATCTGCCTAGTTAAAAAAAAAAAGTGGTGTTTTTTTAACCAGAATTGTCTATTTTAGACCTGCACTCAATAGTTTCAGTCAAAGCTTTAGAAATGTGGAGTTACTTAGAGTGTAGTCCAGTACCAATCACAACGAGGAACTGAATATTCAAAGGAGTTTTCGCTCAGGGATTCCTTTTCAGATTGAAGCAGAGTAGCTTACAATTTGTGGGTTTATTTGAAGTTTTTTTTCCTTAGAAATGAATAATTCCCTCAGGAAGGTTGTTAATGTTCCACTGTTGCTGAGATTTCAAAAATATCCAAGTTACACAAATGAGTGTTGGTTCCCCAACTATATGACTTAAAGCAGCAGATTTGTTTCTTATTGGTGTCCCAGGGAGACTCATTTTTCTTTGAGAATAATTGCCATGTTTGTGGAGGGCTGTCTTTGTCTGCCCTTGCCACTGACACTGTTTGGAATTCAGTAGGGTGCTTTTGGCAGGTGGCTGGTTATTTTCAGTGAATACTGCTATCTTAAAGTCTTTTACAGATACTAAAAAATGACATAGGTATTTTAGACCATTCTTCCTTCCTTGTGCACCTTTAGTATGATAACGGCTTTTAAAAATTAACTTATTTTAAAATTCATAATGTCAGGTTTTTGCTCCATTTTGCTTCTTTGTAAAGTGAATATAACAGTAGTTCCTGTTTCAAAAGGCCCCCTCTGTGATTTTTTTAAAAAACAATAGACTTTGTTTTGTGTCAGAATTGGGCTTTTTTCTTCCGTAAACTTGTACAAATCATGTCTTTTCAGTAGCAGAAGTGTGTGAATATCTGCTTTATCAAAGACATTGATACAGAACATTTATAGATACTTGTAAGGGTTAATCTCCATGTAAGGTGTCACTGTTACCTGCACTGGCTGTACACTGGAAGCAGAGGTTTGCTGCGATACACAAGGCCATTTTCAGCTTTCAGTAAAATAAAATAAAACCTCTTTCTGAGCTCTGCATATGTTCCAGTTTCAAGCCCAGTTTGAGGCCTGCAATGAATTTTGAAACAAAAATCATATGAAAATGCAGAGCTAGGGCTCTGTTCCTAGCTTGGCAAAGCATGGTTTGTTTGTAATAAAGGTTTCTGCTAAGGAGAGTTATTTACTGAGCGCTAAAAACTGCTGCTTTGGTTAAAAACTTCCATAAATGGAAGAAGTTCCATAAAATTTATTTTAAGTAAGCATCTGCTAAATATGTGGGAAGTCCTGGAACTCCAGCAAGGTTTTGGTCAGGAACAGCAGAATCACTGTGATAGCTGGCTCTTACCTAGTCAGAGGATGGATTTGTTCCGGACTCAAGTCAACATTCCATCACTAGGAAAGTATTTTTGGGGATTTTGCGAGGTTTTTATAATGGGCATTAAGCCAGATCTTTTATTTTGCTTTATTTCCCAACATTCTTACAAAATTATTCGATGCAAATATGATGTTTATGGTATATATTTGTGAGCTTTCTTATGTTTATCACTTACATTGCAGTTGACTATAAGTTTTTAATTTAAAACAATATTTCAAGATATGATGGGAAAAATGCACAAATAAACTTCCTGCTTCTCTGCAACCATTAAAAAAAAAGGTAGTGTTTCTCCAAAATAAATTTAGAGCATTACAATTATTTAACTTTGATTCATGGAGAAGTTAAGCAGTGTAATTATGACCCAGTGGTGTGCTGGAGTAAAGGCCAAAGTATTTCCAGACTGCCTGAAGTCTGGAAGGGTTTTAAAAAGTCATTGTGAAGGCCAAGTCTAAATCTTCCACACTGGACATGTCTAGATAAAAATTACATGTTTAGGGGTTTCTAGTAAGGGTTTGGGGGAGGATTGGGTTTTTTTGGTCATGTCAGCATAAGAAGGTTTTTTGTAACAATCCTGCAGGTTTCAGTTCTGTCTGGTTCATATTTCTATTGTTGGATTTTATAGCTACAGTGTAAATTTTGTACATGCCCCTTTTCGGTCCCAGTCAAGCACAAACGCCAAGTGATGACTTTTTGTCAGACCTGTGCTGTTTAAAGGCAGAATCAGACCATCATCCCAACACAGTTTTCCAACCAGTGTCACCACAGCAGGTCCAGTGTAAATTTGGTGCCTGTAGAAATCTTTCATGAGTCTGTGACAGCAGCTGAATTTGAAGAGCATTATTTTATCCTTTAAAATTCACCAAAAAAAAAGAGAAAAAAATACCAGAAGACACTTACATACTTTATTTTTTTCTTTGAGATGACACAAAGCACACAAACCTCTGCCCACTCTACTGCTTCTGCTTCAGAAAGGAGGTGACTGTGGCTCCTGCCTGTAGCCCTGTCAGTGCTGAAAGCTCCAGTGTTTCATGGTGCTTAGCTGGGGCTTAGCACTTTTTTAAAATCCCGAAATGAAGAAAAACAAACTTTGCCATCATGTTAAAAATGTTACTCGTGTTATTTCCATGTCAACAACTTATAGGTTTAGAGAAGAGGTTCCTTTACAGCCCTGCTGTTGTCCCCCCATCCCAACATTCTTGATAATTATTTTTGTACATATAGTTTCTCTTTTTTGTTCATTTCCAAATGAAGTCTTTGGTCTGTGAAGCTCTTTCACTGCCTGTAAATCAGTACGTGATATTTTTCAAACAAATTTACACATTTTCCTCATCTAGAGGAACAGAATATTTGTATTGAATACTCAATAAATTCAATACATTCTTATAGAATATTCATACTCAGGAAGAATATGAGCTTTATCATCTTTGTTTGTAACAGGTAGAATGTGAATACTTGAAGTGCTGTTTCCTAGAGAATGGTGTGTTTCTCAGTGACTGAAGCATTACTGATGTGAATATGTGAAAACTGAGGCTGAAACCATTGGAACATGAGATGTTTCTGTTGTACAGCCTGTGCAGATGCAGACTTTATGGAAAGAAAATTGTTTTGCATTCCAACAAAAAGTATTAATTACTCACACATGGCAATTCATGTGGCTTTTCTTCTTGCATGCTCACAGGATGGACAGAACCCGGGTCCTCCTCCACTGATACCAGGCCTGGGGCAGCAAGGAGGGCAAGGTCGCCTGGGCCCTCACAACCAAGGACCTGGTCTTAATAAAGGTAATAAAATATATTGTCTGTTCTCCTGTAAGTCAGTCTCCTCAAAGAGGGGCTGTCCCAGTGCAGTGCACCCAGACAGAAATGGCTGGACAACAGTGCAGGTCCTTGGCTGAGAGAAAAGCTTCCATCGATGTGGGCTGGAATATACAGGAAAAATTTTCCCAGAAATATTGTTTAATGTGAAATGTATCCCATATGCTTTCTAGAGCTGTGATTTTTTTTTTTTTGCCCTCAAGGTGATGCCCGTGGTCCACCAAACCATCACCTGGGCCCGCTGTCAGACAGACGGCACGACCAGAACAGCGGCGGCCCCGAGCATGGGCCAGAGAGGGGCCTGTTCCGAGGGGGCCAGGACTGGAGTGATGGCAGAGACAGCAGGGGCATGCCAGACAGACGAGGACCTCACCCCGATTTCCATGATGACTTTGATCGACCAGACGACTTCCGTGATGACTTCCATCCAGATAAGAGATTTGGCCATCGGTTACGAGAATTCGAGGGGAGAGGAGGCCCACCATTGCAAGATGAGAAATGGAGACGAGGTGGACCTGGGCCTCCCTTTCCTCCTGATCACAGGGAATTTGAAGGAGGTGGTTCAAACCGTGGGCCTCCTGGTGCTTGGGAAGGACGGAGACCTTCAGATGACAGATATCCACGGGATCCTGAGGATGCACGCTTCCGAGGAAGACGAGATGAGAGGTAAGAATAAATCTATTTCTCTTTCTTGGGTTAAAGGGTAAATGGAGGGAACTCTTTTATTCCTGGTTTCCTTTTCATTAAGGAGTCTATCTGTTTCAGATTTATAAACTGGAAACCAATAAGGAAATGAAAACTCTAATATACCTGAGTATAGAGTCCATAAAAATCATTCAGTAATAGAAGAAAACTTGAAAAATGGTCATTGTACACAGCAGCTTCCGTGTCTTTAAACAGTAAGTAAAGAGAAGGGGGAAAGTTTGTAGAGAAGATCCAGTGACACAGGATGAAGATCTGAGACCGTTTTGATGAAAATTGAGAGGAGACTTAAAGGTTAAAGTGACAAACTTTTGAACACTAGAAGTGGATTTTGAGATTCTGTCTCCAGTCACAAACTACAGCATGACTGTAGAGACTGTAGGATGAGATGCAATGCCCTTGTAAGGAGCAGGAACAGTGATCTGACTGCCAGATAGAAGGGACAGAGTTACAGCATCTGTTGGACTGTCGAGACTATTTTTTCATGCGTTTGCTTGTAGGAATTTTATTTCTCTTTCTGACTAAGTTCTTAATGCCAAGTGAAGAACTCAAAAATAATTTGATTTACAGCAATGTCCTTGCATTGCTCACAATCTCCGAATAAATCACAAAGGGATAAATTTGCTTTTAGTTACCAATGTAAATATGGAGGAATTAATGCTGTCTCTGAGATTGTCAGCAAAATTGCTCCAGATTTATGCTAGTTTAATTAAGTGAAATTTGGCCTCCAAGGTCTAAGCCTCTCAGTGACCACCAACTCTCTATGTATAAGAACATGTGCTTGTACAAATATGCTGTGGTCTCCACATAATGTGAATTTTGTGTGTTTTAGTTGCCTTTTTAATCATTTTCTTACATTCCTTTTACTTTGCATCTATACAGCTCTTCTTTTAGCTATTTTCTGCCTAGCTCTGTAAGATGTAACTTCCTTTTGTGTGAAGAGTATGAAAAGAAATGAACAGTAACTAAAAGAAGGTAACAATTAAAGCCGTTTTTAAAAAGTAAAGCCAGAGAGAATCCAGTTGGATGGTCCAGTGGTCCAATGGTCTGCATCACAGAACTCTAAAAGCAGTTTAGCAGACAAGACTTTTAGAAGTTTAGTAGAGATTTTCAGATCTTATATTGAAAATGCTTAGGGACTGGAAAATATTTTATTATGGTCCTGATTTTTAAAAAGTTTCAGGAAGGGAAACAAGAACCTTGTGACCTGTAAATCTGACTTTTTAACTAAGAGTATTCTATTTATCAGAGTACAAGTGTTTGCCCGGAGAGTTTGAAATGAAATGGCACAGGGCCCTAAAAGGCTCATTGTGCTTGCAAATTTGATGATTTTCTTGGAATGAAGGTGAACTAGGTGCCATTTACTGCAGATGCTGTGGTGGACTTAATCCCAACCACTCGTTTAGCTGACTTGGTTTGAAATTGAGATTGTAACTGGTTTGATCAAGCATGAGAGGCAAATGTGTGTATGTGTGTTTCTCTCTAATTTCCCATCCTTTTCATCCCTGTCCTGTTCTTACTCTACCTGTGCATATCAACATGATGCTTCTACTGCAGAGACCTGCCTCTTCCTGCCTGCTAATCTGCACAGTGTGTAGTTGTGTACAGTAAGGTCGTAGGCCTCGGGGAAGAAGATGTGAGAGCAGTCAAAGAGGAACTGAACCCGATGCAAGGCAGGGTTTTACGTGTGACTGATATGAAAAGGCAAATAAGGATATCCATAACACAATACTAGGAGCTGTGGCTATGTCAGGCATAGGTATCGTAGATTTCAAAACTCAACTGTGTCCATAAATTGCCTGGAAGAAATAGGAAAGGTCCTGTTCCTGCAGCCCTGGGGCCTTGTGTTGAAAATCTTGGTAATTTCCAAGATAAGTCGAATCACACCATATCAGTATTAAACTGGGAGGCCCTCTAAGAAACCTCTAGAGGACTGTGCTGTTTCAAGGCTAAACAATATTGCTCTGTGATTATTTGAACCATTTGTACCTGAAACTGTTGAGTTTGTTTTCCCAAACCATCCAGGTTAATGTAAATGGTTCATGGTCCATACACAGCACTCCTCCATCCACTGTTGTACCTGTACAGGCACAGCAGCCTCCTCTCTGTATTGTGTTTGTTTTCTGGGAGGTGGAGACAGACCTATTGTTTTTTATTAAAAACAATGTAAAAGTTTAAAAACATTGTATTGTGTTATGACTACTGTTAAAATATTTAAATTTGTAATTAAAAGGTTAATGTTGTTAAAATTCTAAATAAAAGTATCTAAAGTTTTGCTTGTAATAGGATGCACTGTGTCGTTAATGAGCTGGGGAAGGGGATGCTGCACGCAGCCAACACCATGGGAATATTGCGGTGCTCCCAGTCTGGCCAGTGTGGAACTGGGAACAGCGGGGAGGTGGGAGGCATCTGTGACTGGGCAAGGAGTGCTCCACACTGTGTGCTGTCACTGAGGGTGGGCAGAGTAGCACGGGGTGGCACGGTGGGGACTCGGCACCATGTGCCTGCACCACCTGAACACCTCAGCTGGGCTGTGACTGAGACAAGCGTCCTTGGGAGCAGGGCTGTGCTTTGCAAATGCTCCAGGTGTTTAAAGTGCTTGTCAGGAACAAAACTACCAGTTATTCACACAGCCAGCTGCAGGCTTACCTGACATGGCACTGACAGCTCAGGAAGAGCCATTCTCCTCTCTGAAGAGCTGTCCAAGTCTCCCAGTGTGGCACTGGGGGAGCTGTACTCAGTTAAGATGCAGTGCAGAACCCAATCGCACCAAATTCCTGGAGATGCCATTTGTACTTACTAGACAGCAATTATCAGCTTCAGTGTCATAATTACATTTTGCAACACAAAATTCATTACTGCAGTTTGAGAAACTGCTCTTCAGGTTGCAGAATGCCACTGTGCACTGTTCAGCCATCACTGTGCCTACAGATCCAAGGGCAATCTAGATGCATTTGCTAAAATTGTAAACTTTGAAGAATGGAATGAAAAGGAGAATTGTCAGGCAAAAGAATCATAGAATTAATAGGAATGAGATCCTGTAATGTTTTGTTACAGCCATGACTCTCATTGCTTCTATGTTTTCAGTTTGTTTTATCATGGAAATGGAATGGATAAAAAGAGAAGGGGAATGTAAGACCATCAGAGTTAAGGGGAATTCACTTTTCCTTGCCTTACCTCATCTTTTATCTGTCACCACTCATCAATTGTTTTTTTTCATTAAATGAATGCAGTATGTTTAACAATCTTTTTCTTGTATGAAAAGCCAACATAATCAGTGGAAGGAAATATGAGAGGAAGATTACAAAGCTTACTATCAAAGTGCTCAAAGGCAGAAATGAGCACTTTCCCACCTACAAATCCTGTTCTAATAACTGTATGTGCTGCAGCATTAAGTGAAACAGTTCAGAAATAAGTTGATAATTAAACTGAAACTGAGTCAATTATGCCTAAAAACCACATTTGTATCATGTTCTTTCTCGTAGCTTCCGAAGAGGAGGACCCTCAAGACATGAGGGCCGGGGACCCAGGGGCAGAGATGGCTTTCCTGGCCCTGAAGATTTTGGGCCAGATGATGCTTTTGACTCTCCAGATGAAAACTCCAGAGGAAGGGACCATGGTGCTCGGGGGCGAGGTCGAGGTGCTCTAAGAGGTGAGGGGAATGTTCTTCCACGCAGAAATACAAGGATGAGGAAGGAAAGGCATTTCTTGGGCAGATGACATTATTTTTAAGAATACAATGTCTCTTCTCACTCCTGCTCCCTGCTTCTCTTACTGCTCAGGAGCTCGGAAAGGTTTGCTTCCTACTCCAGATGAATTTCCACGCTTTGAAGGAGGGCGGAAACCAGACTCCTGGGATGGAAACAGAGAACCAGGTAAAAACTTTGGTGACGTTTGTAGACTTCTACAATATAATCACTTAAAAAAATATTTTAAAAATCATGTCTTTTTCCTCCACCTCATGTGTTTGTTACCAGTATTTTACCATGAGAAAAGCCAAATGCAGTTCTATGGTCTTTTAAATTTAGGAAAAAAGAATTATGTAGAATTTACCTGACCCCAAATACAACTGTCCTACTGAACAAAAGCGATTGTGGCCTCAAAGCCTTGATTTTCAGTTGTGTTCTGGTACAGTCCAGAACTGCCCAGGTAGTTGGCACCTCTGGATGACTGAATCACATGTCATGGGGGTCTTTTTAAGGTGTATATTAATGCCAACAGTAATCCCTCTTCTGGTCGATATCTTTTCAGCTGTAATGTCTGACAGCTTATATTTGCATTTGTGTCACTAGAGGCAACCCCATATGGGGCAAGACAGAGTTGTAGAATGTAGTGGGAAAAAAAGCACAAATGACACATGAATAAATGAAGATGTGATTGTCTCTAAAATATATGAAAGTATGTTATACCGAAAAGAACTTTACATCTGCCACACTCTTCTTTCCCATCATCTTTAAAACCTGCATTACCTTTAGCTTTTTTACTAAAAAATGGGACGGAGGAGAAGCTTTACATAATTTTAACTTCAAATAGTGTAGGCAGTTTGTAAATTTATGTGGCTGCCTCCAAAAATGAGGAATAATGATCCAATGAACATTACTTATCCTTTGTTTTTGTGCACAGGTCCTCGTCCAGATCACCCTCCTCATGATGGGCACTCTCCAGCCAACAGAGAACGTTCTTCTTCACTCCAGGGCATGGACATGGCCTCACTCCCTCCACGGAAACGTCCCTGGCATGATGGACCAGGAACCTCTGACCACAGAGACATGGATGCTCCAGGTGGACCTCCAGAGGAGAGGGGCAAAGGTAAAAAGCCCCTTTGATTGAAACCCTTAAGTAGCACATGTGTTTTCAGCATTAGGTTAATCCAGAACTTCTCTGTTCAGAAGGAATAAAGCTGAGCTGGTAAATATCTGATTTTACCAGCTGGGAAATTAAAGACCAGTCTTACAGGAATATAAGAACAGAGTGATTTTTGAACATCGAGTCCAAATCTTGTCTCCAGTGTAACAGAATCCCCTTCTTTATTGACCTGTTCAAAAGCAGTTAGTTTTTGCTTCCCTGTTACTCCAACTGGAAAACTCACTAAGACCGTTTTTTTTTCTCATTTTCAGAATAGTTACTTGTTAATATTCATGCTTGTGATGTTATCTGTTAACTCAAATAGAAGAACATTGAGCCTGTAGTGTTATGTCTCTGAAATCTTCTCTAAACCTATGAAGATCTGTAGTTCAGGACCTTACTAAAATATTATTTTTATATTTAATGGCTTTTTAGTGACCTTTTGTGTACTTCTCTAATGGCTTTAAGACTCACATAAACTTCTGATATACACAACATCCATGGACAGACCTCTAAAACTTAATTGCAGTAGACTATGCTTTAAAGAAAAAAGGAGAGACAAGTTTTTCTCTTGATTTATGCTTATCATCCACTGATTTAATTTGGTGTCCTGTGTGTTGAATGTTGGTTCCTGATATTTCTGAATGCCACCTCTGACTGCACTGAACTCCACCACTTCCAGCCTGAACCAGCTCTTCTCCAAGTCAGAGCTCTGATCTGTTTATTCCTTCTTGAAGTTGTTCTGTATCTTTCACTATCCTTGTTACTCTAGATGTGCTATTTTGAGTTTTAAATTATCCTTTCCTAAATTAAATGAGGTAACTAGGAATTGCACACACTATTTAAGATGTGGTGTAACCATGGTTTTCTACAGTTCTCTTGGCTTTGTTCCACTTTCTCCATTCTTTCCCAGTAGCTCCTGGTGTTATAGTTTCCTCTAAGTGGTCACATGCTACTGTAACCCACAAAACACATTCTTTTGGAGTCAGTAGCTGGTTCAGAGCCTTTTGCTGTGTATGGCACTTCCACCATCCTATTAGCATCACACCAGTTCTTGATCCTTTTTCCAACAAATCTCAGGACTTCTGTTCTCTTTTGTAAATACTGTCTTTCTTCAATGTCCTCACATTGACTACCCACTGTCAGGTAGTGATCAGTGACAAAGGTCCTTCTCATTTGCTTCCACATGCTGAGCTGGCAGCCTGCAGCTGAATTTGTTGCTGTTAGACTGCACAGCTTTAATGCCACTGAATCCCATCCCACTTCTCTTACCATTGTTCTGAAGCTTATTCAGTTTTAACTCTGTGTCACTCCTCCTCTGTGTGGACTCTCTTCCCAGTGTAGCATTAACAGGCTTTATCATTCCTTCACAGGTGTTTTGAATAAAACTCTGTTGATAAACTTCTCTACCAGTACTTTTCCTTCCATATCCATGTGCTGTATTTCTCAATTTAGCCAGCATCTATCAAATCTGTAAGGATTCCTTCTCCAGCTTCAGTAATGATTGTGATAACTCTCTCAGCTTCTTTATTGAAGTCAAAATGATGGTAGTCCAGGCACAAGAAGTGTGGTAATTAACTCCTAATGGGCTAAAGAAAGTTTAGAATGATGGCAGAAAGCCTGATAACCAAACAATGAACAATACTTTTACATAAGTGGGATATGTCACTTTCAGTTGTATTGGTAAAGTCATTTGAAGATTAAAACTTCATTACTGTGAAACAATTTGGTGACTGTTACATGGAACCAACCAAAGCCAACAAAAATCACTCTTGATAAAGTGCAGCAAAAATATCTGAATTTAGTTGTAGTATGTGTCCTTAAAACAAGGTTACTGCTAGTTTTGTTTTTTTCAAAATACTGCTTCTTATTTTAGGCTAATGAATTGGGTTGTTTTTTTTTTAATGTTCTTTTACATATCAAAACCAAAAAGGTATGTGAGAATTAGGAAATTCTATTCCTGGCAGTAAGAGCTTGAGTAGTTTTTGTTCCTGGTTAGTAGTAAAATAAAGCATTTTTCCATTCTTTTTAGCAAAAAATGGAATGAAACAGTAATGTAACTCATGATCTTCACCATCAGCCTTAACTGTATCAATCTGTCAACAGTGCAATGTCTTTGTTTAGGATTTTAAAAAAAAAAGTATTTTGCAATAAAAACAGAGAGAGAACCACAGTTAGTGGTTCTTGAAGGACAAGAACTGGCAGTGTGGAGAGCAAGCTATCACTATTCTGACTTCAGTCCAGTGACTGCCGATGGTATCAAATATAAGCTCCTTTAATTCCCAAGGAATTGCTTGATTGTTGTCTGTCTTCTGAACTGTAATGGAGACACTAAATCTGTGTAAGAAAATTGTATTTTGAGGGAGGAGGCATAAAATTGCAGGTCTCAGCTACAGCTGGTTTGTGAATGGTAACACCAGAGTAGAACCAGCTCAATACAAGGCATGTCTGAGAACGGACACAGCTTAGACTTACACCAGCAACTGGTTGTGCTTCCTTTGTAGGACGAGGAAATTCAGGACCTTCACAGAGAGCGCCAAAATCTGGGAGGTCCAGTTCTCTAGATGGAGACCACCACGATGGATTCCACAGGGATGAAGCCTTTGGAGGAGGCCCTGGGGGAGTCAATAACCCTTCTCGAGGAGGAAGGAGCGGCAGTAATTGGGGAAGAGGAAATAACATGAACTCTGGCCAGTCACGGAGAGGAGGATCCCGGGGTGGAAGAGGCCGATAGAAGAGGCTTTGACTGGGTCATGCCCAGTCCTTGCGGGACAATATTTAAATAGACTGCTACTCTGGACTCAGTCACCTGCAACGCCACGAACCTGGATTCTCAACTGGGATAACTGAATGTGCATTAGTTCCTAACAAGGGTCTTTCTTTTCCCAAATCAGTCATTTGCCTCTAGCTGCAGTTTTGTAGCTAGCTGTTCTGTTCTTTCCCCTCCCATTTCCCTCACTTTCTTGTTTTGTCAAGAGCTGGAATTTCTTTTTAAGTATTGTGGAACATGGAGCATCTCCACAGATTTCAGTTCACCTCCAGACAGAAACTTGTTTCTATATGTACAGTTTGTCAAAGAGTTACGTTGGTTTTGTATGAATACAGAATGTAATTTGCGCAAAAATTAACAAAAAAATCAAGTGTGTGATTCTTTACTCACCTATTACTATAGAGGGTTGTATTTAGGCAAACTTGTGTTTCAGATGGAGCAACAGTACTACCTCCTGAGATCTCAGCCATTTAAGATACTGAGAGCCAATTTCTAATTTTTTGGTTTATCATGTATAGAGAAGTTTCATTTTCACCTTTAGCCACAGCTGTCTACTGATTACAATGGTGCTGGCGTTAAAATTCCAAAATGCAGGCAATCACCGCTGCTTGCTAGTCTGCCATCCTGAAACAGAAAAAGCAGAACAGTGTTTAGAAGAAGTTGTCAAAGACTTAGTGTGAGTTGTATAACCTGGATCGCAAGACAGACATCATGGCAAATATTGTTCTACACTTCACCTAGGCAAGTCGTGGATTTTTGTTCAAAACAGCATGTGTTTATAGAAATTGAGGAAGAAAGTTTAGGAGATTGGTGTGTTTTACAGCAGCTGTGTGACACATTGTTTAAAGCTATGGGTGTTCAGCAGAGTCTGGTGCATTAATTGCTGAAGTGCAATTCATCGCTTCCATAATAACATTTTTTAAGTGTCTTTTTCTTTAGGATATTGTTACCTGGTTTTACTAAAGGAGGGAAATGAGGAGGAAGGGTTATTCCCATTTCCCACATTTCATAATAAAGCTGCTTACAAACCATGAGTTTGTTTTCCCCATAAATCATTCATATTAATCACCTCCAGCCACCATGTTATCAAAAGGCTCCTTTAATAGCTAAAGCCTCAGTGAAAATGTTATCACGTAAGTACCTATTCTACAGGTACCTCTCAGAAAGGTCTTATATTAAAAGTAGAGCATATAATGTATAATGAAAAATTTCAACCAGGCTTCCCTCTCTCATGCCTTGAATTTCAGGTTATAATCAGGATGAGACGATGTAGTTCTAGAGGCTCCTGCAACCCAGTAACACATGGCAGCTGTTGCATCTTCTCACACAGTCAAGTTTACCAAAGACTGGGTCAAGTCCTGATGTCCCATCTTACTTAAAGACACCAAAGCACAGATGCTTAAATTGTTCTCTTGGTTCAGTCAGTCACAAGTACAGTTTGTTACTTAGTTTTTAATCTGTGCTGTATAAAATGACATTTGAAAATTGTAACTCTCTGGGACTCCAGAGAGACGGAATGATCTTAAAGGAGTTAACCAGAAACAGCTGAGATGCATCTGATATGAAACACTTTTCTCCCTTGAGAAAAAATGCTCTTCAGCTCTATCTGAAGGGCTTTGGGCACTTTGGGTGTATGCCTGGGGGTTAGGATTTGTCCTGAAACTTTCATGATAAATTCTAATGTTTTAATCATTGGCAAAGAGGAAAGCTTGCCCTCTTTTTTTTAGCAAGCCCTATATATGTTTATGGGGCTAAAAGAGGTCTAATACTTAGAATATATGAGTTAGAGGATGAACTTTAGGCTTTAATTAAACCACAGTCCTCTACCAAAACAAGTTAGAGTGTACGTAACAAGAGAAAACACAGCTTTATCTAGACAACTTGTATTTCCTCTGATGGTTAATTCCTTAAACTATTATGGTATTTTTTAGGGGCAGCTTTTTAAATGGAGTTTTGAAGTATTTTGCAATCATATGCTCAAAAAGTCCTAAGAAGATCTGATGATTAGAGAGATCTTCTGCAAAATCTTAGAAGGTAACAGCATAGCAGAAGAGACGGAAGCAGCTTCCCAGTCTGTGATACCATGACAGCCACTATTGCTGGCAAATGGGCACATTTATTTAATGGGAATATATTTCTGTATTCCTCAGGTCATGTTCTTTTGCCAGTGCTGCACATAGAATCTTATGCTCTGTCAGTTTAGAGGTTGTCTCAGATTTAATTTTATTCTGCTCTTAGGAATAAAATTAATTTTAAATACTGTAACTTAGAAATTGTAAAAACACTAGAGCTATTCTGCTATTCTGATAGCTCCGACCTACATTCTTAATGGAAAAGAGTGACCATTAGTGAAATGTCTATACTGACAAGTGGACACAAATAGTTTTATTAAAGCAATCTATGTACACTTAACATATCCCCCTTTAACAATTTCAGTTTATTTCAGAAAAGTATTTGGTGAATATGTTAAAACTAAATAGTTATACCAGGTTAAGTATTGCAATGGCTTTATTTTCTCCATGAGGCACAAATGCTCAGTGCAATACTCACTGGGGGCTGTGTGCAGGTGAGGCCCTGTTGTCCCATTTCCTTGCAGCAGTCCAGCACACGGCCCAAACTGGAGCACCCAGCTCTGCCAGCCTGAATTCAGCACCCTCGTAAGGCAGCTCGGTTTCTGCACCGAAGCAGAGCTCCAGTTACTTGCAAATCTATTTTTGAAGGTCAGGCCGTGACAAGTAAACAACTCCTGCCCAAGTTCGGAGAGCAATATGTATACACCAAAGTAAGGTTCTAAGAGCTGAAGCTACCCTTTTAAAGCTCGAGGATTTGGTCCCTTACAGCAGCTGTAAGGCAGCACTACCTGCAAACGCCAATGCTCTTAACTAACATTAGCACCTTGCATCCTCTCATCATCATGCAGGAACATCCCCTCCCCTTATAATTATGGGCAGTGTTTGTGACCCACAGCCCCAGGAAAGTTTGTTTCACTTACTGGATGGTTATTTTAAAGCTGGTTTTTAGAGAGAAATGCAGTTCAGTGGCCACAGTCTTCATATTCACCACTGGTCTGAGGTGACAGCAAAAACAGTGTGTGTTCATAGTGTAGGGGTCAGCACAAAAATGAGGTAATACGAGTTAATTTTTGAATGTTCTCCCCCAGACTCGATCACGTTTTGCTAAATCATCTTCATGTTTCAGCATCCGTCAGCCTTGCGCACCTCAGCTGCTCCTCCGTGACGGACAAGTCCATAATTACACCGAATCGGCTCCGATCTCACGGTCTGAGGCAGCTGCTGCAGCAGCCACATGGTCCCATCCTGGAGGTAGCAAGTAGGATGCTGCCAGCTCCCACCCAGAGGTGGAGCGATGCCACGCCACGGCTATGGAGCTGACAGTGCGGTAAGGCAAGTAAGGAGCTCGGGGGCGACTCGGCAGGCTGACATCCGCACATGAGCGCGCAGAGCTCGGAGTCACCGCGGCCGCTCCGCGCTGCCCAGCCGCTGCTGCTGCTGCTCCTCGAGCACTGGCGAGAAAAACGTGGCAGGCCGAGGAGGAGGCGAAGAGAAGCGGCGTCCCCTGTCTCGGTGCCGGCTGGCTACTGCGCGAGGCTGTCAGTCCGTGTGCGAGGGACTCCCACGGGGACGCGGCCGGTCCTCCCCCGGTGCGGCCGCAGAGCCAGGCTCACCACGGCGCCCAGGCCGGTCTCACAGGGGCAGTGCCTTGCCTCGGCCGCACACCGCGGCGCGGAGCAGCCCGCTGAGGCGGCGCAGGCCGGCGGCACCGCCGGGCAGCGCGGCCAGGAGTGCGGCGACGGCGATGCCGAGCTGCGCGGCGGCGCCCAGCGCCGTCAGCGCGGTGCTGCGCAGCGCCAGCGCGGCGTACAGCGTCCCGAACAGCGCGCCGAGGTACAGCAGCGCGCCGCGGCCGGGCTCCCGCAGCAGCCGGGCGGGCCCGCGCAGGAGCGCGGCAGCGCCCAGCGCACAGAGCGAGCCGAGTGACCAGAGCAGCGCGAACTTGCGGGCGCGCAGCAGCAGCAGCGGCACGCACAGCCCAGCCAGCCCGAAGCACAGTGCGGCCAGAAGCACGCACAGCCCACTGCCCGCCAGCCGCTGCCAGCGCGACAGCCCCAACAGCCACGGGTCCTCCTCTCCCGTCCAAGGCCACACCGGAGCGCCCGGGGGAGTGCCCGACGGGAACGGGTTCAGCGCGCCCAGCCAGGCCCGCAGCCCGCCGCGGTCCCCCGCCTCCTCCTGCGAGCCGCCGGCAGCCGGCGGAGCGGGGACCGCGCTGGGGCCGGTGGCAGTAGCAGCCTTAGACTGAGCGAGGTACTCGTGCAGTTGCCGGCCCAGGTCCGCCATGGCAGGGATGGCACCGGCACCGGGCGCTACAACGCTCCCTCCACCCACCCCAGCGCCGCCATTTTCCCGGGCAGAAGCCACATCCGGGGCACGGCCGAACAGGCCACGGGCCGGGGGTAGGGGAGCGCGCATGCGCCGGGGCTGGTGAAGCGCATGCGTGGGGTGCGTGCGCGGGGATCGTGAGGGCAGTGACTGGGGAGGAGGGATGAGACCGTGCAGGGATCTTGCGGGGCTTGTGAGAGCTGTGGGAGCTGTGAAGTCTGGGAGAACTGAGAGGGCTGTGGGGGCTGGGAAAGCTGTGGAGACTGCGAGGGCTCTGCGGTGTGAGGGCTATGAGGGCTGTGCGTGATATGGGGCTGTGTGGGCTGTCTAGGGCTACAGGATCCCTGAGGGCTGTGTCGGTTGTGAAGGGCTATGGGCTCTGTGAGGACTAAAGGACTATGAGGGCTTTGAGGTCGGTGGAGGCTGTGAGGGCTGACTGGCCTGAGGGGTCTCTGAGGTCTTTGGGGTTCTGAGGGCTATGGGGCTGTGGTGGGGTGCTTAGAGAGATATTGGGACTGAGGGGGTCGGAGGGCTAAAGCAGCTTAAGCAGTCTGTGTGGGCTGTGATGGCCGAGAAGGCTATGAAGGCTCTTAGGGCTAGGGGGCTCTGAGAGCTGCAGAGGCTTTAAAGTCTGGGTGCTGTGAAGGCTCTGAGGTCTTTGAGGGCTACATGGGCTTTAAGAGCTGTAGGGGCTGTGAGGGCTTTCAAGGCTATGGGGTCTGGTAGGGCTGAGAGGACTGTGAGGGATACAGGGGCTGTGAGTGCTATAAGGGACTTGAGGTCTGTGGTGACTCAGAGGGCTGTGTGGGCTCTGGTGGCTGTGAGGGCTACAGGGGCTTGGAGGGTAATGGAGTTTGTGAGGTCTTTGACAGCTAAAGGGGTTTTGAGGGCTAAAGGGGCTTAGACAGCTATGGAGGCTGTGAAATCTTCCAGTGCTCTGAGGGCTTTGTGGTCTGTGTGAGGTGTTGTTGGATCTGTGAGAGCTATGGCATCTCTAAGGGCTCACCTGGCTATGGGGTCTGCGTGAGCTGAGGGCTATGGGAGCTGTGAGGTCTTATAAGGGCTCTGGTGGCTGTGAGAGCTGTAAGGCCTTTCAGGATTGTGAGGGCAATCATGGAGCCTGTAGGGTTTGTGAGGACTGAGATGGCTCTGTGGTGTCTGAGGGCTCTCTTGGCTGTGAGATCTGTTAGTGTGGAACGCCTGGCATCTTAACCAAGCTTAGAAGAAGAGGATGTTGTCTACCAATCTGTGTGTTTGCTGGGGGTGCTGTGAGAAATTACTTCAGTGGAAACCCACCATGTGTGCAACTTACTGTGGCTGAAGACAGTCATGTGAGTGGAATGCTTGAGACATGTTTTGTGTTACAAAATTAGCAGAGATTGTGGGGTCCAGTTAGAGCGTGGATGTTTTTCTGTAATGGACTATAATAAAAAAGGAGCTCACATGAGAAAGGGAAAAATGGAAGAAGAAAAACAACACCTGTGGAGCTCAGAAACAACAACATTATATCAGTGTGCTTTCATCACTGACACTCGGATTTTTTCTTTACATTTAGATTTTTTCTTTTCATTTGATCTCATCACCAACATGTTAGAGTTGAGAGGGCTGTGAGAGCGATAAGGTCTTGGAGGGGTATAGCATCTCTGTAGGCTTGTAGGGCTCTCAGGGCTTCTTTGAAGGCTACAGGGCTGTATGGTCTGAGTGCTGTAGAGGCTATGAGTTCTGTGGTGGCAATGTTGGCTGTTGGACTTAGAGCAATATGAGGGCTGTGGGGTCTGTGAGGTCAGTGGTGTCTGTAAGGGTGGAGTTGGTTGTGGGGGCTGTGAGAGCTCTAGGGGCTGAGAGGGCTCTGTAATTGATGATGTCTCTGAGGGCTGTAATGTCAGTGAGAGCTGTGGGAGCCGTTAGTGATGGGCTCTGAGGGCTCATGAGTTTGTGAAAGCTGTGGGGTCTGTGAGTTCCGTCTGGGCGCCTATGGGGGTTGTAGGAGCTTGGAGGGCTCTGGGGTCTGTGATGTCCTTCAGGGCTGTGAGTGCTATGGAGGCTTTGGGGGCAGTGGGACCTACATGGCTGTTGGGATTCTGGGGGCTCTGAGTGCTGTAGGGTCTTGAAAAGCTCTGGGATCTGTGGGGTCTTTCAGTACTCTTAGGGCTTTGGGGGCTGTGAGGCCAGTGAGGGTTTATGGGGTCTCTGAGGTTTCCAGGAGCTCTGACAGATAGATGGGGTGGGAGGGCTGAGATAAGTGTTGGGGCTCTGGGGTCTGGGACGGCTAGAGGTGCTCTCAGGGCATTGTGGTCTGTGAGTGCTGTGGAGGCCATGAGGTCTAAGGTGACTGTGAGGGCTATGGGGCCTTTTAGGGCTATCTGGTCTGTGAGGGCAGTGGGGTCTGTGAGGACTGAGAAGGCTCTGGGGGCTGTGAGGGCTATGGCAGCTGTGATGGCTGTAGGGGCTTGGAGTGCTGTGGGGGCAGTGAGGGCTAATGGGGGATCTGTGAGGACTCTGAGGGAGTATGGCATCTCTGTGAGGGCAGTGACCAGGCAGGAATGATCGACAGGTAGAATAAGCCTGTCAGTGACTTACAGGCTGGAATAAAAGTGATTGACAGTTGGAATAAGCCTCTCAGTGACTGACAGACAGGAGTAAGTTATTGACAGGTGGGATAAGCCTGTCAGCGATTGACAGGCAGGACTAAAAGTGATTGACAGGTGGGATCAGCCCAGGAGATGGATTGACAGGTGATTGAGTAATTGAGATGTGGAGTCATCCACTCAGAGTGATTGATAGGCAGGGCCAAGAGTGATGAGGGTGAGGTCAGCCTGCCAGGATCAACAGGCAGGGCCATGGGAATGCCTCTAAGCTGCCCTGAGACATTGGGATGCTGGGCTGTCCTTCCTGTGGAAAAGAGCTGTCCTTTGTGACCAGGCCTCCATGGCTGAAACTGGAATTCTGCCTCCCAAAATTGTGTACATCCAAGGATTACTCGCAGACAAAAGCTGCCAGACTGACAGGTGTCACTGACCTTGGCCTCCTGGAGGCTGCTCTCAGCTGCCCCAGAGACACTGGGGCACTGGACTTTCCTTCCTGTGGAAAAGAGCTGTCCTTTGAGGCCACGTGCCTGGTGACAGAAATGGGAATCTGCCTGCTGAAACTATTAACAAATGAGAATTGCTCCCAGACAAGAACTGCCAGGACTGATGGATGTGGCTGGCCTTGGCGTCCTATGGGCTGCTTCTCAGCTGCCCATGAGACCCTGGGGCTTCAGGCTTTCCTTCCTATGGAAAAGAGCCATCTTTTGCAGCCTCCTGCCCCTGTCCAAAATTGGGATTACACCACCTAAAACTGCAAATGTCCTTGGCTTGCTTCCCAGACAAAGGCTGCCAGGGTCTGATGGGTCTGGCTGGGCTCGGCCTCGCCTTGGCCACCTTAGAAGTGCACCTGAAACGCTGGGGCTATGTGCTTTCCTTACAATGGAAATGAACTGTCATTCTCATCTAGGAGCCTGTGAGGGAAATTTCAAATGCACCTCTAAAATTACATCAAAGCGTTAATCCCAGCTGAAAGCTACCAGGACAGATGGGTCTGGCTGGCCTTGGCCTGCTGTGAGCCACCTCTCATCAGCACCTGAAACACTGGGCCTATGCTCTTCCCTTCCTATGGGAATTAACTGATTCTAGAGAAGAAAAAGGCTGTGCTGGAATTCACTTTTCTTTTGCAGCCTATAAACCGCCCAGCCAACAGTGAGACAATTCATCTTCCTTCCCAGCTATATGCAAGATCACATTCTTTTGCTCTCGAAGAGCCAGGATCCACAACGGAGCCCCTACACTCTGCACCAACTGCTCCCACACAAATAGTACCAGGACAGAAGGGGCGTGACTTTTACCTGGGCACTGCCAGCGCTTATAAAATACGCCACACGATGGCGGTGTGTGCTTGCAAAAGAAGGAAAGGCAGCTTGCCTCGCTCCAAACCACCCAAAGTGTAGATCCAACTTGAAAACGTCACTGCTCTCAAATAAACTGTGTCAGGACAGAAAGAGTTCTCTGATCTTCCCTTTCCAAGTACAAATTCTTATTTGGATCACACTCAAAACGAACTCCCCTGTGCTCGTAAATATTTTCTTTCTCATGGAGTCCAGCTACAAACTTGAAAACCTCTGGCAAAAGCGTAGCTCACAAAAGTGCCAGCTGAGAAAGTTGTTGCTGGCCAGAACTGCATCTGCACCCATCAGACTGCAGCACACAGCCTGCTGTCTGCACTTTCCTTCTTAGCTCTGTGTACCATCATAATCCTTCAGTCTCACTGAGTCAGGAACCAAACCTGAATGGCACCACTGATTGCTCCCACACTAAAGGTACTGAGACCAAAATCTCAACAGCTTGGCTTTTGCATTCCCACTGTAACACTTCAGCAGCTCTAACCCATAGAACTGGAGAGTAAGAAAAGCAATTAAATTCACCAGGCTCACCCAAGGAAGGGAGGGAAGGCACCACAAAGCAAGGGAGGGGTAGGTAAGTCATGGCAGCAGCATGGTATGTAAAGTAAGGCAAGAGAGCCATAGAAAGGGAAAGAAACCAGCTAGGCCTAGGTTTCAGGTGCACAATGATAGGCTACTGAGTAAAGACTAGCCTCAGCTTTCTGTTCTGACACCTCTGGTGTAGAAAATCCAAGTGTCATGTGAAAAGGTGAGGCGTTCTCAACTCTTAGTGTGGGGAGATTTACTTGACCCTTAGTGTTTAATTTCTTTGTCAGCTTCCCAGGAATGCCAAGACCCTTGTGCCCAATCAGTCTGTCAGCGTCCTGTTAGGGGTACCCTTCACTGAGCAGTCCTACTGGATCAGAGGGTAGTTTCCTGACTTAGTCAGGGAAACACACTAACAGCAAAAGGGAGAGCCCTCAGCAAGTCTTCTCCTTTACTTGAGGATGTTACCCACTGCCAGTGACTGCCAGTGCCCAGGAAGGATTCACACTGACAGTTTATGGAGGAACACTCTTTATTAATATAAAATCGTGACAGGTTAAGGTCCAAAGATTGCCAATGATAGTATCTGAGTGCAAAAATATACTTGAAGGAATATACAGACAAGCTCTAACTCCCAATAAAATGTTCAGTGTGCATGGAGTATGATTCTTACCCAATAGGTGTCCCTATGGGGGAGAAGGCAGCTTCAGCCCATCCACTGATGCCAGCACTTACAATGGAGTCTTCCCTACTTTTACACCATTCTCAACTTATTTATATTCTATTTCTTTGGATTTAGGTGGAGCTTGAGTGACTCTAGTAATGAATACCTTTGTTACTGATTGGTGTAAAATCCTCTCTCTTCACCTTTAAAGATACAGGCAAAAATAATATAGAGCCCATGTCCAGTGAGGGGTGGTCATACCTTGGAGAGAGGTTATTTTGGAATGGAGGGGGAAGTTAATATTCTTATTGGTCTTTAATGAATCATGTTGATCTAAGGAGAGGAATTTTGCCACAGTTGCTGGCTCAGCTGTAGGACCTCTTCCTCTACCTCCCCTGGCTGGCAGGTGGTATGTGGTTTATTAGCTGCAAAGCACCATCATGTAAGGATTTCCACAGAGCCTGGCCAGAGTATCTCCACTCTGCTCCACCCTCCATTGCATCCCCTTAGCAGGTGTGTGTGTGGAGTCACCATGAAAAAGGTTTCAAGTCATGCCAACCACATTCCATCCAGGGAGCAGCAACTGTGACTTACCCTATAACTTCTATACCATTGCAACTCCTGTTAAAATGCTAATATAACTCCTCAGTTTCCTCTAATTGTACCCCCAGTTACCTGTTGTCCACAGGGTCCCCAATCATTTTCCCACACCACAAATATAAAATTTGTGATTGTTGGCTCCAGATTTCTAGGATGGGGTTCAGGAAGTGAATTAGAGTGCCTTTCCTTGGGAAGTAAAGGATATAGTCCTAGTTTTTGCAGAGCAGATGATAAGGTACTGTGGGGAAGTAAACTCCAGCAAGACATTTTGGGCTTTGAGAGACTGAAAGTGCATGATGCTATGGAATATAGCTGAAAATGAAAGTGCAGTGCACCTTTTGTGCAGGAATAATCTTGGATGTATGTAATATTTGAATTGGTGTCCAGTTTTTGGCTGTGGGCTCCTGAATGTGTGTGGCAGTGCTTTTACATCATGGGAACACTTAAGCTTGGTGTTTCAGATGCAGATGATAGGCTGCAGCAGGCAGAGGCAGCTTTCTGTCCTAGCACATTCTGTGTGGGAGCAATCCCCCAATATTTGCAACTATCATATTGGTATCCAAATTTTGGAGTTAAGCTTCAGAAAGTGATGAGAGTGCTCTTTGACAAGAATGAAAATACATGGTCCTAGTGTTTGAGCTGCAAATTATCAGGTTCCCAGGGAATGAAAGGGACATCAGCAGTTCTTTCTATCTGGCACCTTTGGGTGGAAGCAGCTTTGCACCGTCTGCAATTTGGGATGTCATCTCCACTTTTCAGAGGTGGTCTTCTGAAATTTTTAGCTCTACATTTGTTTGGCACAAAGTAAGCAGCTATCCTGAGTCATGGTGTACAGCCTAGGGGAGATAATGCCCACTAACAGTGTTCTAGCATCTTTGTATGGGATCACTTCCCAGATTTTTCTGTTTTGGTGACGGGATCACATTTCTTTTGAGATGGGGTCATAGTTTCCTTCTCTGACAAGGAAAATAATTTTGGATCCACACATAGGATGGTCTTAGTTAATTAAACTGATTTTCCTAGTATACAGTGGTATCAGTTAGAGCTGTTGAACCAGGGGGAATGTAAAAGCCCAGCTGTTTATCTTTTTGTCCTGGTACCTTTAGTGTCTGAGCAATCAGTGGTAGGGTTCAGTTTTGTATTCTGATTCTGTGAGAGTGAAGGATTGTGGTGGTACACAGAGCTGAGAAGGAAAGTGCAGACAGCAGGGTGTGTGCTGCAGTTTGATGGGTGCCGCTGAAGTAGCAGCCAGCAAGAAATTTCCCACCTGGCACTTTTGTGAGTTATATTTTTGTTGGATGCTTTCAGTGTTGCAGCTGGGCTCTGTGAGAGTGAACATATTAGCACATCTAATTGGGAAGGAGTTCTTGTTGCCGTGTGAGTGTGGTGCAAATAAGAGGTTGCACGTGGAACGGGAAGGTCAGCAAAGCCTTTGTGTGCTGAGGCGTTTCGTGTGAGGGCCGTGACCAGCCGTGTCCACCTCGGCAGCGGCGCTTTGGGCTGGTTTATAGGTACACAGCCCCATCTGCTGGAGCTGCTGAGCGGTGCTGGGTACTTGACAGAGACGGAGGTACGCCGTGGTTATCTCCAAACCAGCCCATGTGGAGATCCAAAGTCCGCTGCTCTCAAAGAAAATGTGCCGGAATAGAAAGACTTCAATAACTTTTCCTTACGTTTGCAAACTTGTATTCGCACAGACAAGTGGTAGTTAGTTTTCTTGCAGCCTGAAAACTGCACACGCAATCATGGCGCACTGCACTTTCATTCTCAGCTATATTCCATAGCATCATGCACTTTCAGTCTCTCAGAGTCTTGAAATGTCCATCTTCTTCTTGCACAGAGAAATGTGTCAAGACAGAAGCAGTCCAGAAAACTGCTTCTGTCAAAACATGCCAGTGCCATGTACTTTCCTTTTCAGCTGTATGTACTGTCACATTCTGGCCCTCTTAGAGTGGTAGGAGGGCTGTGAAGGGTTATGGGGCTGGGAGAGTTTTGAAGGGTAGGGGGGCTGTCAAGGGTTATAGGGGTTATGAAGAGCTGTGGAGGCTGTGAGGGTTATGGGGGTTATGACAGGCTGTGAGGGCTGTGAGACCTGTGAGGGCTGTGAGAGTTCAGGGGGCTGTGGGGACTATGGGGACTATGGGGAATGAGACAGCATTGAGGGCTATGGGGCTGTGAGGGTTGAGAGGGGTATGGGCCCGTACCCGATGAGGGCTCAAATCCACATGTGTCCAGACCGCTTGGTCCTGCGCCAGCTGTTGCCACCGCCGGCAGACCCTGCGGGGAGGCGAGCAGCTGTCAGCGCCGGGGCGGGGAAGCGGCAGGCGGCCGGTCCCGACCGGGGAGACCCTACCGACAACCCCCTCCCGGAGCCTCTTCGTTCCCCTGCATTAAGGCCCGATGTCCGCCCCACGGTGCCTCTTATCCCCATGTTCCCTGCTCGATGCCTCTTGTCCCTGCTTCTCTATGCCTCTTGTCCCTCTGTCACCTCCTCGCTGCCCCTTGCCCCTGTCCCTATCACCCCCCTCGGCTCCCGGTGCCTCTTCGTTCCTCCCCGGTGTTTCTGGTATCGCATCTCCGGTCTCGTCCCATCCCCCGTCATCCCTCAAGCAGTTTGTGCATTTACTGTGATTCTTCCCCATCTGTTTGGATTTTAAAATGGACAAATTCTCAGGTTTCTGAGGGGGTTTACTCCAAGTGTGAAAATGAGCGGGTCTGGAAGATAGGAAATACTTTGGAAATTACCACAGAAGGCACGAGCAGATGCACGTGGCTGAGAAAATAAAATGGATTTGGTTCTGATAAAACACCTGGGTATGAATGTTAGATACATACGTGTATGAAATCATGGTACGTGTGCAAGTTAGTGTGTGAAGAGGCAAAGCAGCAGCACGGTAATCCATAGTTGCTCCCTGCAATGATTTATATGTCCAAATGCTATGGTTCCTCTGAGTTTTCTATTCACTTTGAGGGCTGTGGACTGCTGCTCCTCTCAGGATGCTAAGACCAGTTTCACGTCCTGGCCTTGCTGAAGGTTTAGCTGTCTCTGTTGGACATTTATTATGTATCTTTAAAACATTTAGGTTTTGATGTAATGATGTGCATATGAACACCTCAAAGGTGGGGTTGGGGGAAGAAATGCTCAAGTCAGCAAAAGATGAAATGGAGATGAACTGAGTAGAAACCTCTTGAATTTGGAAATCAGAAGAAACAAAGGTCAAGAACAGCCTTCCAAAGAGCTTCAAGCAGGTATGTGGGGAGGGTGAGCAGAACCAGAACTTCTGATTAAAGACCTTTCTGTCTTTTATGCCCCTAATTTGCCCATAGTCATCCAATATTTACAGCTCCCCTCCTGCTTCCAAATCTGAAACATCCCACTTTGCACCATATCAACTTGTAATTGCTGTCCCCTGTTCAGCAGTTAGTTAATAGAAAACTGGCATGTTGTGACTGTGGGGATGTTAAATTCTGTTGCTGTGCCATGAGGATTGCAAAGATCCTTCTGCAGAGATCAAGAGCACATTGAGGTTCTCACTGCATCTTACTGTGCCTTGACTGACTGATGGATTTTTACTATTTTTAATTTTCCCTTTTCCTGTCGTACTGTCCCTCCCCATCCCAGAGAGTGCTGGAACAGATAATGTTGGAGGATTTAATGAGGCTAATTCCACCCATGTTAACCTCCTTGCCTGGGATAAACACGGAGCGGTAGTTACTAAGTCAGCAGCCTTGGGATGCTTTCCAAAGCACATTTTACCTTTGGATAGATATTAGCCCTGAAGCTACCCTGAGACTGAGTTTAGGAACAAAAAAGAGTCCAGGGCACAAAGGCCACCTGACAGCAATGAGGATTTCACCACGGGAAGGGTCACTGCTATACAAGACTGTCTAAAACCCAAAGGCTTATTGCATGTGCTGCAGCTGAATGGAGGGCAGGGGGTGTTTGGGATGCAAACAGGGCAGAAAAGGCTCAACTGAGGCGTTAGTTGTCCTGCTCCGTTTCCTATAGGATGCTTTTGTCACAAGGAAGGCTGTCCTAAGGGGCTGGAGAGATGCTAAAGCAGGTTAAAAAAACCCCAAGCCCTAAAAACAGGGGTTCAAATTAAAGTTAAAAGCTTGCAAGTTTTTTTAAATAAATAGAATATTTGCTTTAAAATATAGAATAAAAATTAATAACACCAACAAAACAACATTTGGGTGGTTATCTGGTGTTAAAAAATTGGCGGATGAGGGAGGAAGAGGAAGCGAATGCAGACAACAGATGATGAGAAAACATGGATGTTTACCAGCAAAAACCAGAGGTAACGACAGCCCCAGCAATGCCTGGGGGCAAATGGGATGTCTGGCTCTTGGGACCAGGTATTCAGGAATCCTCATGACCAGTCTGACAAGTGACTTGAAGATCTGAATTTGAAGGAAAGGATAAGAAATTGGAAATCACGAGGTATGGCTGCCAGGTCTGTTTTTTGAGTGACAGAAGGGTGTCTCACTTCACTCCTTGAATTCTCCATTCATTACACTGCTGCCTGGTCCTCAGGAGTGGAGAAAGAGGAGAAGACAGAGCTTAAACTTGTCATCACCACAGACAGTTTTTGGTCTGTGAGGTTCCCAGTGGCTGGGTGTGCTTCCCAGCTTTCCTATTCCTCTGATCCATGGAAAACAAGGAGTGGGGAATCCTACCAAAAGCTTGTTAATGAACTTCTTTACATTACAGCTTTTTAACATATTTAAGGCCAATGGGAATTCTGTCCCAAAGCTGTGTACAGGAAAACAGGCTTTACCATAACAAAAGGAGCACTTCAGGTGTAGTAAGGAAGGACAGCACTTCAGCATGTCAAGGAGTGTGAGATATGGTACAGTGTGGAAAATTCTCCTGAATTTTATCGAGGAGTTCATCTTCAAAGCAAGTTCCACCTAATCTGAGGTGGTTCAGGCGAGGCAGCACTTGCAACAAAGCGATAACAGTACCAAGGGAGACCAAATCATAGAGGTCAAGGCACAGGGTCTCCAGGTGCTCCAGTGTCACGATAGCAACCAGGCCCCTGTTTGTCAGGAAGTAGGCATTGCTGATTTCCAGGTATCGGAGCTGCTTCATGTGGCGCCCAATGAATGCCATGGCAGCATCACCAATGGTGCAGTGCCGTAGAATCAGGCGTTCAAGCTCTTCCAGGTGTGGGGCTGCTGCTTGGATCCCCACATCAGTGATGCGGTAGGTGCCACAAAGGCTCAGTGTCTTCAAGTGGTTCTGTGTGGAAATGTCAAGAAGATGATGGTCAGAAAAGGTGGGAATGCTGTGGATAGCGAGGTGTTGTACCTGTGGTGGTGGCACCAAAGGGGAGACGCAGAACCAGGCATCGGGGATGTCGCAGAGGCTCAGCTCCAGTGTGGTGACAGAAGAGGGCATGCTCTCGTACGGGACATGGCGGAGGTCTGTCTCGGTCAGGCACAGCCGATGGAGCTGGGGACAGCGCTTCCGAAGGGCAGCCAGCAGTGCCGGTGAGAGGAGCCGCTGCTTGCCGCCGGAGCGAGGCATGCCCCGCATCCTCAGGGTGCACAAGCTGTCAGGGAGGCGGTGGCGCACCAGGTGCCACAGCGTGCGGCGGGTGATCTGGGGAATGAAAGGGCCTAGCTCCAGGGATGGCGTGGGGAAGGCACCCCTGTCGCAGTGGGGTGGTTCCCCGCATTCCCCTCAGCTTCTGCCTGCAGCGGGGGGATCTGACCCTTTCCCCCAGTCTCAGTCCCTGTCCCCAGTGGGGTGGTCTCGCCTCCCCGCCATCCCTGCTGCCCACAGTGGAACTGTGTCCGCCCCTCGCCCCGCGGTGCAGACAGGCGGCCCGTACCCGGTGAGGGCTCAAATCCACATGTGTCCAGACCGCTCGGTCCTGCGCCAGCTGTTGCCACCGCCGGCAGACCCTGCGGGGAGGCGAGCAGCCGTCAGCGCCGGGGCGGGGAAGCGGCAGGCGGCCCGTCCCGACCGGGGAGACCCTACCTGGCCGCTCGCAGCCGGTCCCGCAGCGGCAGCAGCGCCAGGACCTGCAGCAGCACCGAGTCGGGCAGGGCCGCCCGCTCCGCCATCGCGGCCGTTACCAACAACAACCGCGGGGCGCGGCCCTGGCGGCGCCTCCGTTCCGGGGCCGCCCCGGCCTCCCTACCAGAGCGGAGCGGCGCGGCCTCGGCAGGTACCGGTAGGTCCCGGTAGCTCCGCTGGGCTCGGGACCTCCCCCTTTAACCGCTTTCCTTACCGACAACCTCCTCCGGGAGCCTCTTCGTTCCCCTGCGTTAAGCCCCGGTGTCCCATCCAGTCTCGTCCCACGAGTGCCTCTTGTCTCCGCTTCTCCGTGCTTCTTGTCCCGTTACTCACCTCCCCCCACCCTCCACCCCCGATGCCTCTTCTTTCCCGGCACTGCCGCCCTTGGTGTCTCTTGGAGAAAAAGTGGCTTAACACTGACTATTCCTGGTCCAGTCACTCTCCCTGACATGTTGTTTCTAACACCCTTCTAATGTTCATGTGGCACCAGCTCACATAATCTCCTCTCTGAATACTCGGCAGGCCATTACAGGGCGGGAACAGCTGTCGTGACTCTCAGAGAAGATCCTGGAATGTCTACAGTGCGTAGTTGTAACCCTGGAAGAAGAGAATACAAAGTAATAAATTCAACACTGACTTCAGGAGGATGGTTGAGCAGGTAATATATGGTGTCCCTACCTCTGCAAAGCTTCATTGTTCTCTGGAACATGACACATTTCACCAGACAGCACTTTGGAGTTGTCTGCTTGTTTTCTTTCCTCTCCCTCTCACCCCTGTGGACACACACTGTTGTATTTTCTTTTTATTCTGACACCCCATGGCCTTCACAAATGCACCTTCATGCTGATGCCAACCTCCTTGCCCCAGTGTCACACACTTGTCTCTCATAGCCCACACTGAATGCTTTTTGCCCACAAACTACAGTCTCTGGGCAGAGATCTCCTTGTCTTTACATCCAGAAGTTGTTTTGCTCCATTTGGTGGCAGGTGTCTGTGATCTTTTTTTGTATCCAATGTGTAGGTGAAACAGAGAAGCCTGAAGAGACTTCTCTAAAAGTCTGACCAGCAAATGACCTGCTTCTGTGTAGGTGAGAACGGAATCTTCCTTGGTGGGAAGAGGGTCTGGCCATACAGTCGTACTGGCAGTAGCAGCAATCACCAGACTTCTCTCTGTACATGGAATGGGTTTGGTAATACCCTGGTGTCCTTGAGGAGGTGAATCTTCACAGGCGTCAGGGCAGAATACATGTAAGATGTCCGCCAGTCAATTACAGGATGCTGAGCTCTGGCAAGTGAGCCAAGAGTGCTGCTGAAGCCACCGAGGTACAGCTGAAGGCTGTTGACACCAGGAAGTCTCAGAGTCTGAAGTTCAGGTGTGACAGAAAACAAACTGAACTTCTTCCCCTTGCGACTTGCAAGTGGCTGCCTATGCTGTGGATCTACTTCTGCAGTTCAGCAGTGTGCTGCTTTTGCACATCCTGGTTTTTGGTAGTGAGGAGCCACAGAGGTGGCTTCTGTGAGAAGCTGCTGGAAGCTTCACCATTGTCCAGCAGAGCCAGTCCCTGATGGCTCTGAAGATGGACGTGCTGCTGGCCAAGCCTGGGCCAATTAGAGATGTTGGTAATGTCTCTGTGATAACAGATTTAAGAAGAAAATCAAAACAAAGGTGGCCACACTGTTAATTCCAGCCAGAGAAGAGGAGGAGGTGAGAACATGTGAGGGAAATAACATGGAGACACCAAGGTCAGTGGGGAAGGAGGGAGAGGAGGTGCTCCAGGTGCCAGAGCTGGGATTCCTCTGCAGGCTGTGGTGATGACCATGGTGAAGCAGCTGTGCCCCTGCAGCCCCTGGGGGTCCACGGGGGATGCAGAGATCCACCCACAGCCCGTGGGGATCCACGGGGGATGCAGAGATCAATCCACAGCCCATGGGGATCCACGGGTGATGCAGAGATCCACCCACAGCCTGTGGGGATCCATGGGGGATGCAGAGATCCACCCAAAGCCCATGGGGATCCACGGGGGATGCAGAGATCAATCCACAGCCTGTGGGGATCCATGGGGGATGCAGAGATCCACCCAAAGCCCCTGGGGATCCACGGGGCATGCAGAGATCCACCCAAAGCCTGTGGGGATCCATGGGGGATGCAGAGATCCACCCAAAGTCCCTGGGGATCCACGGGGGATGCAGAGATCCACCCAAAGCCTGTGGGGATCCACGGGGGATGCAGAGATCCACCCAAAGCCCATGGGGATCCATGGGGCATGCAGAGATCCACCCGAAGTCCCTGGGGATCCACAGGGGATGCAGAGATCCACCCACAGCACATGAGGAGGTGCCCATGCCAGAGTGGGTGGATGCCTGGAGGAGGCTGTGACCCAGTGAGAGACACGGTGGAAAGAGAAGGGCCCTGCTTCCAGGCTGGAGCAGCCTGTCCTTGCAGGACTGCACCCTGTGGAAGAGTGACCCTTGCCACAGCAGCTTTGGGAGGACTGTGTGCCCGTGGGAGGGACTCACCTTGCAGCAGGTTTGGCAGGACTGCTGCTCATGAGATTGGAACCAAGCTGGAGAAGTTCATGGAGAACTGTCTCCCATGGCAGGGACCCCATGGTGCAGCAGGGGAAGGACTCCTCTCTCTCCCTGAGCAGTGGAAGAAGATCCCATGTTCAGGTAGGTAAACCAGAGGTCCAGGTGGGAGAAGTGGCCATATGCTGCAAAGAGCATCTGCCAGGAAGTGGTAGGTCAAGTTCCAGATCTGCAGTTTCCCAGACCCGGAGGAGTGCCCTAATAGCTGAAAAACACTTTCTCAGTTCACTTTATCAACACCTTCATTCATTGTGGGTCACTGTAAGAGCCTTGGGGGTGCTTATGGCACGGGCAGGGGCAGTGGTGTCCGGGCTCATTTCTGACCACTCTGCACATGTGGTACAGATTGAGGAGTCAGGATACAGGGAAACTTGGGTCTGCACTTCTTTTTGCTTCTGTTCTATTCAAGTCAAATATGGCTGTTTAATCAAATTATGCTTTTCAGCAGTTTGAGAGTTGAAAAATCCTGGTTTAGGTTTAAAAGATATGAATTGAAAATGGCTATGAAGGAAGCAACCTTTATATAATCATGATGAGCATGAGGAAAAGGAGAAATCCTACCTAATTCTAGTAAAATGGGGGAGATTGTGAATGTTGGGAGATTACAAAGATGCTTTAAAATATATGGATGGAAAATTAAAAATTCCCTTTCATGTGGCAGAATATCTGTAACTAGTACTGTTTTCCAAATAAATGTCAGAGGATTGAAATTGATAAAAAGATCCTAATGTATTTCTGTTTTATCACCAACTTGAATAAAATTTCAGGTTATGTAGGTGTGTTGGTTTTGGCTGGAGTAGAGTTAATTTTCTTCCCAATGGCTGGCGTGAACGTGTTTTGGGTTTGTGCTGAATGTGGGGTTGCTAATCTAGAAATGTTTTTGTTATTGCTGAACAGAGCTTACACAGAGCCAAGGCCTTTCCTGCAGCTTGTATGGCCACGCTGGGGAGAGTGCTGGGAGTGCATGGGAAGTTGGGAGGGGACACACCTGGAACAGGTGCCCCCAACTGACCCAAGGGATATTCCAGACTTTATGGCATCATGCTCAGTATATAAACCTGGGGGGGAGAAGGAGAAAGAAGAGGATGTGTGGAGTGATGCTGTTTGTCTTCCCAAGTCACTGTTCCATGTTATCTTGGTTTAAAAGGTGTCTGCAAAGGAAGGTGGGATGGAAAATAGGACCCCCTTCCCTCCAAATTATTATAACTTTGAAATTATGGGGCTTTCAGGCAAAGATACAGGAAAAGGAATAACAGATCTTTGCTAATATATATATAACAAGACAAACAAACAGCCACAGCGGCAGCAACAAGGAACAGAACCGGGAGCCCAGTGCCGGCCCCTCTCGGCCGCAGGCCCTTTCCCCTCGGTGCAGTTCCGCTCGCGGCCGCCGGGGGCGCTGCTGGCTCCCGGCCAGGCAGGGCTGCTGCAGTCATACCCCCGCGCCTGCAGGGGGCGCTGTGGCGCGGGTCCGGCCGCCTTTCTCCACACGGTAATGGCGGCTGGGGCGAGGGGAGAGAGAAAAAAGGGGCTTCCTTCACATTCCTCTACCCACAGGGGCACCGATGCCCCTCCGGATGGCGAAATGGGCTGCAGCAGGAACCTCAGAGCAGCAGTTGGAACAGCAGAGGCGAGCACGCCCAGGGTGGCAAAGTGTAGCAAAAACTCTGTAGCTGTGGCAGGAGCTGTGGGGATCGGGCAGACATGGGGTGTTGGGTTAAAGTGTAGGAAAAAGCCCGAAAGAGAAAATTAGTCCCAATTCTCTATATAAAGCCTGATACACCAGGAGATGGTGCTGCACCTGCAGGGACCTTGACAAGCTGGAAAAACGGGCTGATGGAACAGGGTCCTGCCCCTGGGGAGGTGCAGCCCCAGGCACCAGGGCACACCATGGAAAGCAGCTCTGCAGAGCAGGTCCTGCAGAGTGTGACTGGCACAGCCCCAGCCCAGCAGGGACTGCCTGGAAGGGAGCTGGGTGAACACTGAGCCCACTGCCAGGTCGGCTTTGTGCCACAGGGTCTGTCTCCATGGTTGGGGGAGCTCCTGGGCGTGCCCCTTAGAGTCCTGTGATGTCACCAGTCATGATCACTGTGACATCACCTGCAGTGGGTAGGTAACTCTAAATACCAGGGCTGGGTAGGGCCACAGCACTCAGACAGTGACCCACAGCAGCTGAAGAGCTTCCGAGTGCTGCCACGGTCTGAGGAGCCTGAGCGCTGCCAGTGTCTGAGGAACCTCTGAATGACACCAGTGACTGAGGAGCCTCTGAGTGCTCCCAGTGACTGAGGAGCCTCCAAGTGCCACACGTGGAAGCCAAGCCTTCGAGTCCTGCCAGCAGCTGAGAGGGGTCAAGCCCGGAGCAGCAATGGAGGAGGCCAGGCAAGAGCCAGCAGCGCCCCGAGCCGTCAGGATCTGCCACATCTGCGTGGATCCCCTGCAAAGCCCCGCTGCCGTGGAGCCCTGCGGACACGTGTTCTGCCATGCCTGCATCCAGCCCCGGGCTGCCCCCGACGCCCCTGCCACCTGCCCCATCTGCCAGGAGCCCATTGGGGCCATCCGCCTGCTGCAGGGGCAGGACAACAACCGTGCCGGGCTGGCCCCATGTCACCACGGCCTCCATCCCTTCATGGTGTGGTGGCGACAGCGGCAGCAGCAGGAGCAGCAGGAGCAGCAGGAGGAGGCAGCTCCTGGAGGTCGCCAGCACCAGAGATTCTCCAATGGGGATGGGGAGCAGAGCCCCCCCGTGCCCCAGCAGCGTGTCCAGAGAGTGTTGGAGGAGCTGGACAGAAATGGGCTGGGGCAGGACGGTCCATTGTGGCTGCTGGGGGAGTGAGGGAGAAGAGCTGGCCTCAGGGGACCACCGGCACCTCCTCCCCTTGGTCCCATTTGAAGTGGAGCCCCCATGGCCCCTCTGAAATGAAAATTGGGATGCTGAGAAGGGCCTTGCCTGGTTTCTTCTGCTTGTTTGCTCATTTCTGCAGCACTGGGGGAGCGGGAGCTGTGGGAGAGGGAGGGATACAGTTGTGGGATCTTGGGTAGAGGGCGGCATATGGCTGAAGAACTGGTGGAGAGGGATGAATGTGGCTGTTGAAAATGGAGGAGAGAGGCCATCCTTGGTTGTTTCTGTGCTGCTTTGCTCATCCTTGTGGGTATGCAGCTGGGAAATGGAAAGGGAGAAGAGGAAGAGGGAGAGGGGAAAAGAGACAAAGGGAAAGAGAGAAAGGGAAAGTCCCCTGAGACTCTTTGAGCAGATCCCAAAGGGGCCAGTGCCTGCTTTCCTAAGGAACAGGATAAGAAAAGAGGCTGAGATGGAGGTTTGGGGCAAAACCTCCCCTCCTCTCATGCTCCTGCACACCCTTGCACTGTGGAGAGCAGCAATCCCAGGAGAAGCTCTCCAGGCTGGGGGAGACAGCCTTGGCACAACCATCTGCCAAAGGGCTTTTGGCAAATTCCCCCTTCCTACAGCAAAGCATAACCTGCGCTCACACTCTGTTGCTGGGCAGCAAAAGCTCATCCCCCCATGAGAGCTGGGTGTCAGCCTGCACTGGAGCCAGGGAGAGATTGAGAGGCTGACTGTGTAATGGATCCTTGCCAGCTAATCGGTGTTTATAGGCTTAGATCTGCTGCTTCTTAATTTTATTCCAGCCCCTCGATTGAATTTCTCACATGTAAGTGAGCCCTAAGAGTCCATCCTGGCCATATATAATGGATGGTGATGGAGGGAAGGAACACAAATGTGGCTGAATGCCAGTAACAGATGCTCAGGCAGTGGTGCAGCAGATCCCTCTGCTGAAGATCCCCCACTGCCAGAACCTGCCCTCAGTGCCCCTGTGGAAGAGGCTTCCTCTGTCCCCAGCACCTGGCCTGGAGCCATAACCAGTCTCAGCCATTCTCCATTGGCCCCAAGAGCAGGACAAGGCTTGGAGCCAAGTCACCAAGCTACTATCTCCAGGAACAGTGCCAGTTCCACCCACTGAGCCCAGGTGCTGCCACTCGATGCCCCATCAATTATTAATACAATGCTCAATGCCTCTGTGCCCTGCCCCAGCACTGCAGCCCTGGCCCCTGTCCTCTCCAGGGCTGCCTGACCACTCCAACCTCCCCTCCTGCCCCATATTGCTCGTTGCCTCCCACACAGGGACTTTAGGGGTGCAGCTGCACCACCTTTGGGTGTTCCCTGAGCAGCGCACGACAGGACCCGACCCCCTAACTTCGGCGGCCAGCTCAGCCCCGTGCAGGTAAGACCTCACTGGGCTTGGGGCAGTGGGCACCCCCATCCCCGAGGAATGCCAGCCTGTCACCTCAGGGAGTGGGAGGATGGGCTGGGGGCATGGGATGCCCCAAGAAGGGCTGGCGGCCATGGGGGACCCGGGCTGGGTCCCTGGCGGCAGGGGCGTCGTAGTGCACCCCTGGGGGACAGCGGGCAGCAGGGATTCCTCAGCTCCCTCTCGTCCCCTTAAGGAATGAGATCCACCCGTGGCTCTCTCTCCCCCGAGAAGGGTTCTCCCCAAGGAGCGGGGTGACGTGTCGGCTCACCCCTCAGCTGGGGAGGCCTTGGAGGTGTTGGGGCCCACCTCCCCTTGCTGCCCTCCCTCAGGAGGAGGCCCGCGCCTCTGCCCCCAGCAGCCGCCCGGCTCGGCAGGGGATGGAGCCCGGCAGGTCGGTGCCGGCGGAGCTGAAGCTCCGCAAGCCCTCGCAGCGGGCCAGGATCCCGGCGCCCTTCCTCGCCCACCCGGTAGGTCGCTGGCTCGGCCCGCGGCCCCCGGCTCGTCCTCTCGGCCGCTGTACCCCTTCGAGCCCCCCATGATTGTGTCCGCACAGGACGGGGCGGCTGGGCCGCTGGGGTCCCCCTGGCCGAACCCCGCGGAGGTAGACGTGGACTCCCTGGTGCCCACGCACGATGAGCGGGGCCGGCTGATCCCCGAGTGGAAGCGGCAAGTGATGGTGCGGCGGCTGCGGGCCCGACTGGCGGACGAGGACCCGGCGGGAGGGCAGGTACGAGGGGCACGGGGAATAGAAGGGGCACGGGCTGTCGAAAGTCCCTGACCGCCTCCCTCCGCAGGATGCAGACTCCTGGAGCTTCTCGCGCTCCCACCAGGCCGTGCTGGGTCCGTTCGGGGAGCTGCTGACCGAGGCAGACCTGCATCAGCTGGAAAGGGCCGTGGAGAGCCTGCGGCTGCGGCGGCGCGGCGAGGTGTACCAGGGCGAGCTGCGGCGCCTGGTGCGGGAGCTACGCGCCCTCTTGCCCGCCCCGCTGCTCAGCATTTCCGTCCGCAGCCCCCCGCCTGCCCCGGGGCAGCCCCTGCCCCTCTGGTGCGGCCGCCTGGCTGGAGCCGTCAACAGCCTGGCCGCGCTGCTGGCCCACGCCGAGGGGGTGCAGGCTCCCCGCGCTGCCGTCACCGCGCCCGCCGCCACCTCCGCTCTCCCCGCCGCCGGCGGGCAACCCCGGGAGCCTGGGGGCAGCCTGGCGCAGCGGGAAATCCGGCAGTGCGGAGTCTGCGTCCGCAGCCTGCGCGGCGCCTTCGAGCCCGCCTGGGGGGCCGCGGGGAGCGCGCCGGCCGGAGGCGGCGAGGCGGAGGCCGCCAGCGACTCAGGCATCAGCTGCGAGGAGGCGTTTTCCGACGGCGGCTGCTCCCCGGGGAAGGGGCAGGGGCCGGGGCCAGAGTGGGGCAGCTTGAGGAAGGAACGGATCGTGATGCTCTTCCTGAGCCACTGGAGACGCTCCGCTTACGCGCCCTTACGGCCCGCCGCCGGGGACCCTCGGGAGACGGCGGGAAGCGGGGCCCGGGCGGCGGCCCGCTTGGCGCGGCAGAGGGCGGCCATCCAGAGGCTCCTGAGCGGCTGGCGGGACGCTGCCTCCCGCCGCCCCCCGCCACTGCCCCCCGCCCGCACCCTGCTCTCCCCGGAGCAGTTCGTGTCGGCGGCGGGGGGCGGCCCGGCCGAGTACGAGAGCCTGTCGCTGGAGCTATTCATGCTGGGCTATTTCCGTATCTTGGAGCAGGACCTGCCCCCCGAGGAGCGTCGAGGCCGCCACCTGCTCTGTTTCGAGGTGTTTGAGCAGCTGGGCCGGCATGGCTGGCGGGCTGTGCGGGCCTTCCACCGCGCCGTCATCGACGAGATCGCGGCCGGGCGGCGCGGCTGGCGCGACGGCTTCGACGATATCAAGGCACGGTACTTCGGGACTTTGCACAGCCCGGCCCAGCAGCCTCGGGAGCCCGGGGAGGACGGGGAGGAGATTTGCCGCTACATCGATCGCAGCTTCGCCTTTTGGAAGGAGAAGGAGGCCGAGATCTTCAGCCTGGAGGAGTGATGCCGAGGGGCTGCGGAGGCCGCGGGCTGCAATAAAAACCTCGATTCTGTCCCAGCTGAGCGAGGATTTCCGGGGCGGTGAAGAAAGCTGCTGAGCTGGGCGGGCCGCATCAGCATCCCCGTCTCCCCCTCTCCCAGGGCGCGTGTTTACGGCTGCCGCAGAGTGAGATAACAGCCTATTTTTATAGCGGCACCGGCAGTGCAAGCGGGAGGAGCGAGGAGGGGCATGGCGGGGACCCCCGGCTACTGATGGGGTGGAGGGAGGGTGCTGTGGGAGTTCATCCCTCCAGGCTCGGTGCCCAGCCGACCCCTTCGGGGAGGCATTCCTGAAGGCAACAGCGCCGAGGGATGGGGCAAAGACGAGGATGGGCCGCGGCGACAGCTCTGCCAGTGCGGTGCCTTTAAGAACAGGGAGCAGTGTCCAGGTGCCGCCTAAAAATAGCGTGTGCCCCTCGTCCGAGCTGATCCCGTGTCATGCGGCGTGTCCCTGCCCAGCGCCGGGTTCGCGGTCCCTTCCCTCCCGCGGGCCAGCCCGCCTGTGGAGCACTGGTGAGAGCGGGAGCGAGAGTGCCGAGAGGGCTCAAATCACTCCGAAAATCACCCCCAAAAGGGCGGTCGCCGCCCCGGCAGGGCAGCTGCGGCGTGGTGAGGAGAAGATACGGCCATCCGTGGGAGGGGGGCTGTGGGAAGCACTTGTGCAGCCACTGCTGTCTATGACTCGGCACTGGGAAGGCGGGAGGGTGTCGCGGCAGGGGGGAGGGAGACATCGTCGCCTTTTCCTAGCAGGGACACTCTCGCCTCCCGCTGCTCGGGTACTGCCCGCCTGCCAGGCCCCACGGCCACTCCCAGCACCATGGTGAGGAACATGGACGACTTTGACTTCTGCCTGCCTTCGCACGCCCAGGGCGTGCTGGAGGGGCTGCAGCAGTTGCGCTCCAACCCCAAACTGGCCGATGTGACGCTGGTGGCAGGCGGGCGGGAGTTTCCCTGCCACCGTGGCATCCTGGCCCTCTGCAGTCACTACTTCTATGCCATGTTCTCCGGTGACTTTGCTGAGAGCATCGCAGCACGGGTGGAGCTAAAGGAGGTAGACCCCACTGCGCTGGAGATGCTGCTTGATTTTGCCTACACGGGAAAGGTCACCATCAACCAAGGCAACGTGGAGGGGCTGATGCGGACCTCCAGCCAGCTCCACTTCCCTGCTATCCAGAAGGTCTGCAGCCGCTACCTCCGGCAGCAGATGGATGCCACCAACTGCCTAGGTATCTGTGAGTTTGGTGAGAGCCATGGCTGCCCTGAGGTCTCCTCCAAGGCCTGGTCTTTCTTGCAGGAGAACTTTGAAGCCATCTCTCTTCAGGAGGAGTTCCTCCAGCTCTCCAAGGAGAGGTTGGCTGTCTACCTCTCCAATGACCAGCTGCAAGTGCAGGAGGAGTGGAGCCTGGTTGAGGCTGTACTGCGCTGGGTACGCCACGACCCAGGATCCCGAGCCCAGTTCCTGCCAGAGCTGCTGGAGCTGACCCACCTTGTCTCGCTGCCTGACCAGTACCTGCAGAACCTCCTTGCCACTGAGCCTCTTGTTCGTGACTCAGATGCCAGCAAGGCCCTGGTCGCCCGATCCCGCACCATGGTGGGTATGCCCTTCGCCTAAATCCCACTCCCCTGAGCCAGGAAGGGGGAGCCTGATGGCCCTGCCCTGGTCTCTTCATCAGGGGCAGAGTGGTACTGGTGCCCTGAAGACCCCCCCAACCCCACCACAGAAGCTAGAGGAGGTGCTGGTGGTGGTTGGTGGCCGTGTGCTGGAGGATGGTGAGGATGAGGAGAGGGGGCTGGAAATGCCGGCTGCCACCAGGAACTTTGCCTTCTACAACCCCAAAAGCAGTAAGTGCCCCACACTTCCTCCACCTCCCTCCATGCTAATTAACCATCTGTCTACCCCAAAGCCACCTCTTGCCAAACTAGTGTCAGTTTAGAGGGACACTGGTTGTGTTGGGATGGGCTTGAAACAAGGGTGGCTTAAAAAGTGCCACTGCAGGCTGTGGGGTCATTGCTTGTCTCTGCTGTGCTTCAGGGCGATGGATGGCTCTACCCGACTTCCCTGATTACAACAAATGGGGCTTTTCCCTGGTGGCTCTGAACAACGATGTGTACGTCACAGGTCGGTGCCAGGGTGGCTGGTGCAGGGTGGGGGCTTCAAGGAGCAGGGATGGAGGACAGGGGACAATGATATGAACATGAGGCACTGGCATGGGGCCAGAGGCTCCTCTCTGAGCAAAGTCCTCTCATTACTCTGCTTGGACAAATCTGGCCACGGGCAAGGAATACCCAGGGACAGCTGCACGTGGCCCACCTCACCTGTCTCTCTCTAGGAGGCTCCCGGGGGTCCCAGAATGACACGTGGTCAACGACGCAGGCCTGGTGCTTCTGTCCCAGGGACGGTGTCTGGAAGCCCATTGCTTCCATGCTGAGAGCCCGGACAAACCACACCAGCGCTGTCCTCAATGGTGAGATCTACGTGATTGGGGGTAAGGCTGCAAAGATCCTCTGGGTGCTACTAGGCTGGGGGTCCGTGGGTGCCCCAGAGCAGCGGGGTGGCTGCCGTGTCCTGTCACCCTGCAGGGACAACAGTGGACATGGTGGAGGTGGAGCGCTATGACCCCTACAACAAAAGCTGGTGTGCCATCAGCCCAGCCCTCAAGTATGTGAGCAATTTTGCAGCTGCCAGCTGCTTGGGCAAGCTCTACCTGGTGGGCTCCTGTGCCGTCAAGTACAACGCACTCACTCTGCAGTGCTACAACCCTGTTCAAGGTGAGGGATGACCCTGCTGCCACACCCCACCAGCGTTGTCCCTGGGAGACGGACACAGGACTGGACTGCCCCCTTGGACTGCTAGGCACAATCCTGTGGGATGTGAGCAGGTGCTAACAGGGTGGGGTGATGGCTGTGGCACAGGGCTCAGGAGCCCCAGGAGTGTGGCTGTTGGCAGCATGGACCTGAGTCACAGATGTCTGACACAGCCCAGACCTGACCTTCAGGGGAGCAGGATCTCTGAGGCATAGGGGTGGGGGAGGCTGCCTGCCTTAGGAAGAGACTAACTCCCTGTGACAATGCCACCTCCTCAAGTAGACTCTTTCCCATCCCACAGCACCACTACAAACCATGTACCCGCCCCCCCACTGTTTTTTATGCAAGACCCTGGACCGGGATGGGGACTACGGGTGCCAGTCTGCCTGGCTGGTCTGCCTCCTCCCTTTCAAATTCCCCCTGAAATAGCCATGCTTTTTTCAGCCACTGGCAGCTGCATCGAGAGCCAAGGCTGGGATGCACTGCTAATGACTGCTCCTTGCAGATCTGTGGAGTGTGATCACATCCCCCTTCATCCCCAAGTACCTCTCAGCCCCACGCTGTGCCACTCTGCATGGGCTCATCTACCTCATTGGGGATAACACCAAGAAGGTCCATGTGTACAACCCAGAGGCAAACATCTGGCAGAAGGTAGTGGGATGTGGGACCAGGCATGATCACCCTCCTAGGGATATGGGGACAGTGTTCCCAGCTGCTCTCCCTCAGTGCCACCACCCCCTTCTCCCTCCTACCCACTCATCCCTTGGCTCTATTAACACCTTCCTCCTCTGCTCGCCCATACCCCATCCAGTAGGCACCAGAGGCCCCCAAACCCCACAGAGAGGATGGGGTAGGGAGACACATCTGGTGGGTCAATGTCCTCTGTGGTGGGAGTGGGAGGCCACCAAGGAGTCCTTGCACAGGTGCAGCTCACACAGGTGTCCCTCACACAGGTGCAGCTCCTACACACACTTCATGAGAATGGTGGGATGGTGGCACTGGGTGACCGGCTCTTTGTCACCGGTGGCCACTGGAAGGGCATGGACGGGGACTACCAGGTAGAAATGGAGGTGTATGACTGCACCAAGGACGTCTGGACGTGCGAGGGCTCCCTGCCCTGTCTCTGGCTCTTCCACAGTTCCTCCTCCATTTTCATGGACACCTCCAAGTGGACAGAAGATTTCCAGGGTGACCATGGGTGGTAGGAGAGCCACAGTGATACCTGTCACCCTATGCAGCCATGCTCCCCTTTTTCTGCTGCCTTTTCAGGCTGCCAAGTGGGAGGTGAAAACCCCTGTGCCAGGCTGGCTAGGGCAGCAGGAGCATGTTCTCCCCCACCACTGCAGGGAAAAAGCTTTTTCCTTATAAACATGCTTTGGCTAATACTCTCTTCTTTTGGTTTGTGGGTTTGTGTTTGTTTTTTTTTTAGAACTGCCTCTTCCCCCTTCCAAAACCCTAAAGATTTTAGGGTATTACAAGACCTCCCAAAGTGTGGTTCATCCCATCAAAGCCTGACAGTGCTAATTGGGGGCAGCAGCCTGTGCATAATCCTGCTTTCACTCCTGGGATACACAGCATGCCCCCCAGGGATGATCCACAGTGAAGTAGTGGACACTTTGGTGAGTCCCTGCCGGTGCACTGACTCCTGCCCCAGCCCCACCCGGTCTCTGACGGTACCGGTGGCAGAGGGATGGGCGAGCACAAGACCACGCTTCCCCGACGGCTGGGCCCGGAGCCAGCACCGCTGGACGGTTCAGCTCTTCCGCCTTCGGTTGTTCGGTGTTTTCGAAGCGTTAAAAACACGCGGCGCTGAGGAGCCCCCGGGGCGGGGTGGGCACCTCCGGCTGCAGGCGCCCCGGTTCTACCCGCGGGGAGGTCCCCGCGCCCCGAGGGCAGAGCCCAGCAGCGAGGCAGGGCCGGGGCCGCCCTCCCGGTAGCGGCGGCGGGATGCGGCTGCCGGGGCTGTGCCTGGCGCTCCTCTGCGCCGCCGGCACCGGCACCGAACCCCCACGGGCAGCCCGGCAGCGGCCGCGGGCCCCGGGAGCAGCTGCGGGGAGGGCGGCGGGACTTGGGGAGCCCGGGGCGGCCCGCGTGGACCCCCGGCAGGTGTGGATGCTGCTGGCCGGGAGCTCCGGGCGGGGAGGCAGCGATCGGGTCCGCGGCGGGCCGGGAGCTGAAGCGGCGCCAGCGGGCGCCGGCTCTCCGGGAAAGCCAACCTCGGCTGCTGCGCAGGCCGGAGGGACAGGGGCTGCCCCGGCTTCCCCCACGATGCCGGAGGAGCTGCTGAGGGAGCTGCATCTTCTGCTCAGAGGTACAGGGGTGAGAGGCCCAGGGTGGGAGTTTTGGGGACAGCAGGGCTGGACAGAAGAGGCAGGAAAAGGGAAGGTCTCTTCCTAACGTTAAACTCCGGTGGGGTTTGGGGTTAGGCATGGCAAAGATGTCCTGCACAGCTGGGGAAGGGGGTAAGGAAGAGGAGGAAAGCAGCAAAGACAATCCCCAGGCCGGGGCCCAGCGTCGTGTGGAAGCAGCCTTCCACTGCCAAACACGTGAAGACATCACCGTGGAGCAGAAAATGTGGCAGGAGCTGGGGCTGTTCTACATTGTAAGTGCCGAGCCTGCCCCTTCTCCCTGGCTGGAGAGGCACCCATCCCGGCACAGGGACTCCTCCTCTAACTCCAGCCATTCCCTATCCCAGCCTGAGAGGGAGGGGATGTTCCACCGTGGGCCAGGGCTGAACCTGACCAGCGGGCAGTACACAGCCCCCATTGCAGGATACTACGCCTTCACCACCACGCTGCACATTGGTGAGCCCTCAGACAGCCCCATGGCCCTGCTGGGGAGGTCTGGGCTGGCTCTCATCGCCTGCTCTGTCACAGTGTGCAGGGAGCCACGAAAGAGGCAGGGATGCCGAGGGAGCCGCCTGCGGGTGCTGATCTGTGTGCAGTCCCGCTGCCAGCACAACAGGTACGGCAGGGCAAAGCCAGGGACCCCGGGCCAGGGAGGGGAGGAGTCCAGCATCCCTGGGAAAAAGACAGAAATGCTCCCCCCCCACACTACCCTCCCTCTTCTGCAGCAATCTGGAGACTGTATCCCGGCGGGAGAGCAGTGGTGACCCTTTCACCATCTCTGTCATGGGCACCCTTTACCTGCAGGTTAGTGGTGCCAGCTCCACTGGTGACAGTACTGGGCAGGAAGGTGCTGGGCATCAGGTCTGCTTCTCAGATGACCTCCAAGCCCCAGAGACAGTCAAGGCAGAGCTCTGCTAGGGCACTAGAGCACAGACTGTGCTGCCCTAAAGGCCTTGTGCTCCTCTTTTCCCAGGTGGAAGGGAAGGAGCAGCTCCTCCAGCACTTGGTTGCTGCGTGCAGGGAAGAGCTCTCTCCTTGGCTCTGCCAGCCCATGCCTGGTGCCCAGGGGAGGTGTCCCAGCCCTGCTAATCCCTCTCTCCCCCCAGGCTGGGCAGTATGCCTCTGTTTTCGTGGACAACACAGCAGGCTCTCCCCTCACAGTTCAGAGTGGCTCCGATTTCAGTGCTGTTCTGCTGGGAGTGTGAAGAAACCCGTGCCAGGAGTGACCAGACCCTCTGCCAACCATCACGTCTCCCCTGCTCAGCACCAAGCCTATGAAAGACCATTTGCTCATGCAGGAACTGCATCCTGGTCTGATACTGCTCATGCTACAGAGCCATCTGAAGATGGACAAAAGATCATGAAAAAGATGATAATAATAATAATAAAGCAGCCTGACCAGAACCTAAAGGCATTCACTTTTATCTAAATTTAGGTTAGGCCTAGAAGCTTATCTTGCAAAACACTGCTGACAGTGGTAGCAGATGGGTGCCTTCTCCCCAGGGCTCAGCTCCCACCATACCTGGTGGAAAACCCCACGTGTCCATTTTTACCCTTAGTGGACTTCCCTGCCCTGCCCTGACTCAGTCTCAGCAGCCCAAGCCAGATTATGTACTGCTTTAGCTGCCCTGCAGTATATGAGCAGTGAAGGTTTGCTGGCAGGGGCCAACATCCTTTGCACCAATCATCAAAGCCAAGTCCCAACAATGCTGCACATTCAATTAAAGCAAATTCCCGTCCTGTGACTTCCCACACCAGGCACTCCCTGCGTGTGGCACAGGGCCCAGGCTGTGGGCAGCACAGATACTCTGTGCTCTGGCTCCGATAGCTGCCTGAGCTGAGGATGGGCACAGGCCTACGTGACCAAGCCAGGGCTGCAGGAGAAGGCCCAGGAGGGCTGGGCGTTTGATTTCCTGGTAGCACTGAGTGCTGGGCAAGTTGTGCCAGCAACGCTGCAAGATAGCCTGAGGGGTACCTAGCCCCACCTTCTCCCAGGGACGTTCCTGGCCCTGCCTGCTCTTCTCCACAGACCACATCTCCTGGAGGAGCCCAGTGAAGTAGCTGTTAATGCAGCAATTTATGGCTAGGGGTGTTTGGATCTGGGGGGGAGGACAGTCTCTGGCTGTGCAGTTTCAATGCTGACTTCTCCCAAAGCAAAGAGAACTTGTTTCTGAAAGCAATGTTGTGCTTCTCCCCCAGCTGAAAGAAAAGCTGGGGCTGAGCCTGCTTTTCTACCTGGCTGGTTACTGCTAAGCGAGGTGAGACCTGCTCCTTCCTTTTCCCCTTTGCCATGAAAAATGGACATTTTATGGTAATTGTTAGTAATTGTACCATAACACTGCATATTCCAATCCTAGCTGGATCTGTGCTTTCAGAATGTTTCCTAAAAGGAAGAAAAGCAGTGTTGTAAGAGGAGGGAGGGGGAGGGAAAACAGTCAAGAGAAGGACAAGCCAACATCCCTCTCACCAACTCTTGCAGTGGAATTCAGAGTGGCCTCCTGGAAGAAGCCCCCAAGCTGGGAGCATGGCTCAGCTCTTGCAGCATGGCACAGTGCAAGAGGTGGAAAAAAGGGGGAGCTGAGAAGGGAAAGCAAGTTACCTGTCTGAAATTTGCCATCAGCATCTCTTTTGCCACAAACAGAAGCAACTCCAAGCTACTCTGTCTGGGCTCTCCAAATTTGCCTTTCAAAGTAGGAACAGGAGAGTGTGCTGCTAACAAAGGCATTCCCTCTTGGCTCATCCTGCAGGCAACCTTACATTAGAGTACACAGGAATGGCTGGGAGCAGAACAAGCTTGCAGAGGACAAGCACTACCCAAAATCTGTGCCCAAGGGTCACTTCCTTCCTCAGCCCTCTGCAGGAGATGCAGTGTCAGTGTGCACCAGGCTGCATTAACCTAACTCTTAGCCTAAGCCCACGAAGTGTAACTGACTACTGTTGGAGAAGAAATGTAAGATGGTCAAGCCACCTGTCCCAAACAGGACATCTATACTGTGCTCCAAAAAACAGCCCAGGAGCTGGGACCATCTCCCAAAGTCCCAGGGATACAGAAAACAGAAAGGAGCCAGGGAAGCCTCACAGCTCTGCACAGGGCTATGCAGAAACAGCAGGCACCACCACATCAGCCTTCTCCACCTCCCCTGGGACTACAGCTGTGCCTCATCAGAGCAAGGAGGTAACCACTGTGCAGACCCTTCAGCTCACCTCCCTCACTGCCTGCTCACACACAGCATGGGAAATTGGTAACTTAAGTGCTTAGGTAGCCTGATCCATTTAGTTTTCACTCTGTCATTTGGTCTTAGGCCAAATTTTCTCTGGAAAACAGCACACCGACTGCAACAACAGCTGGTAGAGGCACTGAGACAGGATGAGATACCAGACACTTATTAGTACCTAAAACCTGAGATGCCTTCTCCTCAGATAGCACAGACAAGCATAGAGCCTGCCTGTAGCTCAGCTGCCTGGCAAGTCCATTTGTTGAAAATACTTTTTCCAAAAAACATCAGGAGCAAACTCCAGCTACTTTTCCCACTACTAACACTGTGGTAAAACTGCAACATGTTCTGCCAGCACAGGGCAGGTATGCTCCTGCTCTGCAAGCACTGTTTGTGTCCCTCAGCTGCAGGCAACCACACAGCCCTGCTTCAGAGTCAAAAGACTTCCTACCCAGTTTGAAGAGGACAGCCCATACCAACCACATGCCAAGCTGGTGGCCTAGAGTACCTCACTGTCTGTACAGTACAGCCTGTCCTGGAGCTCCCATTGAGTACTCCAACTCTGGACTCTGCCAGAGTCTTGCACAAAGCTCAAGGATATGGACAGCAGAACTGCTCCATTTGAAACAGCTGGCAGAGCTCATGCCCTCAGATGCCTCTTGCTAGCACCCCTACCCAATGAATTTACTGGGTTTGCCAAGACATTCAACCCCACCAGCTAAGTAAGCTAAACCTATTAGAAAAAAACCATCTTTATTTACACTGAAGAGCATCCAGCAGGACCCACCCTCCCCCAGCCACACATGCATGCACACAGACCTCTCCCTTTCCTTACATCCACCACACCTCATCCCTCAGTGCTCTATCCGGACCACCATGACCGTGACGTTGTCGGCCGACCCTCGCTGCACCGCCTTGTTGGCCAGTCTGTTACATGCAGCTTCGTATCGAGCATCTGCTTCCAGCTTCCCTTCTCTCATCTGGATATTCTTATCCTGTCGGGACAAGGAAATCTGATTGCTCCCAGCAAAGGTAGGTACATGCACATCGTATTTTCTAAGCACTGGCAAGCAAAACAAATGCAGACAACCTAGGGGAAAAGGGAGGATTCTCTGGCAGTCCATTTCATGCCCTCTGCATGGACAAACCCAGCCCCCACACTGCCTTCTCCTCACCTCCAGGCAGGACACAATGAAGTTCACAGCTTCTTCTGGTGTAAAGACTTTAAAGAGGCCATCACACGCTATCAGAATGAACCTGGAAATCAAGTGGAGAGAGGTTCCAAGGCTGAATTTTTGGCTCCCCAGCTACAGCAAAATCCCTCTATTTTATGAACATCCATGCTCTGATCCAAAGGGAAGATGCCGTAAAAGCTTGTCTGAAAATCCCTTGGAACTATGATTCATGGCAATTCGAAATACAGGCCAAAGAGCCAGGCAACTAATGTAAGACCTAGATCAGGACATCCTGGCAGTCCTACAACACTGGCAAGATCATCTATGACATCCTGGTCAAATGCTCCATTGTTTCTCTGAGAACTGCTTCCTTCCTTTGAGTCCTTTTCATACACATATTTTCCCTGAGAAGCAGCTAATGCAAGGAAATAGAGAAACACAGCTGAATCCCTCATATACATCACTTAACATTTCTACACCCCCGAGGTATGTGGTAATTTAAATATGCAAATTCGAAAGAAAAGCATGTGATGCAACTGTGATCAGAAAACTCTTGACATAAAATATTCCACAGGTAGCAGAAGGTTGAGGAGATACAAAGCCCAAGGCAAGGACAGCACCCCCCTTCAGATGGGGGAGACAGCCTGCTGTGCACTCTTTGCCTGCACAGGGAACTGTGCCAGGAGCCCTAACCAGTCACCAGGACAAGGAAAACTACAACCAACCTACAGAAGTGGTCAGCCTGCACATGCTTCTGAAGACATCATTTCAGTGCCCGATACTCAAGAGTATCTTTAGAAATATTTTAGTGGATCACTTGATATGGAACTCTAATCCCAGAAAACGCAGCAGTACTGGGTTACACTCTCACCTCTGAGAGTCAGCAGGCTCACTGCAATTTGTTGTTGCCAATCATATAATGGAAAAGTATCTCAAATCTTCAAATATCAGAGTCGAATGTGAAAGTATTTATGGGCACTACAGCTGCTAGAAACAACTCTTGGACAGGATGGAGACCCAAGAACTCAGGCCTTAACTGGCTGCTCGAACATTGCACAAATCAGAGCACAAAGGACATCTAAGGCTTGTGTACACTACTGCTATGAGGCTGGTTCTTCCAAGAGGAACCTTCACAGTATCCTGGCAGAGCAGCAGCATTATCCCAGTGTTCTGATAAGGAACAGAAACACAGACATCAGCAGTAAGAGCATCCTCTAATTCTGGGGAGATCAATCTGAAGTGCCTTAGCTCTCACAGCAGATGAAACAGGGTTGTGCAGCTTCTGCTGAGCAGAGCTGGGACAGACAACCCGCCATGGAAGGGCACACTTTACCTGTCATTGTGTGTGAGTTGGCAGCGTTTGATATCTGGCACAGAGATAACACCACAGCGTTTGTACTGGCCATCCCCAATGGAGCGGGAAACCTCCAGCACTCCCAGGACTCTTCCATCCCTGCACAAGGAAAGAAAACACTAAGAGCCCTCCCCACACCTGTGTATCTCAATGCACTGCCTGATGGGGACACTTGGTGCATCCATTTGCCTTGTACAGATAATGAACCAATTCCCCAGCAAGTTCAAATCTTCCCTTCAAAGGCTCCTTCCTTTTCTGTATGTTTGTGTGAAGCTCTGGGAAACAAGTGGTGAGGGGGAGGAGAAAAAGAAGCCAGGAGACTTCAAGGCTGTTTTCTGTCACCCTGCCCTAACTCAAGTCCTGCTTAGCCTAGCAAACTGGGGAATTAAGAGTGGCATAGTTTGAATACAGAGACTATTTTTTGGCAAGATATCCAGCAAACTGCTCTTCACTAGAAGTGCAGAGTGGCAGAACCAAGAGGTCTGAGCCAGCAGGCCCTCCTGTGTCCTGTCTATCAGGACATGAACCTCTACAGACTGGTTCAGCTGCAAGCAGCTCCCTGGAGTGAGAAACACAGCATGTTCAACTCCTGGTCACTTGGCCTTTAGTAACCACTGATTGCAGCAAGCAGTTCTGTGAAACCTAAGTTACAATACCCCTTAGGAAACATCTCTGGTTTGTTAAGCTTTTCTAATTAACCAAGCTCCCTAGAAAAACAGCTTCCCACACTTCACCTTTCCAACAATCATCTTCCCAAAAAGGCTCTTCTGTGCCCTCTGGGAATATACAAAGTTCATTCATCTTGTAGTCCAGGCACCCCGCTTGAGATAAAAGCAAGAAGCAAGGCATGTCACACGCTTTGTGGCTTATCTCTTGGGCCCAAAATATTGAACTACAAGCACTGGGAGAGGCTCCCGGGAAGTCAGGGACCAGTTCTGAAATGAGCTAACAGACACTGGGCCATCCCTTTGCCATGTGCAAAGAGAGATCAGTGCTAAGCATAAGTGGCAGCATGTGCTCTCCAGAGATAAGGGGAACTGAGCCCATCCCTCCCCATCCTGGCTGCATTTTGCCTCCACAGGCATGAAGATACTTCATCTGCACTGAAACCCCTCTTTTTGAAGATGCCACTAAATCAAGAAACAGCCTTCAAAAAAGAGAGAACCTAACCAGGGAAATAAGACTCAGCTGTTGTGTTTGGCACCAGCCCTCCAAACAGCCATAAACTCCTTTTTACACAGGAACATTATGATAATCACATTTTGGCTCCAGAAAACTCCCTCCTGCTGAAGACAGCCTCACTGCATCAGCCAACCCCAGGGGAGCAAAACCAACCCCAGGGGAGGGCCTTTTGTGCCCCCTCAAACCATGCCCCCTCTCACACAACAAAGAGAGAGGTGTCATGCTGCAAGGAAATGAGTTCTGTTCAGCATCACAGTGTGCAGAAAGCAGTTACTTCTCCAACAATGCAGTCCAGCTCTGTAGGTCCAAATCTGTAGGTCAAGCTTAAGCATGCTTATGCTGGTGTCCCCAACAGCTTTCACACGGGCCAGACTTTCATATGGGTCCTGCCTTGGCCATGTAATGCTCTGTGAAACCAGCCCACATCAACCAACTCCAGTAACTGAACCCTGACATGCCTCAGGCACCACTGTGCTTCCCACAGGCAGCGACAGATTCTCTCCAAGCTCTCAACTAGGATGCATACTGGGTTCAGGAAACTTCAAAACCTCAGTGCTCAGGCCCAAAATTAGGCTAGGGTTTAGACTAGCACATCCACACCCTCAGGCACTTACCTGACATTTCCCCCAGCTTTCTGTATCCGCATACGCTCCTCATACTGGGTGGGGTTATGCTCCTTACTGAGGCTTAAGGCTGTGTGTTTCTGACTCTCTTCATTGTAACGACACAGAATCGCCTGTGCTGACAAAAGACCATCATCAAACACCACCACACAATTTCTTGAGAGAGAGATCCAAATTGTAGTGAATGGTCCTTCCTACATCAGGCCAGTGACTGGTGGCCAGTGGTGTTTCTCAGAGCTCATCCCTAGGCAGGAGGTGCTGTTCAGTACTTTTATCAGTGATATGGATGCAAGAGTTGAATGCACCAAGTTTGCTGATGATACCAAACTGGGAGTGCTGTGGACTCTCTGGAGGGACAGGAGGCCTTGCAGAGGGACTTGGATAGATGCACCATGAGGCAATTGCCAGTGGCACAGAATTACTAAATCCAAGTGCTGGATTCTGTGCCCGGCATGGAGCAACGCCGAGCACGAGCGAGAGGAGCGGCTGGGGAGCCCTGCTGACAGGATCTGGGGGTGCTGGGTGGCAGCAGCTCAGTAGGAACCATCACCAGGAGGGCAAATGGCATCCTGGGGGCACCGGCCACAGCGTGGCCAGCGGGTCAGGAGAGGGGATGGTCCGGCTGTGCCCAGCACTGGGCCGGCCTCACCCAGAGCGCTCCAGCATTAAAGATTATGGGAAGGTCCTTGAGTGTGTCCAGGAGAGGAGAACCACACTGGTGCTGGGCTGGAAGGCATGTCCTGGGAGGAGGCTGAGGGCTCTGGGTTTGTCTGGTTTGGAGAGGAGGAGGCTGAGGGACAACTTTATTCCCGTCAGCAGCATCCTGAGGACGGGGCATGGAGAGGGAAGTGCCGATCTCATGGGAATGCTGATCTCAAAGCAGGGCCAGGGGAGGTTCAGGCTGGGCATCAGGAAGTGTTTCTTTATAGACAGACACTTTCTATATAATCAAATACTGCACCAGGCTTCCTGCAGAGGTGGTTGATGCCCCAGACTGTCAGTGATTAAGAGTCATTTGGGCAATGGTGTCACTTTAGGGCAGGCCTGAGCTGGTCAGGCAGCTGGAGCAGATGGTTGTCGTAGGTCCCTTCCAACTGGAATATTCTGTTCCAGATACTGTGAGATATTTAGCACCATCAAGTCAGAGCTTTCACACCCCACTGTTTTACACTATGAGAGACAACACAGAAGTACTCTGTACCCACCCAAAACAAGATACTTTGTAGGAACAGCTGAGTAGCTCATGACAACTCAGACACCCCAAACAAACAAACCAAAGAAACCACACAGCTCTGGGCAGAATAAAGATGCCATCTCCATTCTGCTTACCCGGCTGTCCCCAAGGTTGGCTATGTAGAGAATATTGTCGACAGCTAAGACACAAGTAGCTGTGGAGCCATCCTTCCATGCTGGCTTCCTGAAGGGAACAAAAATGAGATTACTAAAGGGGAAACACAACACTTAAGAAGTTAAATTACAGAGTGTTCTTGGGGAATCAAAGAAGAGTCATGTGCCAACACACAGCAATCAGGTAGCACATGGCCACAGCAGCTGCCTGCAAGCAGCTCAGGTTGGTGATAAACAGCAAACTGAACAAGGGCAGAGGAACTACAGACTACGGACTTCTGAATGCATAACCAATGCCCAGCTGGTGTAAATACTGCCACAGTTCCCATGTCAACTCTTCCTCACACTCAGCTCCTAGGGAACCTCATATGTGAGCAGAACAGGCTCAGCCCTAATGGCTGCCCAACAGCAATAGCATCACAAGCAAACAAACACCCCACACTCCTTCTGCTGCTTCTTTTCAGCAAAAGGAAGGCACAGCCAACTCTGTAAGCAAAAAAAGAAGGCATTTCTGCTGCATTTTCCTTCTTTTTTTCACAGCACCCCTGCCCCGTCCCCCACCTCAGCCCTCACCACTCAGCAGCACTATTACTGGCTCAGTCGCTCTCCTCCTATTTCATTTCCTGTAGTTAAGCTTTTATCTCTAGAGCTCTAGGTAAAATGAGAAGCATTTCTTAGATTACAACTGCCAGACTAATCCTCTCCACAAAAAAAGCCTGGCTATGGTGCCATTCTTCACTGAACCCAGCTTTGAGAAACTAATTTCTAGACACATTTTATCCAGTTTTTCCTTATTTTGAAGGTGTGGCTGAATGAACATGATTCATTTCACCATCAATACAGCTATTGCTAGCAATCCTTTGTAGCGCCTTTCTCATAAGTCATGTTTATGACCAGAGGCTGGTTTTAGAAAGACACTTTTGTGACAGACTCAAGAAAGCATATTCCTTTTGTCTGTCAAACTTGGTGCTCTAATTAGGCTTAAGAGACTGAGCCAGTTTGTAATTCACTTAAAATTGAAAGTTTTCAGGAAATTGCAGAATCAAATGCATCAAAAGTCTCTCCATCTGTGATAGAGGTGTCACTGTGAAATAATAACAGTAAAAAACCAAACCAAATGCATGTAAAGCATTAGTAAGAAAGTGACCGTATTTGAAATGCAATCTACATCTTCCCTAGTCCACACAGTCAGTGTGTCAGTTCAGCAGAGACTGAGAGAAGGTCAGGGTGCTTGGCACTCCAAACCCAGCTGCAAGGCAGGCTGGCATTTACCCCACAGAGGGACACACCTGATCAACATCTCTGTTTTCTAAACAGTTGAAGAAAACAAGATTTAAAACTTACATTGGGAGAGTTAGGTCTTTCAACACAGGGCATTAAAAGCTACCTCAGGGATGTGTTCCAGCCTGGCAAGCACAGCTCTAAAGAAAGCCTAGTGGCTTCTACAGATCCCCTCTTGCCACACTCTGATGCCATCAACAGAGAGATCCCACCTTAGGCAGTATGGGAAAAGTCCCTTCAGCAACATGGCAAGCCTTTAAAAGGAAGGCAAACAAGAGGCCCTGAAAAGGACAGAGATGGCCCTTGGACCTGTTTTGCTTCCTTCATGGGAAACACTAATTTTAGTCTAAGGGATCTTACAGACCACTTACCATAGAGCAAGACCAGAACATGCCATGATCTAGTTCTAGCAAGCACTCAGCTGGCAGAGCCACAGCCCTACACAGGAGCTGTGTGGAGTTTTGCTAAAGCACAGGCATGACACAAGGGAGGTTTCCTCTGCCCTGCTCAGACCTCAGAGATGCACACTAAGAAATAGAAATGAACAGAAAGCATTAGCACTTACTGGCTGGATGCCTGCTTTAGAAACTCTTCATCTGTGTGTTTGAAGGTGTCCAAAAGGCATCTCTTCACAGTTTTCTCCACGCTGGCTACCTCACCTGTCAGACAGAAAAAACAGCAACTAAGCTCCAAGTAAAACACATAAAATCTATCCTACTCTGTCCCTTTGCTCATCCAACGCTCAGTCAGGCAGTGCATCTCTTGGACTCTGCAGAGCAGCTGGGGCACACCCTGGGCTTACCCTACCAGAAACCTGTGCAGCAGTGTATGCGGAGAGTTTGTGACATGAACCTCTCCACCACAGGAGTATTTTCACACTTGAAGTAGCACTGCCAAAACTGGCAATAGCACAGCTCGCACTCGCTTAGAAGTCACAATTGCCCTCTTCTGCCAAAAAGGCTTCCAGCCCTCTTCCCCAGAAGACAGAGCAGTCTTGCAAACCCTCTGGGAATAAGGGATGAGTACTGTAGGACTACACCCAAACAGATCAGTTTCCCTATTCATTACCAACACAGAAAAGGTGGCAGTTGTCCTATAGCCCTTACTCCACTCCTCTCACCTTTTGGAAATTTCTTAATCAGGTTTTGGTGTAGATTCTGTGCTGCAAATTTTGAGGCTCGGACTCCCCCATGGCCATCAAAAACAGCGAAGTACGAGACACGTGTGCTGTGAAGGAACAAAAAGTAGCAGAAAGAGGCTAAGAAAGGCCATCAGCCAGGGAATGGGATAGAGTACATGCCTCTCCCTAATACCCTGCCCTGTGTCAGCCAGACCGAAAATCCTGCGCTCCAAGGCACAGAAGGCAGCAGGTCTCTGAGCTCATCCATTCAGCATTTACATGGTTTATGTGTTCCAGCACTGAACTGAGAACTTTCTTGTAATTTTCCACTCCTCAAGAAAATGAAGGGCTAAAGGGTTTACAGACCACAACTTAGGATAAAAGCAGATAATCATTTCACCTCAAGGACACTGCAACTCTCCAGCATTACAGACATCAGTCTAGCCAATCTTGCCATACCTTCCATGCCTAAACTTGTTCCAACTATGGCTACAGACAAAAAAACTTGGATCTCCTAGCATACAAACCACTTGGGACAGTACTAGTTCAGAAACTAAATCCAGTATCAGGGTGATGCTTGACAACATTCTTTTAATTTTACATACCCACTTACATTTGGGTAACAGAGGATCAACATCCAGAGCTACTGGGCCCTCAAGGTCCTTGCGAAGTCAGTGACTGAATCCACTAAGCACCCCTCAAAGGGAGGGTTTTGTACACACAATCCCTGTGAATTGCCTGGGAACACAGCTAGCTGATGATTCACCCCAGGTCTCCCTGTAACAACCCCAAACCATGCACCACAATACAAGCAGACAACAGCATTAGCTGATCAAAGCAAAAAGGATCATCTCATGGGTTTAGCCGAAACCAGCTAGAGCTCCCTCACCCCCATGACGGCTGTTGTGGGAGCTGGGGCCCACTTACATTTGGGAGGGCAGAGGCCGGCATTCCTCGGTGATATCATTTAAGATGACGTGTGCATCCTGCATGTCTTCTCTCTCACCTTTTCTCTCTGCCACATAACCCTTCAGTCCAAGAATGCCCACTGATCCTAAAGGGGAACAAAGCAGATGCATGCATGCAAATCAAACTCCTCCATCTCTTCAGATCAGGCTAAAAACCAGTAAGTTCTTAGCTTTCAGAGCCCTGTCCTGGCAATGCAGCCCTCATCATGCAATACAACATCTAGCATCTGCTGGTGAACAGGATGTATTTATTTTGTAACGTGGGTTTTCACATGTCCCCAAGGTCAGCAGCTCTAAAAGCAGCCTGCCCTCATTTTAGCAGGCAGCTGTAGCCAAGCCGGACTGCTGGGCATTGGACAGGACTCTTTCCAGACAGGGGTGAGGGACAGGGTGGGCAGGGGAAGCATGTGGCACTGAACCTGCAGATTAAGTAAAGCACAGCTTTAAAGAGTGCACTAAGGACAGGAAATCCAGGTCTGACGTTCCCAGGACATGTCCTTTCCTTTGTACCCCTGAACACATCTTACTCCCAAGGCTGTAACACAGCATACAGGCACTGAAGTCAAAGGCCCTGTATGTAACAAGCCTGTCTCTTGCCCTCTCTGGCTTCCTCAGCAGCCAGCAGAGAGATTTGTGGATGCGGCAAAAGGAAGTGGTGTGGACCTAGCCTAGAGAGGTTCCACATCCAACCCCCCTCTTGGCAGCACAAGCACTTATCCTGCCAGTGCTGAGGTGCCTGCTGCTCAGCTTCTGCTTCTTCAGCAGGGACAGCAAGAAGGCCCAGCAGGTGGATAGAGCCAGGAAGCTCCAGGGGCTTCCACAGACCCCTGCAGCAGTTTGTTTCCTGCAAGAGGCTGAAAAGGCCACCAGACTGAAGAACCAGCGCTTATCTTTGTTCTGGACTGACTCAAGCCCAACACCAAAAGTACAAATTGAGTACATTTGTTTTCAAACTGTCTGAAAACCTTTACAAACTTTCTTTTCCACAAGTTCTTCCCTGCCATTCTTCTCTTCCTCCTCCAAGGATTTTCTCTTCTGCCCTTTCTCTTGGCTTCCTGCTGACAAGACTTGCTTAGTAGCACTGGAGGCTGAAAGAAAGCAAAAATGCAGGTGGCTCAAGTGTTCCAGCACTGTTTTACTTGCATAAATTCAGCAGGACGTCCTTTTATAGCAAAGCACACTCAGAAGTGCAGGTTCACACACTTACACAGCATTAAGTGCCCAGAGTTATTACTGAAAAAGGCACCCTAACCAACCACAAATGCACACACACAGCTTCCCTCAGCACATACAACCCATGGCACATATCACTGCCCGACCAGCGAGTGCTGATTTCACCACTTCATGCTCTGTGACTCTACCTCAGGCACAGGACAGCTTTGTTTGGCTGCAGGCTGCTGATTCTCCCCAACAACCAACAGGTTTTATTTCTTAGCTACCAGGCTTTTTTTTTTTAGTTCATTGCTCAGGAAGTTAATGTTACAGAATGGAACATTTCTAGATTATTATTTTCCTCTATGATCTCTGCCCACAACAATGTAAAGAAAAACTTGTTTTACTACTCTGAATGTGGTTTGTTTTTTTTTTTTTTAAGAGGGCTCAACAGAAGGCTACAAATTACAGATAGCAAGCAAAACTTGCCATCAGAACTCTGGCTTTTTCCTTCTGGAGATTGAGTCTCATAGGGGTATAATGAATTATCTCACCTCCTCCCAGGTGACAGCAAGCACATGGCTGCATGCAGGAAGCCTTGCCAGAGCAGCAGTCTGGGTTTGAAGCCATGTTCAGCAAAGAACAAGAAGGCAGCCTATACCTACAGCAGAAAAGCAGCCAGGGCAGTGGCTGCACCAGGGCACATGCATACTCTCCCTCCCAAAGTAGGGAGCTTTCAGACAGAGAACAGGGGTCCCCAAAAGCCAGGAATGTACTTCAGGGAACAGGCCTAATTTTACTTTTTAAGATTCAGAATCCTGATTTAAACAACTGGGGCATGAACTGCCACAAGAAGTGTCAGCCAATCTGGACCGCAAAAATAAGCGCCAGGTTAACTTGCTGTGTGTCCAACACAACAGGCTGCTCCCCGAGCTTTTCTGAGAGAGGTGGATCAGAAGAGGCTGATAAGTGGCACAGCTCCTTACCTGGGTCACTGCTGCTGGCTGGTGGGAGACCATCGAAGAGCAAAGAGCCTTCTTTTCCTGGAGCACAAGAAAAAGACAAAAATAACTAAATACCTTTGCTCCTTTCAGGGAATAATGCTTTGCCTATGTCTCTCCTGAGGTGAAGAAATTATGAAAGTTTACCAAAGAGAGCCAAATTTCTACTTCTGTTACTAGTCGGGCAAATCCAGGCTTTGCATTTTTTCCAGGGAACATTTTTACATAACATTTTATAGAATATAGGTGGAACATCTGTAACACCCTGGTTACAAAAAAACCAAAGAGGATGCATGCAGCTGGTCTGCACAGCAGTACTGATAACCCCACTGTCTTTATTCTGTCTAACAAAGAGCAGGATTTACACAAACTTCATCTGAAAGAGATGCTGATGCAAAAAACATGGAAAACCAAACTAATGGCAGGAAACACAGCACCCATACCTGAGTTAGCACTGCTGGATGGTGGAAGGTCATCAAACAGCAGAGGCCCTTTCTGGGCATCTTTCCCTGCAAGGCACCAGGGCAGAGTAAGGAACCAGTACAGGCACTCCTTGGGGGAGTTGTTCTGAAAGGACTGTCCCCAGGCCAGCACAGGTGTGGTAAACCAGGAGAGCCTTACTTCCATCTCTAATTTTAGCAGCTACTCCACAAACAAAATAACCACCCGTCTGGGGCTGAAGTGAACTTTTATCTTCAGAACAGGTTTTTGGGTTTTTTTGCTAGCAATCCACTAAGCTCGCATTTACAGCAGCACAGTGAGGGGAAAGGCTCCAACGCGGTCTAAACCGCAGCGGACGGAGTCCCAGAGGAAAAGAAAACCACAAACCCCACCAAACCCGGCAATTTCCCAAGAGATTTTATAACCCGTCCCCTCACCCTCCCCCTTGCCCCTCAAGCTCCCTGTAGCGGCGGCCTGGCTGTCCGCGGAGCCACGCTGCCCACGGCCGAGCTGCAGCAGGCCCAGCGGGGCCCGCAGCCTGTCAGGCCGAGCCCAGGTGAGGCGACGGGCCGAGGCCGGGCAGGCCCGAAGGACAGCGGGGCTCCGAGCGGGTCGCGGCCTCACCCGCGGCGGCGCCGGGCTCGGGCAGATCCCCGAACAGATCCATCGCCGCCGCGCCGCCAACCCCGGCCCGGGCCAATCCGCACCCGCGGACGGCCGGAAATGGGCCTGCAGCTCGGCGGCGGCGGCGGAAGGACTATGCTGGCCCCGCCCACGAGAGGCACCCCGCGCGTCTCCTCCGCCAATCGCAAGCGGGGCTGAGCTGCCAGTCAGTGTCGTCGCCCCGCCCCTTGCCCCGCCGCCTTGAGCAGACCCACGAGGGGGCGCACCCGCAGCGCCCTCAGCTGCCCGCCCTCCGCTCTCCTCCCGCCGGCTTCCCTGCTGCCACCCCACCGGCCCCGGAGAGGACGCTCAGCGCACGGAGTTTGCGTTAAATGCGACATTTATTTCAGAACCGAACAAGCCTCACGTACGCACGGACGGCCAGGACCCGCAGTACTGCCCCCTGGCACGCAGCAGGGAGCGCCGGCGGGAACCGGAGAGCAGGGTCCCTCCTCCTTCTGGCCCCAGCCTGCCCGCCGATGCCCGCCTGCCCTCCGTGCCACCCTCTGCCCTGTGGAATTTCCCTTTCGGCTAGGCTTATAGTCGTGCTTAAACCTCCGGTTTGCATTCCTTGCCGAGGGGATAGGTGCCAGGGCCATGACGAGCAGCGCGGTGCCGGCCAGAGCGCTGCTGGTAAGATGGCAAGGGTGGCCCGTGTGCCACATCCAGTGGGCAGCTGTGTCTCCCTCGGCCCCGACCTCCAGCCGAGCCGTTTGCTCTGCAGGTTTGCTGGCCTCAGGCATAGTTCGGCTTTGGCTGGAGGATGCCGTTCAGCTGTCTGCGTCTTGTCTGTGGCACAGGTAGCACCACACAGCCCTGGCCAGTGAACCTGTGTCTGGTCCCTGACAGACACTGGGTCTGGTCCCGTCTCTGCAAGAAGCTGCCTTCATTCTGGAAGAGCCTCCCCTCAGGTACCCCTTGTTTCTCCACCCTTAGCCCCTTACATTGAAATTTAGGATGGTACCAATTAGTCCTTGCCCAGACCATGGGAGCCAGGATGTTACAGCTTGGGCCCCTGCATTGCCCCAGCTCAGCCTCTCTCTGTCTGGCATCTCTTCATCCAGAAAGGGCACAAGTCTGCCTCCAGGTCTAAAAAGGATCACAGAGAGGAAAACAGCCCAGTTTGTTGGGGAGCTTGTCCTGGGCAGGGGAACTGGGCTGAGAGGAGCAGCCCCCCTGCAGCTTTGGGCTGTAGTAATGGAGTAAGATGCCCACGGAACTGTGGTGAGGCCAGGCAAAACCGGCATGTGCTCAAGAAGAATCCCCAAACTCTGTGACCTGAAACCCAAGCTAAAGGGTGCCTGATATGCAGCAAGGGGGCCAGTGCAAGCCTCAACTCATCTGCCATGTCCCTACCTATCCGTGCCCCCCACAACACGAGTATAACGAGAAGACAGCACCACGTCCCACACACACACACACACACACATACACACACACACACACCCCACAGAGAGTGCAGGGAGGTGTGGCAGAGCCAAGGCGCAGCTGTGCTGGACAAGAGACAGCAGAGCTGGGGGGGTGCCTGGGAGATGCACGGAGGAAGATGCTCAGCTTCCAATACGGAGCTGTGCCAGATGCTGCTGGCCACTTGGGAAGCCCTGAACAAAAACATCAAACCATGGGTGAGAAATGGGAGAAGAGAGAGAGAACTGCTGCTGGAGGAGGTGGGAAGCAGTGATGGCCGGAGGAGAAGGTCTTTTCAGCAAAAACACCTCCGATGTGGGAAGCCCCCAGATTAACATGCTGATGGGAGGCAGGGTGGGGGGAGGTGGGTGCTCACTTCTGCAGCAGAGGAAGAGTGAGAAAACACCAGCTATAACAGAAAAAATTAGCCAAATCCCCACCCTGACACCCTTTGAGTCTATCATCCTGCTGGGAGAAGGGATGTGCAAGCCCTTTTGGAAAAGGGCAAGAAGAATTCTGTAGGATGGGATGGTCATTCCTAGTCGTGGCCCCTAGGGAATTTTCCCATTCCAGATGAACCTCCACACTCCCTGCAGGGTTGGGATCCTTGGCATCCTGCCCTAAGAGTGGAAAATGCCTTTGGATGAGACACCTGGGGGTCTCAGGCTGGGATAGTGGAGGTGGCCCATGTGCTTTTGGTTGGAAAGGGTAGCCCAGCACGGGGTGACAGGCAGAGCCATCCCCAGAGCTTTCCTTTTCCCTCCAGCAGGACCAATCTCCAAAGTGCAGTGACCCATCTGCAAGGACATGGGTGCCCTGGCCAGCTGAGACTGTGGGCTCTTCCCTTCCAGAGGTAGATGGGACAGGTAGGAATTGCCTTCTTTGGGAAGACATGGTGGGCTGTCTGGCCACCGCTCAGGGGAAAAGTAGTTTAAGCTGTAGGGGAAGGCAAAGCAAATGGTTGGGGAAGGGCATAGAGTGAGGGTGAGAGCTGCACTGCTGCCAGGCACAAGCCAGTGATGCCCTGGGGAAGGCATTTCTGGAACCCCAGCCCAACACCAAGGCTCTCCCCTGCCTGGGGGAGGCATTGGCTGGGGGCCAGGATTCAACTTAGGGGATTTTTGTGATGTAAATAGAAATAAATACTTTATAAATATAATCTTAAAGTACTGATACCTGATCTTACTCTGCTGTCTCTTGCAGAAACATCAGTAAATTAGGGAAACCCCACATCTAAATTACCACTTTCCCTTCACCTGAGGGCAATTCCTCCTGCTCTCCCAGCTCTGAGCTTTACTGCATTCCCATCTCTAGATCAAAGACCAGCTTTTAGCCAAACCACCCTTCTCACTCCCTCCCCTCTGATAGGGACCTTTTTTTGAGCATTAGATGGTGTGATATGAAGGTCACCCATGGGGGGACAGGCAGAAGATGGCACGTGCACAAGGAATCCTGCCCAGGCGGGTCCAGGCTTTTGCAGCTACAAAGAGAAGTGAGTTTCCCCTGTGAAGCTGTGAATCAAGACAGATCCTTCCATGGAGCAGAGAGCTGGGGCAGCAGATGGTGTGAAAGATCAGATATTAACATGGGGAGTCTTCAGACAGAATCAGCTATCTTGATCCTGTTAGCAGACGGATGAGGTGGAGGGTGTTTTTCAGGTTAGATTCTCATCTGGGCTGTTCTCCTTCTGGACAGCTTGGATCTGATTTGGAAAACAAGGGACAAAAAGTGTTAAGAGATGTGGACAATGAGAGGTGTGAACTCCCAGGTTCAATGTGCTACCTCCAGGCTGATACCTGAATCCAGACAGCTGGAGGGACATAGAATTAAAGTCTCTTTAGCCAGAGCACACACATTTTTGTGCATTTATTCCTATTCCCCTAGTCCTGCCACTTGAGATGATCTCAACAACTCCCTGAGATGGTCTTGTTGAGGAATGAATACATTCAGTGCAGGTAGCTTGGTGTGCAGCTGCAATTTGAGCTGCAGGGGTGGGGAGTCCGTGAACTGCCGATCGTTTGCATAACAAAGGACACAGGGACCTGCGGCACAGCCAGGTGAGGAAGAGCAGGAGGCACAGCAGGAGCCGAGGAATCCAGAGGAACCCAGACCTTGGTGCCCTTAGACTACCAGGGTATAAAAGCCTAGGGTTTCCTTTGTTCCGAGTCCCTTCTCAGAAGCACCAAGCTCCAGCTGTTATTTTGTTACTGCACGTGACTAAATTTTTTTAAGGATGGAGACGTCTGAGACTCTGCTATGGGAAACCTGTGACTGAGCCAGTTAGGAAACCTTGCCTGACTGTATGAGTCGTGAGTGTAGGAAATCAAGCAAGGCCCCTGTTGGATCACTGGAACCACCTGCTGTGAAGAGGCCTCAGTCCCAGCAAAGGTGGTGTGTGTGTGACTTCCAGAGTGGCTCCTGGATGGTCAGATAGGAATGTTTCCTTAACATTCTCAAAAACTCTGTGAGATGGTCTCAAGAACAGTGACAGGCCAGGGTCCCTGCCACCAGGCATGGATGTTGCTTTGAGCTCAGCACAACAATGCCTCTGTACCACCTGGAATCTGGCCCTAGACTGAAGCATTTAAATGTGGTTGAGCTGATTCAAAATTAGTATGATCCAAGTTTTGCCAGCTGAGAGCCTGTCCAGGCACAGCTCTGCACAGGAGATGTTCCCCACACCTGGCTGGGGGCTGCAGCAGGGAAAGCACTGGGGTCCTGCAGCCCCCCCAGCAATGGCTTCTCTGCATCCCCCTCCCCCCAGCTGCCCCTGGTACCTTATGGATCCAGCCAGGAGAGGGTTGAAAGCGTAGAGCCAGTCGTGCATGTCTTTGTCACTGCTCGCCTGCAGCAGGATGCCGCGGTGCTCTGTGCACACCGCAAATGTGTTCGGGGTCTGCTAGGGGAGAGCCAGAGCTTAGTCCTTCACTCAATGGGGTGTGTGGAGTGGGGCTGGCTCCCAGTGCCCTACCTTGAGCATGGCCTGCTGGTCCTCACTGTACTCCACCTGGGCCTTGGAGAGGTTGAGTATGGCCCTCTCGACTGCATCCTTGTCCGAGTTGTAGATGTAGACATACGGACGCCGGACTACCACGAAGCGTTTCACCCATCCGTTGGTGTGAGGCTCCAGGAAGTGCAGGTAGCCCTTTTTGGAGACGATGGGACTGCAGAAGGGACCAAGGTAAGGGGTGGGATACAGACCATGAGGAGGTGGCAGTGGTAGGGGATGGACGCCCTGCCCATAGGTGCTCCCCTCGCTGGCTGCCCCCGTTGCTCCTACCTGACTCGAATCTCCTGGATGTCGGGCACCAGCAAACGCTGGGGCTCCTTCTCCTCCTCAGGCCGGCGAGCTGGAGACTTCTTCTGCTCTCCTTCTACCACAGGCTCCAGGTCGGGGCTCTCTGCCCTGGAGGAGACCTGGCGGGGTCTGGGGAAGGAGGAGAGGATGGAATGTAGGAAGAGTGATGGCTAGGGAACATCCACAGACAAGTACCATGTACCAGTGATACAGCTGCTCTGCTTGGAATAGGTCACCAGAACCTCCCAGCCAGCTTCTTACCTGACCTCCATGGCATTGTAACATCCTTCCACCAGTGATGGGCAGGTTGAGGAGGGGGTGAGAGTGGTGACCCCAAGAGCTGGCATGGAGGGGTCTCTCATCAAGGTCACGGACATTTCAGACAGCTGTGGAGGAATGGAGGTGTGGACAAGAGTTTCTGCACAAAGCCAGGTACATGCAAAGGACCAGGCTCCTGCTGATACAGGAAGAGGCAGGACCATGGGCTGGCAGGGTCCTCTCCTGTCATAGTCTTGAGAGCCACCAGTTCTGGGAAAAACCAGAGCAAGCAGAGGGAGGAGACACCCCAGAGGAGGCATGACTTGTGCCATAGTGCCCATCTGGCCCCCACCCAGTCATTGCCCTGCCAGCCACACATCCCTCCTTGGCCCCACCAGCCCAGCAGAGCCTGGGGCAGCAGTAGTACCTTGCTCTCACTGGCGCTAATGCAGACATGGCTGTGGCTGTACTCCCTGTTGAAGGTGTGCGTGAGCAGGCGTAAGCACTGCAGAGAGAGGAGAAGGACAGTGGGGCACAAGGCACATTCCACCTCCCACTCTTCTTGGGCTCTCTCATGCCACAACCCCTAGCCCCACTGTGGAAGCCACTTCCTGGCTTCGTGCCCACAAGCTGGGGATGCTGCAGGATGCTACCTTCACAGCCAGCTCCTTCTGCCTCTCGCTGGGGGTCTCAGGGGGAGAGGTGCGGCCTTCAGGTGCCCCATCGGCAGAGAGTGGGGAGGAGATGCAGGAGGTGCTTCGAGACTCAGAATCCTCACTGGAGCAAGGCGACAGGGTCTCCATGCCCAGGCGCTGGGTCGTCTCCAGCTTCTCGCGCAGTAGCAGGTAGTGTCTTGTCTTCTCCACCTGCACATAGGCACCCAGGCTCGGGGGTGGCCCTTTCCCCTATCCCCTTAACCCCATTTACTCATTAACTTTGGATCTGCTGAGACCTGGCTAGCAGGAATGCACCAGACTACTGGCAGCACAGCCCCATTCCTGCCTCCTCCCACAACCAAGACAGCTGTGACATGCAGGGTGGGGAATCACCCCCCCCCACCCCCACCACCAGAGCTGTGAATTGCACTGTTTGAGCCCGTTTCTAGCCCAGACTCTCACTTCTTGCAGGAGGCTCAGTTTCTCCAGCTCCCACTGATGGTCAAGGATGAGGCTGTCACTGCGGGGCCGCCAGCCAGCCAGGTTCTCCTCTCCCCGGACATAGGCTACAGACGTGTCCAGCACACGCCGGCGCCTTCTCTGCATGCCTGTGGGCACAGATGCACAGCTAGGGGGACAGACGCACAGCCCCTAACCCAAAGGCCCAGCTGTGCCTCCCTGCCCCAGCTGAATACCTGGGCAGAGGCATGGCACTCACCTGGGCTGCCGGCATCAGCCACGCGGCAGAGGCTGAGCTCATAGACTCCTGTCACTCGGTTGCTGTGAGCAAAGAGAGATGAGGCATTATTGGCTTTGCCCCATCCCTACACCCCAGTTTTGTCACCCAGGCTGCTGCTGGGATGCCCTGGAAAAGCCCCAGTCCCTAGGTGATGGTTCTCCTCTTCCCAGCAGAAGCATCCTGGTACCTCTCAGAAGCCCGCAGGCTGCCGCTGCCAAAAAGATTGCGGATGGAGCGTGAGGCAGGAAGCTTGGCATCCCGGGAGTAGAAAACCATGCAGAAGTCTTTGGTGATGACGGCGGGCTGAGTGCAGTTCTCCATCTGCAGTAGGGCAGAGGGAGGCATCAGGAGTGCTGCAGAGCGGCAGCCCAGCAGGTCTCTCCCACCCCTGTGCCCAGCAGGTTCCAGTCCCAGGGTCCCACATGGCCCCCAAGCACCAGGTTGAACCCTGCACTCCATAAGCACTAGCTAAGGAAGGGCTCACACTGGCTGCACCCCAACAGCCGGGGAAATACCAGACTGTTGATGTACAGTGACCCCAGCCAAGGTCCTTGCCTCGATGTAGGCTGACAGGGTGATGTAGATCTTCTCCCGGTAAGGGGTAACACGGTTGAGCAGCAATGAGTTGTGCATGGAGCTATCCCACGCCGCCTCAAACTGGTAGAAAGTCCTGCCAAAAAAACCAGCAGGGCCAGTAAAACAACCTCCCTGAAACCCCTGACAGTTGAGCAAGGAGGTGCCATTGTTCCTCCCACAGCGCTGCAGCAGGCCTGCAAGGACACACACATGCATGCGCAGTGGGGACAGATGGGGACAGCCACTCCAGAGGACACAGGCTCAAGGCAAAGGGCACAAGGCATGGTGGGAGGTGGACACGGCACCCTTGAAATGGCCAATGGACCAGGGTTTTGGGGAGGAGGGACCGCGGGAGGAGTGGGGGGCTCAGATGGGGTGCAGGCAAGGCAGAGCAGGCTGGGAAGGCAAAGGAGGGTGAAGGAGGGTTCATGCCCCACCCCTGTGTTCAGAGCGGGGGTGGCCATCCCCAGTGCACTGGGGACAGTCCCCACCATCCAGCCTGGGGCACAGCACCTCCCAGTCCCTGCCAGGAGCGGCTGTTGCCATTTGGGTGATGATGGCCAGAAGGGAAAGGAAAGAGGATGCTCAGCACTGGGGGTGTGCTGCCAGCCCACCTCTGGGAGCACAGCCCCCCCACCAGTCAGGTCCCCTTCCCCAGGGCTGCCCCTGTCTGCCAGCCCTGGGCCCCAGTGAGAAGCTGGGGACCATGATTTGGTGGCTGGCCCCTGTCAGGCTGTCTCCCCTGGCTCTTGCTCTACCCTCATTGCCTGCCCCATTCCCACTCTGCTGCCTCAGGCCCCTTTGCTGTGTTTTCCATGGCTCCCAGGCTGGGAGAAGGAGCAGGGGACACCTGGTCCCACTCACCCAGGCCTACAGGATCCCGGAGAGGATGGCACAGCTCACCCAGATCAAGAGTGGCAGCTGCCTTCCTTGGGTTGAGCAACCAAGGGTGAGGAAGCAGGAGGTGGCTCTGGTGAGAGAGCATGGGGGATCCCCATTTCACCCCCTGCACCACTCCTGGGCTCTGTCCCGGGTCAGCCTTGGCTTTATGGCACACCCACTCCCCAAAACCGCCCAGAGCTGCTGCGGCCCCGGCTCCTGCCTGAGCATCCTCAGGAAGCTGTGGTTCAGCCATATCTCAATGAGAACACTTCAGCACATCCCTGAAGCAGCATCCAGGTGGCTGAGGAGCAATTTTAACAAGAGCCAGGGCAGCCAGCGGGAGTAGGGAGAGGTTCTCAATTGCAATTTCCCTCATGTTGGAAGAAGAGGGAGAGTAACGCTTTCAAAAGGTGTATAAAATACATAGCCCCCCCGGCATGAGACACAGCCAAGGCAAAGGATTGCTTTGCAGACACAGGTTGCTTAAGAAAAGAGTACTCCCCAAGGAGAAGGAGGAGAAGAGGAGCCTCAAGGGAGGGGAGAAAGAGCAAAAAGCAAAGGGAGGAGGCAAAGGGGAAAAAGAGAAAAGCAGGAGGGACCAGACCGAGCAGGTGCGCGTGAAATACCTAGTGTCATTTCCCAGCGAAATGCTATAAGTGGAAGGTGACCCAAGGACAAACACACACATGTACACACACAGAAAAACGACAGGTCAGAAGAGCCCCTCTTGAAGGGACTCACACATACTAGCACCACTGGCCAAGGGAGCTCCAGCCTAGCTGAACCCAAAATGGGAATGAAAAGGAGCTCAGAGAAGGCAGACAAAGGCTTACCAGCCTGGGTGAAAACCCTCTGCCTTGCACTTTCCTCATGGTCCAGCAGCTGGGGAGGAAGCACATGTGCTCCCTTATCCCCTTAATTCTGCCCATGTGCCATCCCAGGGCAGTCCCCTGGGCCAGTGCCAGCTGGGGGGGATGAGATGTCCCACCACCACTCACACAGCAGGTGTGTGCCCATCCCCTGGTCCACAAGGAAAGCATCGCTGTGCTGAGAGACCATGGGCAGCACCAGTGCGAACCCATCTCTCTTGCAGTGGTGGGGGCTGGATCAATGCTGTATCCACTTTCCTGTACCTTGGGAGGGAACAGAACGGTGCTGCAGGGACAGCTCTGCCATCAGACATCTCTGAGCAGGATCAGCTTTGAGTTGCTGAAGGAAGGACAACCTTCAGGCACAAAATTATGTGCCAGGACTCGGGACACTCCATCCCTTGTCTCCCAGACACATGCCCCTCTTCTTCTGCCATGGGGCACAGCAGTGGGCCCCTTCCGTGGGCCTCAACAACACTCCCATCTAGAGGTTGGTGGCACATCAACAGATCTGGCACCTCTCACACATATGCCAGGCTCACCCAGTGGTCCCGGCTGAAGCCTGCAGTCCCCAAACAGCCACTGCCCGTTTACAGAGGGGTACAACAGTCTGTGCCACGTATGCATGTGTGCACCCACTGTCACACCTGCATACAGAAAAATGCTGCCTGTATGCCACACCTACACCCACAGGACAACTGTGCACGGGGTGGGCAGCTGCTGCCACACCAACTGCAGTGCTGCCATCGTTACCAGGTGCTCAGGAGAGGGCAGGACAAGCCCCAAAACTTCCACTGTCCTCACCAGCCCTGCAGCTACTCCAAGCAGCACCAGGGGCTGAGCTGGGGCTGGGGCAGGAGACAATGGAGGGTCTGGCACACTCGGTGCCAGATGCCAGAAAAGATGGGAGAGCAGCAAAGTCAAAAAGCAAGAATAAAACCCAAATCAGGCAATGGAGACGCAGGCGTGCGAGGGGGAGCGGCAGCCAGCCAGAGCGTGGCCCAAACGAACAGCAAAAGGGGTCGAGTGAGCAAGAAGTGCCAGCGCAGGAGGGAGGAGGGATGGGGCATGTGAAGGGATGAGGGGCCGGATGTCCAAGTGCTGCCTCTGGCGAGAGTGAGCGTGCCGAGGCAAGGGGGTAGAAAGAAAGAAAGGAGAGAAGGAAGGGTGGAAAAAAAACCAATGGAAACAAATAATACCTAGGCATATCCGAATCAAGAAACTGCCTGCGAAAACACAAAACAATCACATGGTTAGTGTGGGCTTAGATGGGCAGTAGCAGCTGAGGGAAGCGAGGGGGGACACCAGGCACTGCCCCCTGCACCTCTGCCCTGGGCGCTCGATGCAGGGATGGACAAGTGCTGAAGAAAGAGCTGAACCACTCTCCCAGCCTCCTCCTGAGTGGCTCCAGGGCACTGGGGAGGCTGCAGAGGGGAAGCCAGGGCTGCTCCAGGCAATGGGGGCTGTGTGGCACAAGGCAGCAAAGCGGGGAGCGCAAGCGGCTGAGAGAAGGGTGAAGTGGGCACTGGCTCTGCTCTCTGCCTTCCTTCTGCCTGTCCTCACAGCTGCAGGGCGAAGCATGCATGTCTGCATGTGGAGTGGAAGTGGGGGGCATGGCGGCTAGCGCCCTGCAGGCAGCTGGCCACCCCCTCCTCCCCTGCCTCACCATGGGCAGGCTCCATGGAATAGATATGAGATAGATATGACACGTGCACCGGTCAATGCCCCCAAATAGGCCCCCAGTCTCCATGCTTCTCTCCACACCCCAAGTATCCCCCCAGCCCGAGCCATGTCCCCTTGTCCTGCAGGACTCACAGGGCAGCAGGCAGGGCAGGAGGCACATCCCTCCTGCCAGGCTACCTTAGGCATGCTGAAGATCCCATATGGCTGCATCTGGGACCAACCAGACAATCAACCAGATCAGGAGCTGACAAACAGCTGCACAGCCCTAAGAGCCCACGGGTGCCACAGCCACCCAGCTCCCAGCAAAAAAAACCACCACTGCTCCACTGGGCTGGGCCCTCCTCATCTGACCATCCCCATCTGGCCTCCTTCTCTATCCTCGAGGCCGTGACAAAAGTCTCCTGGTCCAATACCTGCACACATGTTGACCCCAGGACTTGCCTCTTGCTGCCCAGATACTCTGTGCAGGTTGTTCTGCCATGTCCAGGAGGTGCCCTGAGAGTGCTTAGGGTAGCAAATCCTATCCAGACCCAAATCATTCCCCCAAAAACATCCTGCCTTGGGACATGCCTCCTTGGGGCAGTGGTGACCACAAAGCAAATGAAGGAAAAAGTGGTCCCAAGTCCTTGCCAGGATGTTCCTACACCAATGACCACAATGCAACCAGCCAAGGACCAGTCCTGCTGCTCCCAGTGCTGGCAGCGACCATCCCTGTCTTGTTGCAGCTGCCTGCCTGCACACATTCTGGCCAGAGAGCCCCACCAGGCCCCAAGTTCCACCAGTAGCCCTGATGCAGAGGAGAGCCCTGCCCTCCATGCCCACAACTCCCCCTGCCACTGCAGGACTCAGACAGGGAGATCTTGGAGATAAAAATCTTCCAGTCCCACTTCTTTCACACCCTGCCAAACCTACAGTGGGGACACCTTTAAGCAACCTGGTCTAGTGGAAGGTGACCCTGCCCATAGCAGGGGGTTTGGAATGAGATTATCTTTAATCTCCCTTTCAGCCCAAACCATTCTGTGGTTCTATGACAGCCCCCTGGGATAGGCAGGAAGGGATGGGCATCCCTGAAGTCACCCACACTGGGTGGGAATGGCTTTCTGCCATGGGTGCCAAGTGACCTTTCCAGCAATTTTGCTGGGACACACGACAACTAGCCCTCCCCTCTAGCCATGGAGTTGGGACATCCTCCAGGCACTGGCACCAACTGCCTCCCTGTGCCAGTCTGTCACAGCCAGCACCAGAGAGCAGGACCCACACACAAACTCCCCGTAGTGCCCTCCCCAGCACAGCAAGGCCTTGGGGAGGAGGAGGAAGGGGGTTGGCAGCCCAGTACCCCAAGACCCTGTGCAGCTTCAGAAAAACCCTGCCTCAAGGCAGCAGAAGGGCCAAGAGCCTTCCAGGGTAGACAGGGGCTGCTACTCGCCCCCTCCATCCCTCACCACAGCAGGGGAAGAGCAAGAAAAGAAGCATCACGCACCGGTCGTCCTGGGAGGGGTGGATGTACCCGGAGGAGAGGATGTTCAGGGACAGAATGTTGGGGTCAATGAGTGACTCATCTGCTTCTGGGGTGTTCCGGATTCGACCTGCAAAAGCAGCAGAGGGTTGCCTCTGAGGTGACAGGCAGTGGCCCTGAGAGGGCCCCCTTGAAGGCAGAGGCAGACTGCCTGCCTGCAGCCCCCCTGTCAGGCAGCAGTTGCCCAGCACTGGCCATTCAGCCCACTGCTGGCCATTCAGCACCAGAGATCCTGGTCCAGCTCCTGGATATGGTGGCACGGGCTGAGGCGTCCTGCCCACACAGTGTCACCTGCCTGGCAGCTGCTGCTTTATTATTGCAGGGCAGGAGGGGAGACAATAAAGCTCCATGTGGGAACATGGGAATATGGGCAAGAAACAGCCTGAGAGGAGGAGGCTGGCTTGGCTTACCCACAACCAGCTCCCGTACTTCCTTCCAGTGGATGAGGCTGCCTGTTTCATGCACCAAGGTGACACTGATTCTTCTCTGGATGCCCTGAGACCCACGAGGCCAGAGAGAAGGGACAGTAGTTAACACAGGTCCCAGGAGGAGTCAGAGCTAGGACAGCATCTTGGGCAGAGAGTACCTGATGAAGGAGGAAGGTCCCATGGCATGGCATGCCTCCACGGTGGTCCACAACAGCCGGGATGTAGCTGGAAGAGAGGATTGCAGCATGACACAGAATCCTGCCAGCCTGCCCAGAGGTCCTGAGCACTGGGCAAATCCCCCGCTGCCTTCCCCTCCGCTGCCTTCCTCCCCTCTCCCTCTGCCTCTGCCTCTGCCTCTGCCTCTCCCTCTCCCATCAGGACTTACTCGCCATTGGCCTCCAGCTCACAGATCTCAAAGAAGACCATCAGGTCATACTTGCACTGGCAGGGGCCAGCACTGGGCCGAGTCATGGTGCTCAGCTTTGTCGCAGGCACTGCAGTGGGTCAGAAAAGACAGATAAGAGGCTGAGCCTGCTGCTGGCACTTGGAGTGAGGCATATGATGGCAGGGAAAGGGCAGAGCAGGCAAGGACTCAGAGCACACACAGAGCAAGGAACTTCCTCCCTGCTGTTCTGCAGGAGGTGAGATGGGGGCCTCCCGTCTGTTGACTATTGTGGAAATGGGTGTCTAGGGCTTTCGAGTGCTCTGGCCCATAGTACATTTTGTGGTCTCCCTGGGGTCCTAACTGGTCCCTCTGGGGAAGGGGACACCCACCCAACATGGGAACTACAGGTGGGCACAGGAATAGGAGGCCAGGTTCCCTACCTGGTTTGGACAGTGGCATCACACGGGGGAAGTGGCGTCGGGATGGCCTCAGCGGGCTGCAGACAGAACCAGCTTGGTTACAGCATCCCCAGGAACCCCCAAACCCAGCCAGGCCCACCTATGTCTTGGGGCCACCCCCCACCACCTGCCCCCTTTCTCTGGGTCCCCAGGCAGCCCACCACATCAGAAGCCCCTGGCACAGGCAGGAGCTGGGGGTGGCCCAGGTGTGCCCACCTCAGGACGTCCTTGCAAAGAGGTGGGAAGGGGTGCTGCTGATAATGACCAAACACCTCAAACACAATTGGCTGGCTCTTGATGTATTCGATGAAAGATTTTGTCACCTCCACAGCGATCTAGAAGAGAAAGAGCTCCTGAGCCACTGACAGTGCAGTTTACTGGGAAAGGGGATAGAGCCAGCAACAGCACCTGGGATGTGGAAGGGCGTAAGACTGTCAGTCCTCTGCATCCCTCACCCACTCCTGCCCCCATTCAGGGATGTTCTCCCCACCAAGACCACTGCCATGAAATCCCAGCCTGTCCAGGTGGACGACAGTGGCTTTTGGTGTTTCTCCTGCGTGTCCACTATGTCTGAGGCTGGCTTAGCTGGGTAGCTGTGAGGGGCTGGGAAAGCCAGGAGGAAGCTGCTTCCCTGGGAGAGGATCCAGCCAATGGCCCTGTAGAGGCAGTTGGGTGGTGGAAGAGGGGTACGCACATTTTGGACATGATAGAAGCCCAGGGGTGGCCCTCGTCCTGTGTTCTTCAGGGGCTCTGTTGAAAAGGCCTCATCATGGCGATGGATGAAGCTGTGGAGGGAAGGAAGGTTGTTCAGAGGCTGTGGGATGGGGACATGCTGGAGCAGGAAGGGGAGTGAAAGTGAGGGACCACAAGAGCCTATCCCCTCTGGGGCTGCTGCCTGTACCTTTGGCTGGCACTGGACTCCCTGAAGCTGATGGGAGTCTCTCCCTGCCTTTTGCCAGTGACTAAACAAGTGCTTGGGCAGATTCCACAGCCCTTGATTTTGCCTCCCCATCCACAAAGGGCTCAGAGGTGGAGGAAAGTTCCCAAATTCACCATGAGCCCCCAGGTGATGGCTGGAGCATGGTGGAACAAGCAGGGCTGGGGGGTACTGGGGGCTCACTTGAACTGGCAGAAGATGTCTGCGTATTCTGCGGAGATGCTGGAGGCTTGCAGGACCGTCACACGGAAAGTGAAGATGCTGCCCAACTTCAGGTGATCCAGAGCCACCTCCAGCGGCCCATCTGGTGCAGGCTTCTCCGGGCTGTCCAGAAGAAGGTCCTCTGGGGTCACTGCAGGAAGGGGGAGATCCTTAGCAAGGCAGGGTGTCATCCCCTCAGTGTTAGGAACATTTAGGAACAATGTTGAGATGCTGGAGTGTGTCCAGAAAAGGGCAACAAGGCTGGTGAAGGGTCTGGAACACAAGTCCCATGAGGAGCAGCTGAGGGAGCTGGGATAGTTTAGACTTGAGAAGAGGAGGCTGAGGGGAGACCTCATCACTCTCTGCAACTCCCTGAAAGGAGGGTATGGATGGGGGAGGTTGGTCTCTTTTCCCAGTCAACCAGTGAAAGGACAAGAGGACACAGCCTTAAGCTCCACTAGGGCAGGCTTAGGTTGGACCTTAGGAAGAAGCTCTTCACAGAAAGATTGAGCATTGGAGTGGGCTGTCCAGGGAAGGGGTGGAGTCACCATTCCTGGAGGTGTTCAAGAAAAGCCTGCATGTGGTACTGAGTGCCATGGTAGTTGGCAAGGTGTTTTCAGGTCATAGGTTGAACCCCATGATCTCAAAGGCTTTTTCCAACTTAGCTGACTGATTCAGTGATTCTGTCTGCCAGCAGCCCCCCACTGGAGCAGTGGGCTGTCAATAGGGGTGCAAGAGGCTGGGTTCAGGGGGCACTCCCAAACTGCCTGTCACCCCTCCTCACCTGCGCACGTGTTGTTGTTGACTTCATCGGCGGATGGACCCACGTCGCTGACCTGCCCCTGACCTTCAACTATGCGCAGCTCCTCCTGAGAGGTCCCCGAGCGAGACATTCCCACAGCTGGGCACGACTCTGACTGGAACTGTGCCAGGAGCAGGGCTCAGGGATGTTGGTGGTCCCCAAGCTGGCCCCGCTTGCGCCACCGCCAGCATCCCAAACACCCAGGCACCTCCAGCTCTTCTCTCCCACCCCATGGCAGCCCAGCTGGGACATGGGCGAGAGCAGGATGCACCAGTGGGTGCCTGAGGCCTTGGTCTGCCTGGGGGACCAAGAGCACATTCCCTTCCCCCCACCTCTAGGAGCCTGGGGGTCCCCATGGGGAAGCACTGAGGTGGCAGGCAGGGGTCTGGGGTCCACGGGCATCCACCAAGAGCCAGCCCCACCTTACCTTCTCAAAGTGCTGGTCGTCAAAGGAGATCTTGGCTGTTCCTGATTGCCGCACACCTGAGCCATAGTCAGGGGCTTCTTCATCCGCTGAAGGAGGAATGGGGGTGAGCCAGTGCAAAGGGTGCAGGGGATGCAAGGGGCACATTTTGGTGGTGGTGTGGGGGGGTTCCTCCTACCTGAGATGGCCTGGACAGCCACGCGCAGGAAGCCCTTCACCTCGCCCTTCTCACTGACGATGGCCACACGGTGGACCAGGGGCACGGGGTAGAGGAGGTTGCTCAGGTAGACAAAAGCCCTGCCAGAGAAGGGGGGGACACACAACAGGGGGGAGAGCGGTCACTGCTCCCACCCATGAGTCCCCAGGCACGGCTGGCGTGGCCGGCAGCGGCCGGGATCCCAGGTCACTGCTCAGGGCGCGACCGCAGCGCTGCAAAGCAAAACTAAAGAGAAGGCAGCCAGGGCCAGGCGAAGGGGCTGGGGCAGCGGGCAGGCAGCGTGCCGCGGGCAGGAGGGTGGGCAGGAGGGTGGCACACGCCATGGACAACACCACAGAACACACCAGACTTGCAGACCTCTCCGACTGTCACCTCCATGGCAGGCAGGAGGGGAGAGGGCTGCGCTGGTGCCACCGTGAAGCCGTAGGGCAAGAGGACTTTCTCTGTGGAAGAGAGCTGGAGAACTTGGGCAAGAGGTGCTGCAACACGACTAGGGGCCAGCTGCGGAGTCTCCACGGGGAGGACAGGGGCAAGACAGGGGGAAGGAAGGGTGACAAGGGAGATGGAGGCTGCTAGGAGTGAAGGAGGTGAGAGGACAAGGTCCTGGACCTCCAGAGGTGAACCTGCTGGGGGTTCCTGGCCCTGGCTCTGCCCGCAGTGTTGCAGACCGCTGGGAGGGAGGCTGTGTGGTGTGGCTGGCGGCATTAGGTTGTGCATCCCCCTCCCCATCCCTTCACACATATGGCTTTGGGGTGCTGGGCCACCTGCCAGCACATCACAGGGATGGATGGTATGCCTGGCAAGTCTGAGCCCCCCTGCTCTCGTCTGCAGCATCCAGATCACCGATGCTACCATGGTGAGGTGCCATGCCAGAGTCCAACACGATGGCTGCACCATGTCTCTGTCAGCACCTTCTGTCAGGTCACTGCCCTCTGTTTCTCAAGTGCTTTGGGTCTTCTTGCTGCCTCCCTCCACCCCACCGCCAGCATCCAGTGGTCATCCAGCTCTGGCCATGGTGGCATGCTGCACCCTCCGCTGTGACAAGTCACCTTTGGCGCTGAGCTCCCTGCCAAGAGGTGCAAGCTGGCAGTGGTGGGGTGCCCGGCACCTCTTCCTGTGGCACCCATCAGCATCTTGACATGCCATGTCATTGGGTGTTGTGGGGTGGAATGGTGCTGGGGGCTGGCCAGGACACCTCTACTTCAGGAGGCTCCCATGAGGGTTGCATCTCCAGGTGGCTGCTGTGCTGCTCAGGGCATCCCAGCCTCACAGAAGTCTTCATATTCAACAGCACCCCAAAGCTCCCAGGAGGCTCTTGCAGCCCTGCACTTGCACCCCAACCCTCAAGTCTGGAGATTCCCCCTGCTCTGGTGACTCCTAATGACTTTCAACTGCTCCTGGAGGCTTTTTCCACCCAAAGCATCTCAAAGGACTCAAGTTGTGGAAGCAGGTGATGCCAAATCATTATCTCCTGATGGGCTCGTCTCAACCCATCTCTTCTCAGATGCCACTGGGAACAAATGGTCAGACTATGCCAGGGCTTCCCAGCAGGACCTCACGCCTGGGGCAGAGCCCTGTGACCACAGGGAACCCTCAGAAGTGCAGGGTGTGTGCCCACCCATACAAAATCACAGGGCAGCTGGTGTGGAAGCAGAGGACTGGAGAGGGCAGGGAAGAGTGGGAGGGAGGTGGGGCAGGCAGGGAGGAGGGGACAAGTGTGTCACTAGAGGAAGGAGGGCAGGGACACTAACCACAAGATTGGTGAGGTGCAAAGATGGCATGCTCAGATCAAAGAAAAGCCTTTCCAAAGGAAGACAAAAGTGAAATAACCCCAATTTTTGCTAAAGCTTTGAAGAGATAGAGCCAGCAGCTAAAAAAAGAATAAAAAAAAACCCNAAGAAAGAAAGAAAGAAAGAAAGAAAGAAAGAAAGAAAGAAAGAAAGAAAGAAAGAGAAAAAGAAAAAAAATCGAAGACAAGGATCCAATCATAAACCAATCCAAGCACACTTCACAAGAAATGTGGCCGGCGGAGCTGCTGCGCGGGGAGCCAAACCCAGGGCAGACTCAAAAGAAGTCAGGAGGCACCGAGCTCTGGGGAACACGCCCCCGGCATGGAGTGGGGCCGCTGCCACAGGGCCTTATTTGGTTTTTTGAGGTGCCCTTGAGAGTTTTGGGGTAGTTTTGATATTTTTTTTTCTTTTAAATAAGGAAAAAGGAAAAAAGAAAATAAAAGGGGAAGAACCCAGCTCTTTCGGTCTGAGGCTGCAGGACTCTTACCCCACCTCCACCCTCTCTGCCTACTCTAGGTCCTCCTTCACACCATGCTGCCTGGCTGTGGCACACCAAGGAAGGAGAGCCCCAGCTTACCCCAATCAGGAAGCCCCTGCCTGAGGCAAAGGCTCTCAGAACAGCTCCTGGTGCACACTCCCTTGGGAAAACCCCAGAGAAGGCTGGAAGCTCCACATACTGTTCTAGGGATGGGCAGATGGCTCCAGGTTTGGTGGCACAGCCAGGTTTGGGGAAGCCGGTGGGCTACTCCAGGCCAAGATTGATGGAGCCCAAGGGGGTCTCCAGTCAACAGGTATGAGAAATCAAAATACTTGTCCTTGGCTCCAGCTAAAGAGGAGCTGGAGCCTACGCCCAGGTCCCCACAACTTTCCTGGACATCTCCTATGCCAAGCTGGCAGGTATGGCCCCAAGCCAAGCACTGGCTAGGGCTGGGAAGAGTAAATGCTGCTTTTGGCACTCTGTCCTATACCTGCCTCTCCATTCACTCCCCTCAGCTTCATCCCCCCCAACAACCTGGGGACATCCAAGCCTCCAGATTCAGGGGGGCTCACACTGACCAACACAGCCAGGATAACCAAGCCAGTGCCAGAGGCACACAGGGTTTTGAAGTGCCTGTGTGTCCCCAGCCAGTGGCACCATAGGGTCATCCCAAGCCAGGTGCAAGGTGGTCCTTCTTGGGACAGAAATGCCCAGGACCCCCAGGTGGCTCCCCCAGTTCCTTCAGTGATGGGGACACAGCAGAGCTCCCATTCTCAGGTACCCATAAAAAGGAAGGCACCATCCGCCTTCCCCTGCCATCCCTTGCCTCACAGCCCTACCTCAGCGGGAACCTCATCACCCCGCCGGGCGCCCGGGCTTGGCGGCAATCCCAGCCGGCCACCCTCTGCACCTCCGGGATGCCCCGGAGGTGGGAGTCGTGTCCAAAAGCAGTTCCCTCATGCGAAAGAGCTAGGTCCTTCCCGGCATGCTCTCCTAAAACCTCACCAACCTTCCTACTAAACTGAACAGGGGGAAGCGGTCGTAAAATGGATCCTGGCCATCACACAGCGGGCACTCCGGAAAGATGTCTTCCTCCAGGTCCTCCTCCTCCTCCTCCTCCTCCTCCTCCTGCCCCTGGTGCTGCTCGTCAGCAGGCTCGGTGATGTCGGAGTCGGGGTTCGAGAAGGTAGGGGAGGGGGTGAGATCAGCCATGCGCTCGCTCATGCATGTGTTGAAAAGAGGAGAGCTGTTGCAGCCAGAGATATCTGAACTAAGGTTAGTACAACAAGATAGAAGACATGTTAACACCAGCTGTTCCAAACAGAAAGAACAGGAATTTTGCTTTTTTTGGTTTTTTTCTTGGTTAGGTTTTGGGGTGGTTTTTTTGTCTGCTTAAATCAAGGGACATTGGGAACAAAGACCTGCCCATCTGGTGCATCTCTAAAGCCACCAACAGCCAGACAAAAGAGCAACCCAAGGAACCAGTGCGAATGCTGGGGACTCTCTTTTCTGGCTTTGCAGGGAATGCAGGGACAGAGCAGGTGGCACAAGGCTCGCCACTACCCCTGCTGCTGGAGAGAATCCCTCCATGTGCTACAGCACAGGGGAATGCCTCTAGGCCACACAGCTCAGTCCCCTGCTCCCCCTGCCCTGCCCCTGCCCCTGCCCCAGCCTTCTCCAGGGTGGCCCACCTTCATTGCTGGCACCGCACCCTTCCAACCAGTGTGCAGGAAGCGCACGGAAACACGCGGCTCATACTGTACAGACAGATGCTCGGACACCAGCGCGTGCACAGGGACACATGCCCACCACAGTGGAGGTCACAACGGCACAGGCCCTCTGCCTGCTGGACAGCCACGGCCCCCGCACCCCCCAAGCCTGGAGCCCATGGCTCTCAGCACTGGGTTATGGCAGGCAGCGGGAGCATTGCCAGCAGCTCGTGGGTCCCTCGGGGTGCTGGCAGCCAACACGGAGGAGAGCATCACACTGCATTCCCACAGGGGGATGAGTGCCCTGCACGTGGCAGGCAGAGCTGGCAGCGTATCCTCCTGCAGGATCTATGGGTCCCAGCCACGCTTTGAAGGAGCCAAAGCGCTCACCTGCCGACCAGCCTGAACCAGGGAAAGCGGTCGTAGAAAGGATCTCCGCCAGTCACCACATTGTCACAGTCCTCGATAACACTGGAAGGCACTTCTGCTGCTCGGTCGTACATCTCACGCATCAGGTCCAGGCGCTGCCTGCAGGGAGAGGGGACGCCGATGGTGGCAGTGAGACACGGGGCTGTGGGCACACAAACCCTCCCGGCACAGCCATCTCTCACCCACCTCAGCTTCTCCAGAGTCCAGTAATGTGTTGCCCCATTCTTCTGGTCCTGCACCTCTACAGCCACAATAGTCCGGGGGAACGGCCTCTTCTCCCGGTCCTTGGCAGCATCGGGAGGCAGCAGGTCGGGAGGGAGAGGCGAATACAGCGTGTCCGTGAGGAGTACAAACTGGAACTGGACCTGGAGAGAGGCAGAGGGGATGGTGAGACACCTGGGAGGGCAGAGGGATTCATGTGTTGCCTCTGCAACAGCAGCACCTGTTCTCGTGGCCTCTGCTGTGGGTGCTACAGCAAGCCAGAAAGAAGCCCAGCCACCCACCTTCTTTTTCAGCTCCACGCTGATGGCATTGGCTTCCTTGAGGAAGATAGCATTGCCCCAGAGCAGGTCACGGAGTGAGGTGAACTGGTACCACTTCCACTTCCTAAAGGCCCAGAGGGCAAGCTCAAATTCCCGCTCTGTCCACTGCACTGTGGGGACATGGAGGGACAGTCACCACACCACCAGGACATCAACCCACAGTTCATTCTTCGTGCTCCCACAGAGAGCATCAAAACCTTGTCTTGGCTCCCAGCCCTCACCTTCATCCTCAGGTTCTTCCTCCTCCTCATTTGCCTCAGGGTAATACCTAGAATCCATCTGCTTCTGCAAAGCCTCCAGTTTGCTCTCATAGTCCTGGGGGAAACAGGAAGAGAGGTGATGCAACCCACCAGTGTGACCTTTCTCCCCACTGCCACATCGCACTCCTCTTCCCTGCAGGAGCACAGCCTCCTCCCTCCTCTGGATCAGTGTTCATGCTGACAACTCCAGGAACAAAAGATTTGCCCTCATTTTTAGAACACAGATACACCCCACACAAACATCTGCCAGGACTTCAGTCATGCCTGGGCAGCATGAGAAGGAGCCATCTCCCAGCCACTTACCAGCCTCTGCTGCTCCAGAAGGTAATTTGCCTCTTCCCGCTCTCTCCGGTACTGGTCCTCCAGTTCCTGGAGCCTAGGTGGAAAGGGGGAAAGAGAGGATGACCAAACTGGAAATGAATACCCAACTGCCCAGCACCTCAGCCCATGCTCTCACCGCTGCTCCATCTCCTGTTTCATGTCAATGCCTTGCTTCTCCAGCAGCTCTCTCTGGGCAAATGCCCAGTCCACAGGCTCTGCGGGGGTCTCAGCGCACGGGGTCCGCTCCCGCTCCTGCCGAGCCTGCTCAGGGTGGTTGAAGCGGAAGACGTGGCTCTTTCCCATGATGATGCGGTTTCCTGCAGTGATGTGCATGGGGTGGGGGAAAGGTGTGGGTTTAATGTGGGACAAGTGCGAGACCCCCATGGGAAGGGAGGAAGGTGGGCTGGAGCAGACCCAGGGACCCACCTGAGCGCAGGATGCTGGGCTCCGTCACCTTTTTGCCGTTCACGTAGGTGTCAGCACCTTCACAGGGCTCCAGGGTCACTATCACTGTGGAGACAGCAGGAAGGGGAGAGGGGAATGAAGGTAAGGTGGAAGCAGAGGGATAAATCCCGCATCTCTTGCTCTGCTGCTCCAGCAGCCTCAGGAAGGGAGAGCTGCCCCAGCCAGCACCCCAGGTGTGGGTGGTACCCACCAGCAGCACCCACACCGTGGGCAGCTAACAGGACTCAGCCAACCTGACGTTAATCAGAGCAGTCCCAAGGACTAAGGGCAGCTGAAGACTGCATGTGAGAGGAGACCAGAGTCTCCAGAAGGCAACTCCATCCTCCCCAGGCTCACCTCCCAGAGGCACTTCACACCCAGGTTCCTGCCATTTTGGGGGGTGGACTCTGCTCCACATCTGCAGCAGGAGAATCATCTACAGTCTGCTCAGCCATCCTGCTCTGGTCTCCTCACCTTGCTGTGTTCCCACATGCCTTGCATGAGCTCCCCTCCCAGCCATGAAGGATGTAGCTCAATTGGAAGCATGGATAGGCCACAGCCATGCAGTAAAGCCCCATTAGTCTGAGGAGGGCAGCTGGGGATAGGTGCTGAGGACATGCAGAGGGATGGGTCCCCAGGGCACTGAAGCCCCTCCAGACAAGAAATACCTTCACCACCGGTTTTGGTGTCACTGCGGAACAGGCAGTGCTCTTCTTTAATGAAGTGCCCGCTGAGAACGATGTCCTGCCTCTTCTCAGCATCTTCCCGGCCAACCCTGCAGGGGAAACCTAGCTCAATCCTTCCTCAAAGCAGCTCCTCCTGAGTCTCCCCCCATCCCCATCCTCGGAGCCGACAGGAGCAACCCTTGGTGCACTGCAAGACCAAAATCTTGGGGATTTGCACTTTGGGGATGCCCTGGGAACAGTGCCATCCTGGGGACAGCTGTCAACCCACTGCCCACCTGGGAAGTCAGGCACTGAGACATGGACAATGCTCCCACTGCTCCATGGGACCTGGCCCTCACCTTGTTATCCCATCCTTGATGTAGTAGAGAAGACACTCGGACATGAGTGGGTCCTCATTCAGGTTGACCAAGTGCGGTGTCTGGGAGAGACAAACAAGGAATCATCCCTGTGTGCCCTGCCTGCCCAGGCACTGAGGGATGCTCTGGAGGAGGGTGGGAGCTCAGCAGCACTGGTGACTGCCTCTGCACAGGCTCTCCTGCCCTCTGTATCTTCAGGGTGACATGTCCAGATGGGTCCTTTTCCAAGGAACTGCAGAGAACTGAGAGGCTGGCATGAGGATGCCCTGCTTCCACAAGCTTCGTTGCTTTCCTCCTCCCAGGGCTGAGTCTCATCTACCCTTCCTCTGGCCACCTTTCAAAATTCGTGTTCCAAACAGGCCCAACACAGAGCTGAAACCTTCCCATGGGGAATCCCTGATATGGTTCAGTCTCCTGGGGCAGGATCCTTCTCAGCTGTGCTGTGTATTATAGAATCATGGAATGGTTTGGGTTGGAAGGAACATAAAAACGCACCTTGTTTCACCCTCTTGCCATGGATAGAGGCATCTTCCGTTGGACCAGGTTGCTCCAAACCCCATCTAACCTGGTCTTGAACAATTCCAGGAATGGGGCAGCCACAGCTTCTCTAGGCAGCCTGTGCCAGGGCCTCATCACCATCACAGGGAAGAATTTCTTCCCAATACCTAATCTAACCCTGTCCTCTGCCAGGTCAAAAAGGGAGTAAAAGTGCCCATTTTCCTCTACTGATTGTGCATCAGATGATGCATCTAAAAGAGCAGGTCCCAGAGGTTCATCTGAGAGCAGCGCAGACCCGAAGCCCTATCTGCAGGCTGAATTTCACTTTCTGGTCTTCTTCTTAGCAGGTCCCTTAGATCCCTTTCTTCCCCTGGGTCACAAACCGCTTTGTTCTTGATGAGAGGAAGATTTCTCCCCCAGCCACAGGCCTCCCTGACCACAGCCAGCTGAGCTGCTGGGATTACATCTTCAGGGAACAGGGGCAGACCCAGGAGTATCAGTGGGAGAAGTTCAGAGTTTCCCAGACAGAATCATAGGGGCTGTAAGGAACACCATATCAGCCTGCTGAGACACAGCATGCAGAGGGGTCCCCTCACCATGGTGCCACAAGCCTTGGCTGACAGCAGAGACTCACTCCAAACAGGGCAGCAGAGCTGGAGGTCAAGGGAAAGGTGGGCTCTTCTCCATGGTGGCTGGCAGAAGTTGGCTGTAACATTTAACCTCTGGCCCCTCTGGACAGACATACAGCCCTGGGGGCTGAGATTCCTCCACTTGCAGTTTTTGTCCGGATTTGTAAAGCTGCTGGTGACCTTCCACTGAGCTCCTGGAGCCGTAAGCACCCCAGCCAAGGCACACAGCAGGACAGTAAAGTGCAATGCCCATAAAGAAATGGAGTTTGCACACTATCAACACTAACTTTCCTCACCAGCCACTGGAGAAGTCAGAAGAGTTTCCACCTGCCAGACAGCTGAAGAGCAAGGAGGCACCAAGACCACCACAGCAATTCCCCACCTCCAAGACCAACCTGCTTTGGGGAATAAACCCCCACGCTTCCTACCCAAAGGTCTGGAGTCCTAACAGGCAGCAGCTGGGACAAGAAACAAAGAAAACAGCGTACAAGTTTATCCTGAAAGTCAACTGGGCCACACAAGGGGAAGGTTGAGAAGTGTTTAGCACCACCTGAGCTGGGGACATACACACTTAAGAGGTTTGGCCAAGCCAAATGCTACAAGCAATAAAGAGACGGAATATTTGCCCTCCCACAATTCTTAGCGAGCACTTGCTGGTTTCAGGGGCAGCAATTTTACATATCTGAAAGTATGAATTTTTATAAGGTAACACTGAAGTCCAAGAGAGTGATCGTCAGCAAATACCCTCATGAAAGGCTCCAGCAATGCGGGCTGGACATTTAGCCACGTGTTTCTACCCATGTTTGTACCCAGCAGGCTCAATGCTGGGATTTCCCCCATAGGTTTCAGAGCCAAGAAAAGGTGAGTGAAGTACATGGGGCTGGCGAGCTGTGACAGAGTGGATCAGAAGGGAGCTGTGGGGGTAAAAAGCAGTCCCCAGGAACAAGAGAACAGGATGATCCTACCTTTTTAGGTGAAAAAACACCCAAGGTGCCTCCATCCTCCCTCATGGCCACCCCCATTTCGGCCAGCAACGCTTCCCTGAAGGAGCAAGGGAAATAAGAGCCTGTCAAAACTCCATGCACCCCTGGGGCCACCACTAGCATGGAAACCCGTGGTTTGTCCCATAGATTGCAATGTAGGGCTTGCTACAGCTCTCGTCATAATTTAGGTGGGTTTTTCAGAGCAGCCCACCTCTATGCAGGCTGACATAGTGGGTACTGGGGTGCCCAGGGGGAAACCCAGAGTCGGGCTGGACATTCAAAATGTTTGCCTGCCCCAGGAACTCAACTGCTCTAGCAAAGTGCAGAGGATGAGAAATGCCCAACAAACACCATCTTGCCCCATTCCCCCCCAGCCCACCCACCTCTCCATCCGTATTGCTTCTGTCCTACGCAGCTTCTCCTCCCACGTCTCATTCAGCTCTGCAATGATCTTCTCTGTTTCCTGCCAAGTGTGGGTTAAGCAGGGGGTTAGTGTATCCCATGGGATACAGCACACCTGACCACTCTGCCCGGTTCTGCCCAGCATGCTTCAGTGGGATACTGGTCCCAGTTTCAGGCTTGTTAATACAAGCTGCAGCAGCATTTCACCCACATCTTTCCCTCAGTCCCATCTTCAAAGACTGAGGCACAATGACCAGCCTCTCCATTGCCTTGCTGCCAGCCCACTCCTGCACCATGCTGGACCAGGAGCACTCACCCCATCCCAAGCCCGGAGCACGTGTCCCACAGGTCAAAGGCAGCCATCCCCCACAACACAGCACCAAGAAGATCCCACAACACCCAAACCCTCAGTCTGGGCAAGCTCTAAGCCTGTCTACTCTGCAAGAGCACATCCAAGTATTGCTTCCCTTGAGGATCACCCTTCATGGGTTTCCAGAAAACACCGAGGCCCCTCTGCAAGCTGCAGGGCATTGAGTTGAGCCCTTCACTCTGCAGGGCACCAGCCTCTTACCTTGAGTCTTTCAATAGCTTCTTCACTGCCCGGAGCAAACATGATGCGCTCGTGGAGGCTGGCAACTGAGGCAGCACGGCTGGACAAGGCAGAGAGGGAGGAAGAGGGGCTGATCCCAGCAATGGCATTGGTCACTGTGGAGAGATTGTCATGGCGGTGACTCAGCTCTGCCCCTCTAGCATCATTATTGTTCTCAAAGTCGGACACATCTACGGGCGTGGAAAGAGGGATGGGCCGGGGAAAGGCACACAGACAGGATGACAGAGAAAGACAGAGACAAGAAAAGCTGTTGGGAAAAAAAAGAGTGGCCGGTGCGTCGAGAAAAAAAGCCAGGAGTTATAGGAAAAGGCACAGGCAACAGCACAGCAGCACAGAAAGCAACAGGACAAGGGCAGGCACTCTCTTCCCCAGCCTGGGCAGCCCCTCAGGGAACAGGGCTGTTTGGTGAAGCAGATGCTGGAAGCAGCCTTCCTGTGCTCCCAGGGACACTTTTTTTGCAACACGGGGTCCTGCATCCATCGGGTCTGGGATCAAATGTCCTCCCCAAGTATGTGCAACTGCCTCCATCATCCTCTCCATCTCATACAACCTGGGTGGTTTGCCCTGCCCAGATGCCCCAGATTAGCCAGATCTGGGAGCAGAGAATGATAAGGGATGGGGATGAGAGGGGGCGGGTCCCTGCCCTACAAAGTGGCCAGGTAGACAGGGCAGGAGAAGTGGCAGGATTCCCTCACAGGATCTGCTCAAAGGAAGCCCATGGTCTTCTGGAGCAGCGCCTTGGCCAGGCAGCCAGAGAGTGAAACCAGGACTACAGGCAGTGGTGCTTGCCAGCTGGCACCCCAAGCATCAGCTGTGGTGGCTTAGGACCCAGGTATCAGAGAGGCTCCTCCAGCCCTGAGGAGTCACTGGGTCTCAGAGCACTGTGCCAGAGGCAGGTAGGGCACAGGTTAGCAGGTACAGGATTAGTCACCCATCTCCATTAGCCCACACCCAGGGAAGCTGAGCCAGGAGGGGACAACCAGGCCCCTGTCTCCTCAGCAGGCTTGCCAGTGCCTGGCTGCACTGTCTGACCTGGGGTGGGATGGGACCACAGTGCTCATCCATGAGCAAAAGCCTCCTGGCCACCACTACCCACCACCTCCTCAGCAGAGCTCCATCCCATCCCCGCCAAGTGCTGCGCCAGGCTCCAGTCCCAGTGAGACACAGCACAGCAGAAGCAGCAGCAGCAGCAGCAGCAGCAGCAGCAGCAGCAGCAGTGACAGGAAACATCACGACAGCATGAAGGAGGAGGTCCCCGTTCAGACTGGGCCCTTGGTGTGGCCAAGTGGGAGGACACTGGTCCCTTCAGCACTATCCCAAGCGCAGGTGCTAACCACGACTCTGCCACCATCCCCTGTGCCAGCTCCCTGAGGATGGGCAGCCTGCAGGCTCCATCAGCAGGGGCTGGCTGCGGGAGCCCTTCCCCATGCTGCTCGGGTGCCCCTGGGCACAGCCTGTGTCTCCAAAAAGCCAGGAAGCAATAGAGAGTACCAGTGATGGGGAATACACACATTTGGATCCTCCTGCAGCAGGATGGGCTAAGAGAGAAAGAAAGGGCAGGGAGCGGGGTAAGACAGAGAGAACAGAACAAGAGGGGGCTCATCTCAGTAGGATATCTGACAGCACAGGGAGGGGAGCCCATGGGCATGTGCAGTCCCAGTAACACCTTCCTGGCACCTCTGCTGGGTGCTGGATGCTGAAGATGGTGAGTGGAAGGGAAGAAGGGAAAGTTTGCTGGGCAGAAAGCAGCTCCCCCTGCAATAGGAGGGGATTGAGGGCTGTGAACATGCGTGCAGGGGCTCACCAGAGGCAGCATGATGCTGCCAAGGGGCTGGTGGAGCAGGATGCAGGGAGGCTGTGGGGACATCAGCCCTGCAGGCTGGCGGGACCTCAGCCCATCACTGCCTGGAGCCACTGGCAGAGAGCAATCATGGTACCTACTGTCAATTATGTCCCCAAGGCCCTGGGCGTAGAGAAGGTCACGCAGACGGGCCACCTCATCCTTCAGCTCCCGGATGAGCTTGTTGTTGGGGTCCTCATTGATGACAGCGTTGCAGCGGATCTGCTTGGCCCGGTCAGCGTACCTAGGGAAGGGCAGGGTCTTGAACAGCACTGACAACAGGGGCAAAACTGCTGGGCAAGCAAGAGTGTTGCAGAGCCCCTCCAGCAAGTGATCCTTTGGAGGATCCCAGTGCCAAGACAATCTGCATGTGGCAGTGCTTGGGCCCCAGACAGCCTCCCCTGTTCTTGCTCACTGCATGGAGAACAAGGACATTTCTTCCTACCTGAGGGTGCTGAGGGTCTCATCGTAGTTGATGTCAGCAGGACTAAGAGCAGCGACCATGGCAGTTCTGGAGTTGCCTCCTGCCCAGTAAGATACACCCATGAGGGAGATGCTGGTCCTTGTGCCCCCTGTCACACTCTGCTTGGGAGCCATGCCCATCACCAGACCTCACCCCCCAACCTGTCCTCACCCAGGTTCTCCCGCAGCAGCCAGGTCAGCACCGAGTCTCGGTATGGGATGAAATCCGTCTTTTTCTTCTTTTTGTTCTGAGGAATGGACAGCAAAGGGAAGGGCTGTCAAGCTGCCTGCTCTCCTCAAAGGAAGGTGACAGCCAGTCCCCAGCCATGGGGACCTGGAGGAGGATGGCTCTGCCCAGCCACTGCAACATTGGGCATCTTTGTCCAGGTCCACAGGTCCTGCCTGTGAAATGCCCTGAGCTGGGAGGGTTGTTTAAGGCTGGGTACTGAAAACCCCAGAGCAAGGAGGAGGCTGAAGATTCTGCCAGACCTCAGGAAAAAATGGCTTGAGTCCAGGCAGTCTCACTCCCAAACCACCCTGCAACCCACTCCTACCCACTCACACCATGCTAAAAACCAACACCCCGTTCCCCACCTGGCCTGGGCACCTACCTTGTTCGGCCCTGAATCCTGCAAAGGAAGAGGAGAGACAATTTAAGGGAGCTGCTTCTTTCCTTGGCACCCACCACAGACCCCTCACCCTCAAGTAGAGAGTGGCATGGGTCCCCAGGTAGATGGCACCTTCACCACCCCAGTTCGTCCCAGCCACAGAGACAGCTTGGGATGTGTCTGCCCATCCTTTGGAGCTGGGATGCTCCATCCCTGGGAGTTGGGATGCTCCATCCCTCAGAGCCGAGCCCATCCCTGCTGGCCCAAGCCCATTTTTCCCCCGTGCCACTGTTTGTCTGTATTTTGGCTACCTACCATTTCAGCCAAGGCAGAGATGACTTTCCCCAGAGTGGTCAAGGACTTGTTGATGTTTGCTCCTTCCTGGTTAGAAGAGGAAAAGCCCAGATGCTCAGGCCCCCTTTCAGAGCCACATTAAAGCCCAGGAGAAAATGAGGAATATCCACTATGGTGAGGGCAAAGAGCAGCTGGTCTAACTGGGTAACCAGCACCTCCCAGCTGGGCCTCATGGACCCTGGTGAAACTGGCACTAGGCAGCTTCCAAACACAATCCTATCAAGGATTTTGGCAGTGCAACGGGAAAGGAACCAGGCAAGGAAAGGAGATGTTTTGGCTGGGGATGAGGGAGGAGGACATGGTGTCCCCACCAGCAGAAGGGGACCTCAGGTCAGCTCTCACCTTTAGCCTTGTGCCCTTGGCACCTGTGGAATCAGCTCGTTCACTCCCAGCCAGGTCCACTAAGCTGATTTTGCTGACCTGCGGGCAGAGGGGAGGCTGTCAGCCCTGTGGGCACAGCAAACCTTGCCCAGCATGAAGCCAAAACCTCTTGCAGGATGGCACTGCTCTGAGGGCAGCAGTGGGCTCTGCAGGGTCGTCCTTGCAGGATTTGGTCAGGAGCAGAGTGAATACCCTTGCAGGCAGGGCTGAAGGGCACCAGCTGCTAAATATCCTGTCCAGGGCCCAGTCCCTGGAGGGACCGTGAGCCTAGCATGTGCCTGGGACTCATCTCCCTCCTGCTCCAACCCTCCATCAGGCTGCACCACCTCATCCCAAGTGCTGATGAAAGAACACGAATGCCCTTTCTGGATCCATGTGGATTCCCCTAAGTCCTTCAGGCTCTGCTCTCACCTTCTCAGTGGTGATGTCCGTCTCGGCGTCATGCCGCTTCTGCGTGAAGATGATGTTGAACACGGCGTGGGAGCGGCTGCTGGTCTCATTCATGTTGGTAGCAGCCACTGTGCTGCAGGGGGAGTAGGACAGGGAGGTGTGACACTCTGTGAGGGACACTGGAGTGGCTGGGGACAGGGCCAAGGCTCATGCCAGGACAGGGTACATGGTGGGAAGGAAAGTCTGGAGGACAAGGAAGGACTCTGGGAGAAGATGGGCACAAGTTCAGGCCTTTTCCTGCCGTCTCCGGTGTACTTGGAAAGCAGGAAAAAGGCAAGGTGATAGCAAGTGAGAAGCCAACTGCCACCTCCAGAGCAGCTGGACTGACAAAGTAAGGAAGTGAAGCGGGACCTTCTAGAAGTGTCTGCAAGCTTTCCAAACCCTGTCCATCTCCTCCTTCTCCAACTCACCGGGCTTTGTTTCCAGAGTCCATAAGGTCCTGGATGTCATTGTAGGAGGTCACAGCCAGCTTGGAAAGGTCCTCAACATACGGACCCATAAGGGGATGCTCCCTCACCCGCAGGTTCCCCTTGTTCTTGGGGTTCAGGAGGTCCCTCACACGTTCGCAGTAGATCTCCATGTAGCTCACCTAGAGTAGAGGGCATGGGCAGGTCTAGCAGAACAAGCCACCTAGGCACCCCCCCAAAGAGGGGTCTGCACACTGGCACAAGCTGTGGAGCCAGGTGGAAGGCTGGAGGTGGGCTGGGCAGGCAGAGCGGTGCCTACCTCCACAGAATAGGACATGTTGTCATTCGTGGTGTCATTGATGCGGGAGAAGAGGTCCTCGCACAGCTGTGGACAGAAGAGTGAGGCTCAGCCCCCCGGCAGCAGGATGCTCCTGCCTGGGGTGCCCAAGCCACAGGGCTTTCTACCTTCTCACCCCAGAAACCAGCCAATGAATGCTGGGATGGCTCCTGGGGAGCTGGCAGAGCCCCCCCATGATGATATGGAGAATCAGCATCCCCAAAGCCCCTCTGTGTCCTGATGGATCAGCAGCTCAGCACTTGGACCATTATTGCTCACATACACTGGCCTTGTGTGGCCGGACCATAGTCCATCCAGTCTTGGACAGTTTGTATGGCCCCCCACTCCACAGTGGAGCCATGCCAGCTCACTGTCATGGTAGTGCCATGCTAGACCTTGGCAAAACCCATCCTCACTCCCACCCTGCTGTCCTCTTTCCTCCCAGCTCTGCTTTTCCTTTGGGCATCCCTCTGGAATGAGGGGACGGGTAGCTTTCCCCAGGCATACCTGTGGGATGATCCCTTGCTGGTCCTTCTCCTGCTTGCCCATCATGGTGTAGGATTTCCCAGCTCCCGTCTGCCCATAGGCGAAGATGCACACGTTGTAGCCTTCAAAGGCGTGCTGCAGCATCTCCTCCCCAATGTCCCGGTACACTTGCTTCTGGGATGCATAGTTGATGTCTGCAGGCTGCACAGAGGAGGGGGACATAAAGAAATTTGGCAAGGAGGCCCTCCTGCCTCTCCCCACCCAAGCCCTCTAGGCAGGCTCAGGTGTCCCAATGCTTACCGTAGTATGGGACCAGTAGGAATAGTCAAAGCTGAAGCTTTTTGGTGTCTCTTTGGGCTGTTTTGGGTTCAGGATAGCTAGGGACAAAGAGATGGGAACATGAGGCCACCAGCCATCCATAGTACCCCTGCCCCCCCTCTTCCCCTCTCCATGTGGGAGGGGTGAAGGGTGATGGGGTTCAGTCAAAAATGGTCCTGGAAGGTGGACTGGGACACTCCCAGCTCTGCAGATGGGTCCAGAACCCCCAGACCCCAACAGTGAAAGCAGAGGAGGAAGGATGCCATGGCCAGCAGAGCCCAGGGAACAGGGCAGAGCCTTGCCCAAACATCTTGCTGGACACAGCGAGGGGGACATGACTCCTTCCCTCAGGTTCCTTCCCACTGTGACACCTGCCCATGGGAGCCCAGCACCAGCATGGGAAAGTCACAGTCTTCCTCACCCCATAGCTGGGGGAGCGTGTCCAAAGCTCCCATGCTGGCCCCTGTGGGGTTGAAGCAGCTGCAACCCTGCCAGGGCTGCCCCAGAACCCCTCCGGCTCCTGCCTCGGCAGGTCCCCAGCCCCAGCAGGGTGATTAATGCCTCGTGTCACACCACCAGCGGAAACAAGAGTCTGCTTTTGTCATCCCCTGATGAAAAGGACGTTGCTATGGAAATTGGAGACTGCATCACTGCTCTTCCTCATGCAATGGTTTTTTTTTTCCTCCTGTAGAGCATTTATGATGCGTTTTTTTCTGAAACAGATGCATCAGGAGAAGCCCAAACCAGCGGGTAATCATGAGATTCAGCCACCAGCCATGTTAGGTGACATTGAGGTGACATTGAGGCCTGTGCAGCACAGCTCCCATGACCACTGCCCCAGCTGCTCCCTGCCACCACCAAGGACGAGGAAGCCATAAGCCCCAAGCTTTCTCCATCCCAGCCTGCTCTGCCCAGCAGTCAGCCAGGGCTCAAACCCACTCCAGACTCCAGCTGGGGCCTTCCTGAGCAGCGCCAGGCATGGTGCAGCTTGCTACCGTGGTGTCTGATGCCCAGATGTGTACTGTTATGCATATAGATGCTTTCTGCTCTGAATTCCTCCTCCATTACCACAAGGGATGTGCCTTCTGCTCCCCTGGAAAGGGTCCATTACTTCTAACCTGAGAACAACCCAGCTGGGCTGCAACAGCAGCGAGGCAGGCTGGGGAAGGATGGGAAGTGGGGTCAGGATCCAGCCCTGACCATAAAACCGCAGCATGGTGCTGCTGAGATGCTCCTTACCGTGGACAGAAGCCCAGCTCTGGCACCAAAGAGGGGCTGGCACGAGTTCCCTGCCTGCCTATCCACTGCAGGTAGCCTGACTCCAATGCTCTGGACAGTTGCTGCATTCCAGGCAGACTAAATACCAGGAGAAAGGGCTGGAAAGTAACAACTGGCAATCCTGCAGCAGCAAACAGGGATGTGGAGGTCCCTGGAAAAGCAGGTCTTTGTGGGCAGCCATGGTGGCTGCCCATTCCTGATCCCTGCCAATGCCTGGCTCTTGTGCTGAGAGCACTGTGATGAGAAGCAGGCATAGAGGTCACGCAAGGAGTGGGATGGAGCGTCTCAGATGGCTCCTGATGTCCAGCCTGGCAGCTCCACAGTGCTATCCGGTCACCTGTGCCCGGCTCCGGTTTGTCTCCGCCCTGCGGAGGTGACACCATCCACAGCAAACAGGAGCACAGATGAGTGGTGGAGCAGGCGGGATGGAGCTGCACAAGGCGCCTGTTCTGCATCCCAGTACCAGCCCATGATGGGCACAGGGCAGGGAAGCAGCCGGGGCTGGCACCAAGCGACTCCAGGCATCCCAGCTGCAGCTGCCCAGCTGGCATGGGAAACCAGAGACTGGGACACAGGGAAGAAGGGAGCATCCCAAGAGCAGGCATCTCCTGTCCTGAGCCAAAACACTCTTCCCATGGCCCTGTCATTCCCATTTATTTGCCTGCAGGCAGATGGATGCTGCCGGTGGAATTTTTCCTTTCCTGTGACCAGGCATATAGGGCTTTTGCAAAGCTGCTGCAGAAGACTCATGCTCTGAGCCCACAAGATTCAAAAGGCAAGGAGGAGTGTGAAGACAAACATAGAGACAAGGGGGCAGGAAGGAGGAAAACTTCTGGAGACGTCCCTTGCCTTGCCCTGAAGAGCCAGCAGCATGGCAGGCACAAAGCACGAGAAAGCCCAGAACTCACATCAGAGAAAATAATCACCAGATTTTAAAGCCAGCAGAGGCACAGCTCCAAATGGAGAACATTAATGGCCCTGTGGGATCAAAACCAGGGGTCTCCTCCACACCATCCTGGTGGGAGCTGTCAGGAGAGGGGTCGGGGCTGTTGGTGCCCAAGACAGTGCCCAGAGAGCACAGGGCAGCACAGGAACAGAGCAGCAGTGTTGGTGAGCAGGTGGGTGGCTGTGGCAGCTGGAAGTTTGCAGGCAAAAGGACAGCAGAGAAAGGCTGATCCCTTTCCACCCTGGGCCCCACTGCCTCCCACAGGGCTCAGTGCTTTAGGCAGAAGAACAACCTGCCCCCTGCCCCAGAACATGCAAAAGTCTCTGCAAATAATGCTGGGAAGGGAAAAGCGTGCTCTCACTCCCCTCAAACATGTTTATCTTTGGTTTCTCTGCAAGCAGCCGGGGGCACTGAGACAGTCCTGCTCTACTGGCACTACTGACATCCCCCTGCCTCCATCGGCCACAGCAGAAGCAGGCTTCTGAGCCCCCCACACTTGCTCCCCAGCCCCCTGGCCAAGAGGATTAGCCAGTGGTTTGTCCATTCATGGAGAAAATCCTTGCTGTCAGCAAAGGGCTCCTGCCCGCAGCCCTGCTGCCCTCCCCGGTGCAGGCAGAGGCATGGGCTGGAGGCAGGGGAACAGCCAGGGTGTGCAGGATGAGCAGGGGCAGATGTCTGAACAAACACGGCCGCAGTGGAGGTGGGGGATGCCTGATGCTCTTGACTGGGACTGTGGCATGGCAGGTGCCCCCCCACCCATCAGAACCAGAATGGGGAACATCTACCCTGCCTATTCCCTGGCCCTGGGTAAGTGGGAAGCTCCTGCATGGCCAGGAGGCTTCCTCAGCATGAGGGCAGAAGCTCTGCTCCCCAGGCAGACAGAGAATCTCTGTCCAACCATGAAGGGAGAACCCCCAGAGCATGCCAGAGACCAGCAGATGCTGCCCCACAGACCTCCCATTCCTGCTCTCCAGGAGTGGGGTGACCGGGGGGCCTGGTGGGGTCCCAGAATCCCCCTGCACCCTTGGGTGCCCTCCTTTCCCCACCACCAGGGTTGTCATAGCAGCCTGCAGGGTGGGGGTGGCTGGCACCGGTGTCTCACCCACCACCAGTGACGCAAGCAGCCCCAGGCGGGCGGGCGGGCAGGCAGGGAGTTATTTTAGACACTGTCCCATCTGGACGCTTCCAGAGCCAAAGAGGAGGGGTTTGACTGCCATTCCCACACTGTACTGCCAGCAGCTGTTATTTAAAGAGGGGCAAAGGCTGGATACACTCCTGACAGGACAGCCTCAAGCCCCTGTGCTACATCCCCCACCCCGAGCACACCATTCCTCTGGCAAATCCTCCTCCCAGCCCAGCATCCTGCTGCTGTTGCATCTGCAAGAGCCCCCAAGAAGCAGGGATGGGTCCTGGCACACTGCAGTGAGTGGTACCTGGCCAGGCAGTGCCATCAAAAACCACTTGCTGGCCCATGCACAGCTTCAAGGCCAGGCTGGATGTGGAAGAGCCTGATCTATAGTGGAAGGTTGGAACGACATCATCCTTAATGTCCCTTCCAAACCAAACCATCCTGTGATTCTATGATTCCTCCCTCATTGCCTACTGGGGAATACTGCCCCTTTCACTGTCACCAAAATCCAAGGGCTCAGTGCCACCACTGCCATTTCAACAGCAGGCCTGAATTTCTCTGTGACAAAGCTGACATCCTCCCCACATTTCCTCCTCCAAATGACTCAAGGTGCTACAGGCATCCTCACCAAGGATCCCTGCAGGCCAGTGCTTGCTGCTGTAACCACACCACACATGTTCCTTCCCAGGCAGCACCCAAAGCCCCCCTGCCCCTGAGGCACTCACTAGTGGTGCTTCCCGACATCTGGATAATGCATTTCGATTCCCGGCTCATCTCCCGGGAGTTGAAGGGCCGGACACGCACTGCCACCTTCACTGACGCTCCCGCCATCGCGCTGGCCGAAGGTGGGTCCTGCTAGTAAGGAGCAGTGGCTGTCCTGCAAAAGGGAAGAAAAGGGGGTTAGGAAAGCTTGCATTCCAATCCACTTCTGGCAGCTGTGCAAGATGAATGGAAAGCCTGTGCAAGGAAACCTCCTGGGAATACTGCTTTGCCTCTACCCAAAAGATGACATCTTGTTTCATACCTCCATCTGCCCTCATTTTACCTCTCACTTCTCCCTGTCGTATCTCAGGTCAGGACCCCCAGCTCAGTCCCAGGGGCCATCCCTGCACTTACCCTAGGGCAGCACTGGAGCCTCCATCACCCTGCAGCATCACTCGGTGGGCACTCACAGCAGCAGACAGAGCCTTGTAGGCACTGTCAGCATCAGCCCCAAGGAGCAGCTTTTCCATCCTGGGGCAGCACTGAGCAGGTACCCCCTAATCTGCAAGCAAGCCCATAGGCCCCTGCCCATTACCCAGGCCTCCTGCCTCCACTCCAAGCCCAGCAAAGCTGGGACTGGGCAGCAGGACAGAGCGGAGCAGGGAGGAAAGTGCTGGCATTCCATCGAGAAAGGAGGCGGCTGTTGAACACAGTCGCTGGCATCTGCCTCCCTCCCATTCAGCTCCCACAAAGCAGAAGTGCAGTATCAGCACCAGCAGCCCTTCCTGGGAAGCCAGTGACCATTGCACTCAGCTGAAGCTCCCAGTTCACCATCATTTTTCCAGTTCTTTTGCTAAAAAATTATTAATCACAAACCTCACAAGACAAAACAAATCTCTCACCGACATCTCTCAGAGCAGTTGCCCATCCCAGCACTGGTGCCCAAGTGCTCTGCAGCCCGTTCTCACCTTCCCTGAGCTGCAGTTGAGCCTCTTGAGTATTGGCCAGAAAATTATACTGGGATCCTTCCTCTGCACCCTTCGGGATGCTTTTGAACCTGACAAAATCAATTCCTGCCTTCTCACGTCTATCCCTTTTCCTACTTTTCCTTGCTCCCTGGCTCCCCCATGCTGAGCCTGCTGGTGAAAACGGAGCTCAAGACCCCTCAGAAAATGGGCAGGAACTGCTCCTCTGATATCCCACCTGCAAGAGTGTCAGTGAATTCCCAAGTGCTTTTCAAGCTGGGGTTTTGCCAGCAGGATACTTGCTCCGGGAGGAAGGAGATCAGGGAGGAATGAGATCATTAGTGAGCACCGGCACAGCTCTGGTTACATGGGCCGTGACCAGAAGGAAATGGAGCACTAAGGATGGATCTCGAACATGAGATGTGTTTTCCCAGAGTGGAAATGAAAAATTCAGGAGAATTGATGGAAAAAAAGGGGGGAAAGGGAAGAAAAAAACAAATCCACAGAACAGAAAGTATCCCAAGAGAAGGGGATGGCTTTAAAACTACCTGAGGTTTGACAGCTGTGGTTTGATTTCCAAGGGGGTGAGAGGAAACCATAGGCACAGTGGAAAAATTTGCAGCAAGAAAGTGTTACAAGCTTGGCACTGCCTTTCAGAAACCCTTTGCCTATTTTAAAAGTGAGCTGGCATGTCCAACAGCACACAGAGGACAAAGCTTCTTCTGTTGGAGTTCCCAAACCCTCCTCTTATCTTCCGGCTGGGACGGCTCCGGAGCTCCCACTGTGCTGAGCCAGTGATCACACCCATAAATTCCAGAGTTCAAGCATTTGGTCTCAAGCTTTCTTGAGCTTGGATTATTTTAAGCAGGTGTTTAACACCACCCTTGAGTCCCAGCGAGTGGGCTGATGACTGCCAGTGGCTTCTGCCTCCCCACTCACATGGGGGAAAGGAAAGATTAAACAGAAGTGTTTGCCGAGGGGGAATGAAAAAGTTGCTTTTCCTATGAAACGATTGGACATATTCCCATGTGGAAGGGCTGCATCTTCACGAGGCCATCAGCTTGAGCTGCTCCACCCTGTGGCACCACTCAAGGACAATGGATTCATCCCCGGGCTAAATCCCATCCACACCTGACAACATTTCCCACTCCTCCCAAGGCAAGACAGCTCCCTTCCCCCAGCTCTGCAGCCTCTCCAGCTACCAGGGCTCTGAAGAGGTGGGTCAGGTCCCTGGACTCCTACCTCCTGCACAGCCACCAGAACGGTGAGCCCACCAGCCCCAGGACTGCCTGCTGCCTGCCACAGGCCACCTCAGCCCCTGCCCTTATTCCCTCCCAGCCCTGTCCCATTCCCAGCCATTCCAGCTCTATCCCTTCCCATGAAGAAGCTCTAGTTTCTCCTTTGAACCACTTTTCCCTGTGCCTTATCCTGCTGTGTACCTTCCCTTGGTGCTGCTTTCCTTTCTTTGCCTTCTTCTGCTTGGTCAGCCCCACACCCTGTACCCCCACCATTGCTGGCTGTGAGAAACCCATTCCTTGCAGCAGGACCTTTTCTCTCTCTCTGCCATCCACAGGCCATATTCCAGCATATTCCCATCTGGCCCTCCTTGCCCAACAGTGTGAGCTCCTCTCTCAGCCAGTATTCCCTGCTGCAGAGCCTCAGCTCCATTTTCTGCTCCATCCATTTTCTCCAGCTTCCTTGGTTGGCAATGCACTGCTTCCCTCTGCTCCTCGGCAGCTCTCCAGTTCCATCCCTGCCATGGCAGCACAAGGACCCCATGCAACATTGTGTGCCCTTGGGGACCACCAGCAGACACTGACCCAGCTGCTTCTCACCTTCCTTTCCTTCCTCTGACTCACTTCCCTGGCTCAGCTGCAGGGAGGAATTCAGCCTGCACCCACTTCACACAGGAGCATCATGAGCCGTGGCATCACTGATCATGGGCACTCGGCATCCCATAAAGAGAGGGGCCAGGCTGCAGGAGCAGGGCCAGGGGCAGGGCCAGGCAGCCCCCCCAGCCTGTGGGTGGCCCGAGCACAGCCAGCTCACCCTGCCTGGGGACAGTGAGAGCAGCCACCGCCTGCTTAATCCGCTGCCATCGAGAGAAATTCAATAAGCCATGACCGGCCTTGTGCTGGGAACGGGCCAGCACCACAGCCCCACTCCCTGTTCCCTCCCTGCCTCCTCCCAGGGCTACCCCACACACAAGGGAGGTTGCAGAGAGGAATGGCCAAGGGGGTCCCTGGAGCCAGGGTGCATATCTGGACCTGTTCCCCCAATTCTGCAGGGAATCTCTTCCCCCATTTCCCATGCATCCTGCTCACTCTGCCCATCCCTGTGACACACCGGTCACCCCTAGTGAGGAGCGAAAGGCCTAGAGAGCCATAATTAACTGGATCAGCTAAGATTAATTAGGCAGAGATTAGCTAATGAAACCTCTCTTAAGTCCAAGGGCTACCAACTGGCAGCATCTCTTGCTGAGAGGTGTCCAATGGGACAGGGAGCATTGTCCCCAAGTGCCACCAACAAGCAAGCTCTTCTCCAAAGGATCCTAAGGAACGTGCTATGCTACTGGTCCCCAAGCTCCAGCAGATGACAAGCTGCCTGTGTGCAGGGAAATCCAAGGTGAGTTTCCCTTTGTTTGCATGCATCCAGCCCCTCTCCATCCAGTGGAGAGGGTGGACGCCCTGTCTGGCTGCACCAGTGTGTTCTCAGCAGCTGCCAGGCTTTGTTGTAGCAAGCCCTTCCCCTGCACCCTTTGTTGGGGCCCCTCAGCTCTGACTGGGACCATGGAACTCTGTCCTGCCTCTAGGGCAGCAGGGAACATGCTGCCGGATGACATGGCACCACCAATGCCATGCTCCTCACCCACCTCCTGCCCCACAAAGGACAAGGGACCATGACAGTGCAGTTTTCTCCGGAGCAGCACCTGCGGGCAGGGAAGCAGCTCAGAGGACAGCCCAGGACAAGGGCAAGTGCTCCCCATGCTCAGATGAAATCCAGTCCCTGCTTCCCCAGTGCTGTCACAGGCACCCTGCCCTGTGCCTCCTCACCTCCTGCCCACCCCAGTGGGGGACACAGCTTCAGGGCAGAGTTTGCAGCTGCCTGAGAATTTCCATGCAGATTCCGTGTGCAGGTAGCAAATGCAAGGACATGGATTAGGTGTTCTGCTCCTCATCTCTCCTGCAAAGTAACTGCACCTGCCATCCCTGCTCCCTCCATCCTCTCTTCCAGACACTCAAACTCTAAGCAGAGAAAAGCTGCACAGGAAAGGCAGTGAGTTCCAGTGGGTGCCCAGCAATGCTGGGCATGAAGAAGGGTAGCCTGGAAGGGGGCAGACAACAGATTCCCATGCAACCCAGGGCTTGAGGGACTGCTGCTCTTGCCACATGCAGGAAGGCAGAGGGTGGTGGCAGCATCTTTGCCAGCGCCAGCTGCCACCTCCCAGACAAAATGGAGGTCAGCAGCAGCATGCCGAGATGGCAGAGCCACCACACCCCTGGCCATACCCAGGGCAGGGGGAGGGTCTGCTACCTCCCTGCCCTCTCAGTGCCACCGAGGCCACCTGCATGGGGCTGCTCTGGGTGCTGGGGCATGGAAGGGTGCCTGGCTGTGGGGTGGTAGGGGAGATGCTCGGCTGGTTCCTTGTCCTTCCCGAGCCCTGATGCTGTCGCATGGGACCTGAGCAGGCAGCGGACTGGCTCACACAGGGTCTGCAGGATCTAGGGGAGGGGTCACTGCCCCGTGAGGGAAGAGGGGGAGGAGAAGGAGGAAGAGGAGGAGAAAGAAGTAGAGGATTGAGACAATAGGGCAGGTGCAGGGCTGCTCCCTGGGAATCTGGATGACCAAGCGTGGAGCTCTGCACTAGCCCTGCACCCCGGGGACCTGCCCCTTCCACAGCCAGCAGCCACTGCACTGGCCCGCAGTGACATGGCTGCCCTTGTCCAGCCACTCCACAGCGCAAGGTCACCGGCAGCTGCTCGTCCTTGGGGGCCAAGAAGAGTCTCAGCATCGCCGCACCTTTGCCAGCTACCCGCGGCGAGAGCCCCAGGTGGGGCATCCACCGCTTCCTCCAGCGCTGCTGTCTTTAACTCTGAAGCGTTATGATGATGACGCAAGATGGCTCAGCTGCATAACCAGAGCCATCTGCCCCAGAGGGAAGAGCAGGGGTGTCTCTGGGGTGACAAGGGGTTACTGTGCCCCCCGCCATGGGCTGCGGGCATGGCAACCTCCCCCTTCACACCCTGGCTGGGGCCGGGGCGGCAGAGGCGTCTCCTTGTCCGCGGGCAGGGCCCCCCCCCTTCCCGGCTGGATCCTTCTGGAAGACGGGGCGGCACCCGGTGGTCACCGCGCTGGGGACCCGAGGACAGTTTCCCCCCACACACAATTTTGACCATCGAGGGGCCCCACAAAATGGCCACCGGCCGCATCCCCTCCGCCCCGCCGGACCCTCGGGGATGCGCATCCCTCTCCCCCCCGCCACGCCTCGCCCCCGCCGGGGCCACGAGGGGCGGCACCGTCACCTCAGAACAGCCTCGGTTTTCCCCTCGACCAGCGCCCGGGGGGCGCAGCGGGGCTGCCCCGTCCTGCGCGATGCCGCCCGCCCCTACCTGTGATGCCCCTGGCCGTGCCGGTGGCCGTGCCCGGTTCGGAGGGGCGCAGCGCTCAGCCGTGGGCGGGGTGCGCCGGCATGAGGCCGAGCGGCGCGGTGCGATGCGGTGCCGGTGTCGGTGCCGGTGCCGGTGCGGGTGGCAGCGGCCCCGCCCCTGCGGTCCCCGCCCCACGCGCTGGTTGGCGGCCGCCGCCGCCGCCGCCGCCCGGAGGGGGACGCGGGGACCGGGAGGGCGCGCTCGGGGATGGAGCGGTGACGTCAGCGCATCCCCCGGCCCCGGGCGCGCTGCGGAACCGCCGCAGGGGCGGGGCGGGGCGGGGCGGGGTGGGGCGGCTCTCTGCTGCCGTCGCCTGGCAACCGGCACCGGGCCGGTACCCGGTACCCTGGTACCCCGGACCGTACGCGGCTACCTACCCCTGTTCCCCGGCGCAGTATTCCGAGGAGCGGCCCCCGCCAGGGCTTACTGTGTCCCCGGCCCCGGCGCCATCAGTTCGCTTCTCCGTCCGCCGAGCCCCCGCCCGCCGCCCGGGGCACGGCCGCTCCTGCCCATCTGCGCCCGGGATTCAGAACCAGCGCAGAAAGCGGATTATTCCTTTGCTGCCAGCTGTTTCCAGCAGCACGGCCACCCTCGCCCCACGGCAGCCCGAGGCCACGCTTCCCTTCTCCGCCCCAGCCGTGCCCCAAATCTCCCTAGAGGACAGGCGGCTGGGAGATCTTCTTCACCCGATATGGCGTCATCGGTTTGGTGGGATGATGGCTGGGCAGCAGTCCCCAGGCTGACTGTGGCTTCCATCATCCATGCGGGAGCAAACACATCTGCCCCCAGCTCCTCTCAGTGACAGCCATCCAGCTGCAGGGCAGATGTGCTCTCACCTGCCACTGTTGCCGGCCCCATGCCTCCGTCCCATATGTCTTCACCAGCAGCCACTGGTGCCAGCTGTGCCGGGTGGGAATTCTCACCTTTATGCTGTCATCCCTAGCCAAAGCTTTGCTCAGTGAGGGGCTCCTCTGGACAGGGACCCACTCATGGATCTGCTAAAGCTCACAGCAAGCCACTTGTTTTCATTTCAGGGTATGGATGGCAATGAATGTGCCAAAGGATGGGCATGATGCAATGTGCTGTGGGTACCCATAGCAGGTAACAGCGTATCCAGCTGCCACAAGGGCTGTGGCATCACCAGGATACACTGGGATGCTCATGATCCAGGCTGAGCCTGCAGAGCACAGTTCACTGTGGCAGGGACTATGTCCGTGTCCCAGTCTGTAGCTCTGCCCTGGAGCTTATCAGCCCACTGGCAAGCCTCCTTCAGGCTGTCACCCAGCCAGATGTCCCTCTGCAAGGCAGGTCCTTGGCCAGGGAGCCCTGGTCAACAGGAGCTTTGTGCTGCAGGAGGAGCTATGACCATGACAGCTGTGTCAGACCAGCACCAACCATCTCGTGGCACAGGACCTAGGTGCTCAGAGCAGGGATCCCACCTGCTGGGGCACTGTTGGAAAACAATAGTCCTGGTGTTGTGGGGGCCTTGGGGACAGGGACTGCCTGGGTTCTTGGGAGTCCCTGAGGCTGGCATACCTGGGGAGTGATGCTCTGAGCACTAGCAAGGGGGCACCCCTCAAAATGAGGGGCCCAAGAGAGCAGGGATAGCACTGGTGACACATTAACCAGACAGAGGAGGTAACCAGGGGTAGAGTCCAGTCTGGTAGGGGGGAACACTGAATTCCGGGTCAAGGTCCGTGGGGACACTGGACACCGGCGACACAGGATACACAGCTGCAATGCTGGCTGCTGCTCAGGCAGCCTCCACTGCTCCTCTTCTCTGGGCTCAGCTCCTAGGGACAGCACGTCGTGCCATGGCCACCAGCCTGCTCCGTGTTCCCCCACCCCAGGAACTGCTCCGGCCCCTGGCCGTGCCAGAGAGGCTGCTGCTCGGGCCAGGGCCCAGCAATGTTCCCTCCCGCATCCAGGCTGCGGGTGGTCGGCAGCTCCTGGGCCACATGCACCCTGAAGTGCTGCAGGTGAGCTGCCCCAGCCCAGCTTTCCTTCCCTCCCCTCCTCTTCCTCAACCCCAGAAGGAGCTGGAACAGTTCTCCTGGGGCAAGAGGAGCAGTAGCAGTGCTGGCCAATGTCCCGCTGCTGCAGGTGATGGATGAGATCAAGGCAGGCATCCAGTATGCCTTCCAGACGCAGAACCGGCTGACCCTGGCCATCAGCGGCAGCGGCCACTGTGCCATGGAGGCCGCCCTCTTCAACCTGCTTGAGCCTGGTGACGCTGTGCTGGTGGCCATCAACGGCATCTGGGGACAACGTGCTGCCGATATTGCCAGGAGGCTGGGTATGCTGGGAACAGCCAGATGGCATGGCCAGGCTGAGGGGACTGGGCTTGAAGGCAGAATGCCCTGGTTTGCTGCCCCAATCCTGGCAGTGCTCAGTGACACGGCTTACAAAGCCAGAGAGCACTCTGCGAGAGAGCACTCCAGGTTTTTTCCAAGGGTGAGATCCCTCCATTTATGGTGCTTTATGGCTTTTCCACTGGGTAAATCTGCAAGAGGCCAGACTCTGGCAGGCAGCTCTGCTCCTGGATCATGCATGACCAATTTCCCCATGGAGCAGGTGCCTGCCCACTGGGAAGCATGCCCCAACCTCACTCTCCTCTGCCCAAATTCCCCCCAGGAGCCAATGTCTATGAGCTGCCGAAGCCCCCAGGCAAATACTTCACTCCAGGAGACATTGAGCAGGTGAGTGCTGGCCACTATGCAGAGGGCACAAGCTGACCTCCAGTGTCGTCACCTTCCCTCTGTGTCATGCAGGGCCTGGTGCAGCACAAACCTTTGGTGGTCTTCATCACCCACGGCGAGTCCTCCACGGGGGTGCTGCAGCCACTGGAGGGGCTGGGCGAGCTGTGCCACCGGTCAGTGCTTGGTGGGCGCCCGCAGGGACTGAGGGCACCCCAAGGTCACCACTGGGGATTTGGGCCCAGGGATTTACATATGCTGAGCTTTTCTCTGGCTCTGCTGTGCTGGAAGTGGTTGGTGTCAGTGAGACACGCAGCCCCTGCGGGGACCAGGATGCCGAGGCTGTAGGCAGAGGCGTGGCAAGAGGAGGTGGCAGGAGCACCAAGCTGAGCTCTGTCCTCCCACAGGCATGGCTGCCTGCTGCTTGTGGACGCAGTGGCATCACTTGGGGGAGCCCCCATCTTCATGGACCAGCAGGGTAAGAGCCACAGTGCCATCATGGGCAACCAGGGGGCAAAGGGGCTCATGCCTGGGACAGGGAGAGAGAGCAGTGGGATCAGCCCCTCTGCCTGCATTTTGGCTAGCAGCACTAGAAACTGGTCCAGCTGCTGCCAGAGAGTCTGGTCCCCCTGGGGGACCATCAGCAGTGCCTCCCAAAGCAGCCTGAACACAAGTAAGACCTGCAGTGTGTGCCATCCTTGTGCTTATCACCCACCACCTGCAGCTAGGTTGGAGGGCTCAGCCTTTTCCTGCTGGGAGCCTCTGATTCCTAAGGAGTTGTCTTCCCTCTTGGGCAGAGATTGATGTCCTGTACTCGGGGTCCCAGAAAGTCCTCAATGCACCCCCCGGCAGTGCTCCCATCTCATTCAGTGAGCGAGCCAGGTAAGAGCAGCCCAGCCTTACCAAGGTGGAAGGGGCTGGGGCAGGCTGTTGCCTCTCTCCTTTGCCAGCCACCTTCAGTCCTGCTCTGTGGAGAGTATGCCCAGAAGCAGTTCTGTGGGGGTAGAGCCCATCCCTGGGAAGTGATGGGGAGATGGAGCCATACTCTGCTCGCTTTAGGGGAGTCCTCCCTCCCACAGGACCAATCCCACCTTGGAGCTGGTGGGGTCAAGGTCCAACCTCTCCCCAATACTCTGTTTCACCAGGGAGAAGCTGCTGAAGAGGAAGACGAAGCCCCCGTCCTTCTATCTGGACATGGGCTGGTTGGCAAACTACTGGGGCTGTGACGGGGAGCCACGGAGGTGAGGGCAGGCTCTCTTGTTACAGATGGCTGCAACCACTCTCCACCCAGCCTTTGTTCTGTCTCAGGGACAGCCTGCCATTCAGGGCTCAGGCCCTGCATCCCCATCACCCTGTCTGCTGATCACAGCTCTCTGCACTGGGTGATGAGGAGGAAGGATGCTGTGCCTCTGTTTCCCCAACCATGAGCAAGGGGCTGCTGTGCTGCAGCCAAGCTGAACTCCTCTGGGTGCCCCTTGAGTTTTGCAGGTACCACCACACGGCACCCATCAACAGCTTCTTCAGCTTGAGGGAAGGCCTGGCCATTCTGGCAGAACTGGTTAGTGGCACCAGACCGGCAGGGGAGCACCAGCAGCGCCCGTGGGGCTTGGAGGAGCAGTGGGTGCCAGGAGATGCCTGTCAGCAGCAGAGATCTTCTCTCTGCTCTCTGCCCACAGGGTCTGGAGAGCTCTTGGGAGCAACACCGGGCCAACTGCACCCAGCTGTGCCAGGGTCTGCTTGACCTGGGGCTTGAGCTCTTTGTGAAGGAGGAGGTGGGTGCAGGGCAAGCCCACCACAACCACCACAAAGTAGGGGCAGCATGAGGACACAGCCCTGTGCAGCTGGAGATGTGCCTGTCTGGGCAGCTTTTGATGCCAGAGAAAAACTCCCCCCTCAGTGATGCTCTCCCCTGGCAGTGTGCTGGGGTCACCAGGGGCTGTGGGGTTGAACCTAGTTTCTCTCTTCCTCAGAAGGCCAGACTTCCCACCATCACCACTGTCAGGGTGCCTGAGGGCTACGACTGGAAGGACATCACAGCCTTTCTGATGGACAACCATGGCATGGAGATCGCCGGGGGCCTGGGCCCCACGGTGGGCAAGGTGGGCACAGTCCTCCCCTCCTGATGCCCATGGCTGGGCACTGAACCCCATATGCCCTGCCCCTGTCTGGCTGCCGACAGCGAGTGTGGCTGGCTGCATCCCATTGCCCGGAGCAACGCATAGCAGCACAACCACACACAATCACCACCTCATTGAATAACCACGCACGTAATTAGCGGGGTGACACCTCTTTATAGGAACGGTGTGTGTTAAATACGAGCAAGGGAGCTGTGCACAACCGCTCGTGCCCGGCTTCGTGTCCCCCGCTCTGCACGGGACTGCCGAGGCACAGACACAAAGGTGGGTCCTGCAGGGAGACGCTCACCCTTCTCCTCCCAGGTCCTGCGCATCGGCCTCATGGGCTGCAACTCAACCAGTGCAAACGTGGAGCGAGTGCTTCGAGCCCTGCAAGATGCCCTGAAGCGCTGCCACCGCAGCAGGCTGTGAGCAGCCCTGCTGGGGAGGGGGAGGCTGGGGGAGGTGGCCTGGCACTGCCCCGCACGCCTGGCTGCAGACAGCTGGCAGCAGAGGGGCTCCACTGCCTCCACATCCCTCCCTGGGATGCTGGAAGGAGACACAGCAATACCCAGCAAGTCAATCCACCGAGGAAAGAAGCTGGGATAGCATGGGACATAGAGGAGCGGGCTGTGCTCAGCAGGTGTGAGACATGGCTCAAAAGCCCTTCTCTCATCACACCAATAGCTTGGCCCCTCAGTTCTTTCCCTTCCTGTGGCCCCAGGGCATGGTGACCCTCAGCAAGCTGACAAGAGGGCTGGATGTGGATCTGACCATAGGTCCCTTCCCCTCCCATCACCAACAACCTCAGCCTTCCCTACCCTGCAGTGCAGAATGCCAGCCATCCCCCTCCAGATCCTGTACCATGGGATGAAGCACCCAGTGCCCAGGTCCACCAGGGCAGCCAAGAGGCTGTGTATGCTCCCCAGCTGTACCAGATGTGCTCACTCCCCCATATCACCTTTCCCCAATAAAGTGACACAGCAGCATGCTGCTCCCAGGCCCTGTAGCTCTTCTCCTTGCACCCCCCAGAGTTTTGAGACACCCCAAGTAGGCAGCAGCAGGGTTCCACTCAGCTCTGCTGAGTGTCTTGGGAGATCTTGGAGAGGAGCTGGGACACTGCTGAGCGGCGTGCACTGTCCTGGATCCGGTACACCTGAAACTAAAGATGAGTGGGAAGTGAGGGGAGAGGGCTCTCCACTCTGCTTGAGCTCCATGCCCCAGCACTGCCAGCCTCCCACAGCCTCCACAGCATGCCAGAGGGCTCGGTGGGGCCAATTCCAGTGCATCCCAAACTTCCTAACCCAGGTGGCTTCTGGTGCTGCCTCACGAGATCAGCTGAAGGGCTGGGGTTACCTGGCTGAGCAGCATGTCAAAGTAGGCTGTGTTCCAGTAGGACCCATCCTCAGTGGGGAGCTGCAGGAGGGCTCGGGTGTCGGGGTCTGCCTGCCAGCTGCCACTGCATGCGTGGAGGCCAAAATGGAAGTGGAGGAAGCGTTGGGGGTCCCAGGCAAAGCTCTCAACCATACGGTAGAGGGAGGCAAGGTCTGGGGTCGCTCCTTGGAAGAGGTCTTCCTCTGGGTTTAGGAAGTGGGGCAGGTGCTGGGTGGCCAGGCAGCGGAGAAGGATCACCACGAGTCTGTAGACAGAGCCTTCCATGTCCTGCCAGTCCTCCGGGGAGGGGAAGAGCTCTGTGCTCCACAGCAACACCATCTGTGAGGAGGAAGAAAAGAGCACAGGATCAGGCACAAGACCTGATTCCAGGAAGGCCAACCCTTCACACCCTGCAGGTCACCATGTGACCTGTGGGGCTGAATCCATGAGGGCTGGAGCAGATTGTACTTTTCTGAAGGTCAGGTGCCTACATGTGCCCTTTTTATTTAAAAAAAAACCACAACCACCACCCCCAAAACATCAAAGAATGCAACACAAAGCAAAGTACACAGGATTGGGCTGCTTGGAGCTGGAGCCATTCTGTAAGCAGAAAACATCCTTGCACCCTTCTTGACCCTTGGCTTGGAGAGCCATCAAAAGGCAGGGCACACCTGGACTGTGCCACCAGGTGCTGTCCCCAGCATGGCTAGCTGGCATGGCTCCAGAGTGTTGAAAATAGGTTGGGTGGGGAGAGGAGGCTTTTTGTCAGCATCAGCGCCACCCTCAGCCTGTACAGGTACGTCCCAGCACACCAGGGCATGGGGCAGCCCGCAGTATGGCAGCACAGGGATGCCATCCCCAGCAGACACAGGCAGCCTGGGCCGGGGGCTGATGCCCTGCACATCAGTGCAGAGCCCTAGCTCTGAATTCACAGTGTCTCCAGCTGGGGGTTGCTGGTTCAATCCAAGGAATAAGGATCAAAGCCCTCCAACCATGGCCAGCAGCAGCACGCATCCCTTGCAGACACAGCCGTGGGCTGGTACACCCCAGAGCACTTCAGGCACCTGTCCTCATTGCTGGGGTTCTTTCTGCAGAGAAGCAGTCTTGGCTCTGCTTGCCCAGAGAGCCACAGTCCCAGCCAGCAGAACCAACCTACCTTCAGGTGGTTGAAAGTGAGACTGCCTTTCCCAGCCTCCCCTCCCCAGTCCTGCTCACGGAGCTGGTCAAGCAGGCGAAGGCTGTCCAGACGGGGTCCCTTCAGGGTGTCCACTGCTCGGAGCAGCTTCAGGATGGGAAGGTGGGTGGAGGATCTGGAGGAAGAGAGTAGAGTCTGGTGGGAGGGGAGATGAAGACCTGCATCCTCCCAGGATGGGGAGAGTATGCCTGCAGCAACTTGGTGTGGAAGGGGATCCCCCCCAAGCCACACACATGGTCCCAGTGGTGCAGCATCTTGGATCTATCCCCCGCACTTGCCTCTGGCAGAGCAAAGCTTGAGAGGTGTGGAGTGAGATGTGAACACTGCTGAGCAGCTCCTGCCTTCCCAGGAGGAGCAAGAGTGGGGCAAAGTGAGGTTGTGCTCCTCTAGGTGTAGTGGAGAGGGCTGCAGGCTGCCCCAGAGGGGAGGCTGGGTTGGTCCCCAATGAGGGGCCGAGCATCCAGCTGGACCACCTTGTTCCCAAAATAAATATGGACTGGTCTAGCTGGCTGTTCAACCCCTCCATGGGGCTGGGCAGTTGTGCTGGCCGGCAAGATACATGTCAGTGCAGCCCCATTCCATCCTGCAGCCCACCGTGGGAAGCACCTCATCACCCTGCTGCTGCCAGGTGCCCAGGCTTGTCTCTGAAGCTCAAGCAGGGATCTGAGAGCTGCCACCCTCTGCACAGGCAGGGTTCAGCTCCTGTGAATAATTTCAGGGGGCTTCTTCAGTTGCCTTCCCCCTCTTTCCCTGAGCTGTCTGAAATTTGGCTGAAGTTTTTTTCTCCAACACAAGGAAGAGGGTTTGGGCATCACGAGGGGGTGACTTCAACCCCTGCTGACACGTCCCCGCCCTTTCCCAACCTCTTTTTGCCTACACCCAGCAGTGCTGCCAGCCAGGGGGGATCCCTGGCACAGGACCACCCTGCTGTGCAGCCGAGCCTCTCACCTCCAGCAGTGGGGAGAGGCAGGGACAAAGTGTGCCTCTTCTGTGGCCTTCCTGAGGCTGCCTTCAGGGAAGCCCCTGTCGCTCTGCCGCCCCTGGAGCTGGAGCGGCTCTTGCTGCCTCCTCACCACGGGAACAATGTCAAAGCGAATGGCCTTCCAGCTGCCACGGATCAGCAGGGAGAGCTCCATGGCATCTTCCCACAGATTTTCAGCACTGATGTCACCTAGATGCAGAGGGTTTGGCAGCAGTGAGGAGGTTAGCGCAGCCGGTCCCACAGGCTGAACCAGGTATGCAGTGCCCGTGGCCACGTCCCACCCCACTCGACCCATCCCTTTCCAGTGCTGCTGTTTGGTTGCAGTTCCCTGGCTAAAACCCCTCTCCCAACCATGCTGGGGTGGTTTTAAAGGAAGAAGCATCACGGGGGCTCAAGGTCAGGCACAGCAGGAAGTCTCAAGCAATCAAACTGAGCTGTGCTTCTGGGTGGCTGAACAGTGCCAAGAAAAGCAATGCAGTCCAAGGAAAATGGATTAGGAAAGGTCCATTGCTTTGTGGGGGTGCAGGAAGATGAAGGTCAATGGCTTGGCCATGGAGGAAAGAAGGGATAGGGGGCATGCTGGGACTGGGTTAAGAGACTTTCAGACCCACTGGTCCTTTCACGCTGGTTGAGCTTTACATTAAGAAGCACACTGGGAGATGAAAATGCATGAAGAAGCTTATGGAACTGCTATGGGCATTTCCCAGGGTGCCTTCCCACCATGTCTTTTCTGAGGACACTGCTGCCAGCTGGGGCCCATGTGTTCACAGGGTCAGACCCACGCCCAAGGGTCCTGGTCCAGCTCTGATGCACTCCCAACTCACTCTCCAAACAGCCTCCTCCAGGGAGCAGGGAGCATTTGGAGGCCAACAGATGAAGGGGAGAATGTGGTTAGGGTAAACCAAGCATATCAAGTCCTTGAGCAAACCCTACCTGGGAGCTAACAGCAGGGCTGGGTGAACCCTGCACCCACCAAGAAGGGTGCCATGAGCCCCAGGTGAAGATGCCTGAGGATGACTCTGATGCCATGGGATGGCAGGGAATAGTTTGCATCTCCCCTTCCTCAGATGAGGGCAAAGCCCATCCCAGCACACAGCAAGGTGCTAGCTCACCTGCACCTGCAGGTTTTGGGTGGGCCACATGCCCAGGAACATACGTCCCAGCATGTTTGCACAGGGATCACTGCCAAGCTGGGAAGCTGGGCTTCCCGGCAGTACTGGAGGCAGCGTCTGGCTGGGAAGCACCCTGCCAGTGTACGCACCTGGCTGAAGCAGGAAGAGGCGTTGGCAGTGCACGATGGCTGAAACAAGGAGCTCTTTCAGGTGCTGGAGGATTTTGCCTGGCACCAGGCACTCCACACCACTTCCGTGCTCCATCCCATCCACAACGTCAGTCCAGTCCTCCAAACCAGTCCCTGGAGAGCACACTTCCAGATAGCAGGTGTTCCGCTCTGAAGGATGCCTGGCTGGGGTGTCCCAGGTCTGGCACGCCAGCACATGCAGGGCGTCGCCGTCAATTCGCAGGGGCATCTCGAGAGTGACAGCATCCTCAGAGGCACAGAGGGCGAACTCGAAGGCTTCCAGGTTCCTGGCATAGTCCACAAGGAAGCGGGGTTCCTTGGCATGGACGCTCTCCAACAGGGTGAGCAGGATGTTCTCAGCCCGCTGGAAATGCTCCATCCGCTGCCTCTCGCGGGACACGATCACCCCAAGGTAGCTGTGCCAGAGGGAACTGTTGGCTTCCATGGCAGCCCTGCTGCTATCTTACGAGCAGGAGTAAAGGTGCGTGGGCAGGGAGGGCAGGGCTGGGTGCTGGCGTGGGGCGGGCGGAGGGAAGTTACAGCCAGGCGTTGACAAGCACCAGTGCTGGGTGACTCCCAGGGAGAGGTACAGGGCGAACCCAGGGCGGGGGCTTGAGTCACACCGTGGCCCCTCTTCGGGCACTCCAGAAGGGTGACAGCGAGTGCTCGGTTGGTGGGTCACGCCAGGGTCACGCTGTGCTCACCCACACCTCTCTCGGCACAGGGACTGCAGAGGGGGCCAGCAGCACCCTCTGACAGCCAGTGCCAGGCGAAGGCACTGTCCTCCCGCCCCGGCCCAGCTCAGCTCTTCCTGCCCGGCTGCTCCCAATCCGTGCGGCACCCACGGGAGCTGGACGGGCTGGAGCTGGGCCGTATTGCGGGGCTGTGGAAGGGCTGCACGACCCTGAGCCTGCCTTGCCGGTGCCCAGAGCAGCCCTGCAGGCCCAGTGCAACTCTGTGTGGCTCGCAAACCATCAGGCTCCAGCGTTTCAGGTGCGGCAGCCCCCGGCGCCTCTCTCGGCGAGCGATCCCGCCCCGCTGCGCAGATGGACCCCGCCCGGGGCGTGGTTTCCTGCCGGACTGCGGGAGGATCGAGCCGGGAGGATGCACAAAGCAGGGCTTTCGGCTCCAAACCCGCGGGGGGGAGGGGTGTGGGAGCGGCGGGTCTGCGGTCCCTCAGTCCAGCCGCTGCCAGGGGGCGCAGGAGCTGCCGGCCCCCGGCCGCGATTTGGGGTCCGGTGCATCCCGCCACCCCGAGCTGTCCCCTCAGAACTGCCCTCACTTCTCCCCCTCTCCCACAAATCCCGGAATGGGGATTTCCGGGCACGTTATCTTTTTGAACGCCGCCACCTTCCAGAGGTACAGTTCCCGAGTTTCGCAGGCCTGGAGCCGGAGCGCAATGGTTATGGCTGGAAGGCTGGGCTCTCCCAGCAGGACCGTGTGGTTCAGCCCTCCCAGGCTTTCCTGCAAACTGATTCTGCCCTTGGTCAGAGCAGGGAAGGGAATGGGGAAGCGGGGGAGGCTCCGTGGCAGCAGGGGTCCGTTTGGCAAGGGGGCCCCGAGAGGAATAAGGGAGGGAGAGTGCCCTGGGGGTCATGGCTGGTTCTCCGACCTCCTTCACCTCACGCTTACCCTTTAAAACAGCCCAGATTCTGCATCTCCCCAGAGTTATTTCCAGTTCGTCTTTGTGCCTCCTTCAGTTCCCCGTGGCTGAAGAGCTGTCCTGCAGGTAGGAGTCTGTCCCTCATGGTCGTCTCCCCTTCTGCCAGCTGGCTGAAGGAGCTCTGCTTTCCAAAGGTCAGAGCTTCCACCTGCAGAGCATCCTTTAGCACCTACAGTTCAAGTCATTAAGCCTGCACTGGCCTTCTCACTACCAGGAGGCTGTGGGTGCTCTAGGCTGGGGAGTCTCAGCCAGATTTTAAACCCCTGACAGTGGCTGATGGGCTTTTCTTACCTGAGCCCTGTGCTTCAGATTTCACCCCATCTGAGCAGGGGTCCCCCACACCAATGGCTGTCTCAGCCAAGGCTGAGGGTGCAGGTCTTACCCTCCTCCATCTGTCTTTTCTTCCATGTGGGGAAGAAAAGCTGTCTGGAGCCCCAGAGAAGGACCGAAAGCAACAGACTCCCATCAGAGTGGCTTGGGCTCATCCTGAAGAATGCTGAACCCAAGCCAGGCAAGACAGATTACTGCTTCATGCCCTGATGTGGAAAAAAGAGGGCAGAGAGATGCAGGCCACCACTTTTCTGGGTGTGGTGAGGCATGGCTCACTGCTGGTAGGGTTGCTGTGTGCCCATGGAGCATCACTTTGTCACGGATGGAGTCCCTGCTGCAGCAGCAGCCAGGGCATTCCTCCTGTCAGGCACTGACAGGAATGCTGGAGGGGGCTGTGGGCATCATGCAGAAGCTGAACTGAGAGCCAGGAGTGGTACTATGGGAAGGTAGGGCTGGACAGGGCAGGGAAGCATGACTGTCCCCCCAGATGTCTTGGTGCTAGTGGGGTAACCATTCCCTCTTGTCACAGTGCTGGCTGAGCTCACAGTGTGACCCTGACATCCTGCTGCCAGAGCTCTGATGCCAGGAAGAGTGAGTGACCTTGGCTCATCTCTGCCTTTGACATCTGCACTTTTTGGACCTCTGAGTGCCACAATCAAGAGGCTGGTGCTGCAAATGCTGCCTTCTGTCACTTCCTGCAGTCTGGAACCTCCCCTTTTCCCATTTTCTCCTTCCCCCTTTTGCCTTTCCCTTCCTCCTTCTTTCTTCCTCTCTTCCTCCCTCCTGTTCTTCACCCTGTTTTTCTCTTTCCTACTCCCCTTTCTCCTTCCTCTCCCCTTCTCATTCTGTCCTCTCCCCCATAGGCAAGGGGCCAGGGGAACACCCTGGAGGAGCATCTTCCTGGCTGCTGCCAGGCCCAGGCAGCACAGAGAGTGACCCCGCTGCAGGCACAGTGTGGCAAGGAAGAGTGATGCTGGGTAATGGCACATCTGGTGACAAAGCTGGCCAGCCAGAAGAGGTGGGAGCAGCTGGAGGTGCTGCCAGATGCTGAGCAATGCTCTGAGCAGGAGGGAGGAGAGCATTGGGGAGGGAATGGTGTAGATCAGGTGGTGGGAGACAGAAGCTCCATCCCACACGGGTGGGTGACTGAGCCCTGGCGGGGGCTGTGCTGCATGGGACGAGCCGTAAGGCAGGCACACTGCATGGCTGGGCATTTGGGGCAGCACCTGGACACTCAACCCTGCAAGCAGCCCAAGCTGAGCACACTTCCATCGTCCCAAAGACAGCAGGAAAAAATTCCTGGTGAGTAGGTCAGTTAGGCTATGGAAGACATGGCTGGAGTGTACAGTGTCCTGTCTGGACAAGTCACAGGAGGCTGGTGGCAAGTGCCCTGGTACTGGCACAGGGTCTGGCCTGAATGAGCTTATCACTGTTTCCATCTCGGCGTTTTATGGTTGCACGAATTTTTGCTCTGTTAGAAACAGGAGAGAGAAAACAACCCCAAAAATAAAGGGCAAGTACAAGCAAGAGAGAGGAAGAAACCTGGCGGCATGGGAGCACTTGGCACAGCAAAGGTGGGCGAGGAGCTGCAATGAGCCCCCAGTGTCCCTCACCCAGCTTGCCTCTCTGTAGGGCTGTGCAGTGTGACTTCTGCACCCCAGGCACTGCAAGATGCCATCATCACCCAGCAGAAAGATATTGGGGTGCTGAGCTGATGGGCTGAGGATATGGAGGGGCACAGGGGCACTGGGATGCAGGGGGTAGGTTATGCTCTGCCCCAGCACTGCAAGTTCCATGCTTTTGCACCCCAAAAGCCCCCAGAGTGGCATGGCCCCCAACAAAACAGCTGGGATGGGGAGGGGGGACAAAGGCAGGGAAGGTAGAGAGGAAGAGAGAGTAATTTAACATGACAGGCTGTTTATTTTGGCAAAAAGGGTCTCTTTTCAACAGATTTCAAAGCTCGGCCCTGGGGCTTGGGGGGACCACACAGAGGGGCGGGAGATGAGGGGTGCGAGACAGGGGGTTCAGTGGGGCACCCAGACTGAGAGGGAGGGAGAATAATCCCCCATCTGTTCATCCCTGGGGCACAGCCAGGTTTGCAAAGCCCTGGGTGTGCTTGCACGCTGCAGCGGGGTGTCCCCATGGGTGCCCACGCTCCCGCATGCTCATGCTTCCCTACATGCATCCGCACACATTCGCACGCTCCCCTTGCCCCTGCTCCTTCCTCCAAGCCAGGGCTCAGCTGGAGTCTTGGCTTCTCCTAGTGACATTTCAAAATAGGCTGTTTATTAAAAAAAAAACAGAGGGGGGGGGTGTTTGAAATTGCTAGGAGAGAAATAATTACTATAATCACATTAGAGCTTTGGCTGTAAAACCCTTGTGAGGGCGCAGGGAAGGAGCTGGGGCTGCTCTCTGCAGGGAGTACAGGGGGCGGTTTTCCTGCCTTGTGCTCTTTTATTTTCCAGTCCTGATCCAACAACACCTCCCCTCCTCCCCTTTTCCTCCCCTTTATCCTGGGAAATGAAAACAATTTATTTAATGATGGATCATCCCTTTCTCTGGTCACTGACCTTCTGGGTGAATTTCTGCTGAGCTCGGTGGAAAACTCGAGGCTGGGTTGTGGATCCCATCTGTGAATGGGGGAGGGAGGGAGCTCACCCTTATTCTTCCCAAAATCCACAGCAACAATCCTGGGGAGCCAGGATGGGGCTGGCAGAGAGGGTCCCCACCAGGAAATCCAGCAGCAGACTTTGCTGGAGGCACTATCCCTGCAGATTAGGGGATTTGGGGACAGATATGGGAGTCCCAGAGCCCTCCTACCCCTTCCCCTTCTCTTCTGGAACACCCTAAGGGGTTCCCAGCACCCACTGCCTTCTCCTCAGCCTGGTCTGAGGTGCAAGGGCTGGGCTGGAGTATAGTGTAGAGGTGGGAGCGGGAATGGAGAAGTGATCTCCACCCTGCCAATAACCCTTGCTGCCTGATGGGGCTTTCCTGGCTCAGGGTGTCTGTGGGAAGTGGCTTTCGGACCTGATCAGGGACGAGGCCAGGAAGGAGTGTGGGGGCTGCATGGGGCTCCCAGCAGCAGCCAGCGATGTATTCCTGTAGCAGGCAGCTTGGCCTCTGGCCCGTCCCCTGTTTGGCTGGATACTGTTCCCTGGGGAGGGGGACTGCTGGGGGAGTGAGGGGAAAAGGCTGGATCACAGGCACCTTTGGCTGGGGGTGGGGGTGTGTGTGTGCTGTCAGCACCCAGCACGCACTGCCCTGGGGCCCCAGGCAGGAGCATTGCCCTGCATCCCTGCTGCTCCTGCTCAACCCCCAGCTGACCTGCGGAACCAGGATGGAGCAACCCAGCATTCAGACCCCTCCCCTCTGGCCCTTCATCTGCTACGGCCTGTTGCTCAAAGCATGGTTCTTGTAAAAAATGCGTAAATATTTATACAAGAATAATTTAAAAAACATGGTCTGTCAAATAATCAAAGCAGCAGAACATCCGAGGCGCTTTCAGCTGGACTGGGAAAGCCGGTGTTGCTTTCCGATGCTCCGCTGCAATGCTGGAGGTGCTCATGGCCAGCCCCAGCCGTGTGTGATGCTGGACTTGCTGATGTGGCTTCAAAACGGATTTGAAGTCTTCATTAAAACTGATGGCGGGTTGGCTTTCACTTGCATTAACCCAGCTGCCTGCTGCAGGAGCCTCAGCCAGGGATAGGACCTCACCAGGCTCTGGTTTCAGCCTCACATCCTGATTTTGGCACAGTTCCCAGCACTGGGACTGCCCCAGAAGCCAGGGATATCCTTGGGTGAAGTGCTGTGTCCCTGTCCTCCCGTGACATGTGTGGTGAGGGCAGGGACTGGTGTGGGGAGTGACAGGGTGGCAGCTGAGCTGGTAGGGTGACCCCTGGTGCTACGGGGCTGCTGGGGCACTCCCTGAAAGCATCCCCATACCTCCAGAGCCAGCAGCACCCTCAGCATTTCAAAACCTTGGCTTTGCAGTGGTGGGCAAGAGCCTTGGGCCTGCACTTCCCCCGAGGAAGAGGATTTGTGTCCGTCTCAATGGTTGCACATCCCCGTTTGTGCTGGTGTTAGCAGTTGCTGGCAGAGCCACAGCTCCTTTTCTGTGTCCCAGCAGCACCGTGTTCAGTGTTCACCCAGCATCACCAATCAACCCCGAGCTTCCCAGGGCAACAGCACCTGGAACCCCCCAGGCCCATATCCTTCTGCTCATTTGGGACTCCCCTGGCAGGGGGGAGGGGACACAACTGCAACCCAGCAACATCCCTGCCACCATAGCTCAGATGACACATGGCCACCAGATGCCCAGGACATGTGTTTCAGAAGGGTCTCATGGTGGCAGGAGGAGGTGAAAGGATGGACAAGAAGAGGGTTCCCCCTGTTCCTGTGGCCCTGTAGAGTGGAGGCAGGCATTGCTGGGGGTTTGGAGCTGGGTCTTGCAGTAACCTCCATCCTCCTGGCTGCCCTCCAGCCCCTTCCCACCACCCACATCTCTGCGCGTGATCTGTGTTGCTGCATTCTTTGAGCCTGGGCCAGATAATGAGTTCAAACCCTTTCATTAAACCTCAGGTCCCCTCAAACACCCACATACCTCCCTGGGCTGCCTGGCTGCCTCTCCCACCCTGGGGAGGGAGCTTCCAGGACTAGCTCTCCCCCACAGGAGGTGATGCTTGTGCCACACACGTGTTTGGCACCCACAGGGAACGCTCTCTGGGCTTGGCCCAATTAGCTGGAAGGGAGGAGAGAGCCAAATCCAAACCATGTGCTGACCTGCAGTCCCCTCTGCCTGAAAGCATCCGTGCTGAATGCGCTCTGGATCATTAATAGCTCCCCAGGCCCCTTCCACATGTCCCGTTCCCCAAGCATGGGGTCTGACTGATGTGGGGGGTGGGTAGGGTTTTGTGCTCTTTCCCAGTGGTTTTCTAGGGCTGCCTTTTGTGGCCTCCACCACGGGGCTGTGAGCGGAAGCCAGGAGGAACCAGGGGGTGACTGCCTGTGGATTTGGGGCGGCTCTGAAACTGTGATGCCAGGTTTGGGGCTCAGCGGAGGGGGTCATTTATACAGGGGTGTTTATACAGGCTTGGGCTCAGCAGAAGGATCTCTGCCTCTATCTCTCGCTTCTGGATGTGGCATCTACCTCTCCCTCTGGCACAACTTTGCAGTGAAGAGCTGGTCTTGTAGCACACCTAGTGCCCACTGGCCTTCACAACCCCCTTGCTAAGTGTCTGTGGAGTGCAGGAGGAAGCACCAAGGCTAAACACTCTGGGACCTATGATGTGGTTCTTTGCTGGGGAGCATCTCCAGTTGTGGGTGCCAGGGAAGCTGGGATGAGAGTCCAGGTCATCCCTGGGACCTGCACCATCCCCTCCACAGCCCAATAGCCTCACCAGAACTACCCACTGGGATGGCTGTGGCAGGTCCTGGCCCCATTTTGGTGGCCATCAAAGAGCTGGACACCATAAAGGGGTGGCAGAAAGGGGCATCTGTTCCTGGAGATGGAGTGGGTGGCAGAGGACAGAGCTTGGCCAGATGGTATGGAGAAAGGGTGGCTTTCCCCCACACTCCCCCCAGCATTCTCAGCACAGAGCCCAGCTTCTCACTGGCTCCAGCTCCAGGCCCAGAGGAAATGTCTGCAGCTGGGGCCCACAGCTGTTCTCCTTGCTCCATTTACTGCTTCCAATTTAACATCCTGGGGAGCTGGGCTGGACAACATGGGGGGAATATGGTGATGCTTTCCTGTGCAAAGCCCGCCTGGAAGAAAATCCTCCCTTCATGCTTGGGATGGCTGCCCTTCCCTTTCTCAAGGTAAAACCTACCAGGGGAAGCCCAGGATGGCCCTGTGGGGTTGGTCCTGGCAGAGGGGCAGGTTAGTGCCACAATATCCCTGTGTTCCTTGGAAGCTGAGCTTGGCATGACAGTGCCAGGGACTTTTGGGAGCACTGGGCTCACTCTGAGCCAGAAGTTGGTCCTGCAGTCACTCTCCGAAAGAGATGGGTCTCGGCTGGCATCCCAGAGCCATAGATTGGCTGTGTGTGGAAGATGGCAGTGCCCCCACTGCATCCCACCACAGCGTCCCCCGAGGCCAGGGCCGGGACCCGGGCGTGCAGGCTAATGCCTTCCAGAAAATCGGTGATGAATGGCCAGGGAGGGTAATTCATATCAAACCCATAAAACCTTTATTAGCATCCTAGGGGAGAAATCCGGATGTGGCTGCTTATTTATTTTGGATTTCAATTCTTTTTTTTTTCTCCTTTTCTTTTAACATTTTCTTCCAAGAGATTTTTAAAGGGATAGGGTCACCTCTCTAGGATTGGCAGTACGGCTCAGACAGGGTTGCCTGCCTGGGGGCTACGTGGTCTGGGACCACTGGTGCCAGCTGAGGTTCACTGGCATCTCAGGTTCTTGGGGTCCAGCTCTGGGACCACTATGAGGGGGAGCAGGTATTGGAGTTGCCAGGGCCTTGGGGGTGCCGTGCTGCTCCAGAGCTCCCACAGCAGGCCCCTGGCTGCTGCATCCCTGCTTCCCACTTTTTGCCCTCCATCTTTCACCCCATGCCTTTGTGTTCCCCAGTACAGAAACATGACACTCCCCACACCAGCAGTTGCACGGGCAAGGATTTTGGGAGCATCCTCATGCCGATGGCAGAGCAGGGACCCCAGGTGAGGTAAACTTTCCATGGTATTGTCCATGGCTTGTCCTCACCTAATCCTGCTGTTGTTCACTCTTTACATAATTTGTTCCTTGACCCCTTTTCAGATGTACCCCACAATCCTGACAGCAGAGGATATTTATATGATGGGGGTATGGAATAATGTGGAAAATCTCTGGAGGTGGGAATGGATTCCCATATTGTCCCAGCAGCAGTGGCAGGCAGAGGACCTCCCTGATTTTGCTGGGGCTGGTCAAGGTTCTCCCTCACATTGCCTCTGGCACCTCAGATGCTCCTGCCATGGGACAAGTTGGGTACCGGGAGGTGAGAGAGGGCCCTGAGCCCCCCCAATCCAGCAGGATCCCTCACCCCTGCATCTCCTCATGGTGGTGCAGACAGCACCCATCATGAGTTGATAATTAATCAGAACCATTGGTGCTTTTAGTGGGGCTTCCTTGGGAGTAGCCCTCGACTTTCCTGGGAGCTCAGCCCCTCCCAGTAAAACCATTTCCCGATAATAAATGTAGGGTGGGTGTGTTTGTTTTGCTTCGGTTTTTTTTGCTGCAGTAAAGACAAAGAAGCCCTTGAGCCTGGAACGTAACCTAAAACACGGCATTCCTGAAAAGAATTTCCTGATCATATTTTTAGCACCTGAAAAAAAGAAAAAAAAAAGGAGGGGGGGGGGAGAGGGAGCAAAAAAAAAAAAAAAAAAGCCAAAAAAAGCCAGGAAAGAAAAAGGAAATGACACAGGTTTTTTTCTCCTCCGCTTTTTTTTTTTTTTTTTCTCATCCAGCCTTCCGTTTTAAGGGGGCAGAGGAGCCTGCCGACCCTCTGGGCACGGAGGGGGCTCGGTGCCCACGCGTGGGTCTGGGTGGGAGGGCCGGGGGGGGGTGGGCTCCGTGCGCGCGGGGGACCCCCCACCGCTCGCGCTCCTCCCGCGCGCCCCGCCCCCCGGCGCGCCGCGCGCCCATTGGCTGGCCCCACCCGGGATATGCAAATGAGCCGCGGGGGCGCGGCCGGCAGGGTGAGGACGCTCGGCGCGCGGCGGCGGAGCTGAGGGGCCTCTGGTTCGCTCGGGGCGTTCGGTCCCAGCGCTCGGCTCCGGGCAGCAGCCGCCTTCCCCGTGCCCCTCAGCGGGCGTCCTGCCCTGCCCTGCCCCGCCCTGCCCCGCCTCGCCCTGCCCCGCTCCGCCCCCGCCATGCTTCCGTGGCTGGTGCCCCCGTGAGAAGCGAGCGTCGTTGCCGGCGGCCATGCAGGTCCTGGCAGGCTGGGCCGTGCTGGTGGCACTGGGCGAGTGGCTGTGGGCCGGTGGTGAGGTGCCACTGGGGGACTTCTACCCCTTCGGGCCGGCCCAGGGCGACGCCGCCACGCGAAAGCAGGACGATGGTGGCTCCGAGCTCCGGCCCCTCTCCATCCCCTTCCCCTTCTTTGGTGCGGGGCACACCGGCCTCTATGTGAGTAATTTCCGCGTATTTGCTCCTATTCGTTCCCTCTTGTTTATTTCCTGCTATTCCGTCTTCTTCCCTCCCTCTTATTGCCTCTTTTCTATTTCTTTCCTCCTCTTCCCTTCCTCTTATTTCCACTTTCCTGTCCTGCATGGATGAATCTGAGTTTCCGTGGGGGCCATCAGGTGGTCCCCACTTAACTGGAAACATCAGAGGAGTAGCAGTGTGCTGAGGATGATGCGGTGGGCCCGAGGTGTGGGAAGTATGTTGGACTCCTGGCTCAGTGTGGGGGTCACCAGCGAGGATCCTGGCCCCACTGCCTTGGGAATGCTGGGCAAAGTGCTCACCCACGGTGGGGAGCCCGGACCTAGCCCTGGCTGGAGCCTACAGTAGCTGCATACCCACACCTTGTGGGACTAGCCTGGTGACGTGCTGGGGGATCCTAGCAGCAGGGAGCTGGATAAATCTGGTGGGCAGGAGCTCAGAGTTGGTGTGCTGCAGCCCTGGCTGGTGGCGTTTGCTGTAGGGAGCGGGTGTTGGTGGGGCTCTGAGTGTAATGTAGAATAAAGAATCGGCACATCCGATTCCATTGCCTTTCCCTGCACCCACTGGTGACATAGTCCCCTGCAACCCCCAAGTCACTGGGAGGGGACTGTGGCCAGAGAAATCGAGTCATGCCTGGCCATCATGTCCCTGGTAGCTGTGGCCAAAGGGGCAACCTCCCGTGCCTGGTTGTCCATGGAGTCTTTTGGGGGGTGCTGTCTTGCATCCAGGAGTGAGATTTGGGCCCCCCGTGCCGGTTTCCACCTGGCACAGTGAACCCTTCAGCTTCCTGATCCCTTCTCCCTGGTTTGCTCTGGACTTAATGATGACCTAGACCCAGCTGGCGGAGGAGAGGGCTGAGGTGCCTTGATGCCACCCCAGAGCTGGGCTCATGTACCATTCCATTGCCTTAGCTCAGTGCAGAGGGTCCTTGGTCCTACCTGGTCATGTTTTTCTCCTGATCCAGCCCTGCCATCAGGTGGGAGGGATCCGGGCTTGGGGCTTGAGCCACCATGGAAGGATAGAAGAGGCTGGGAGAAGCCAGGTGACATGGTGATTGTCCCACAGAGGATCCACAGTGTGTAGCTCTAGGTCTTGGAGGGGCTGCAGGGATCAGAGGACAGTACATCCCTGAGCTGAGACCCCACGGCTCTGCAGCTTGCTTGCCCCCAGCACAGAAGTCCATGTGGCAGGGGCCCTTCTCCCCAGGCAGCTGCTGTTTGGGGGGGATTGGCACAGGGCTAGGTTCACCTGGAAACCTCTGTTCTCAAGGGCTGCCTCCAGCCACCCCCCTCCTCCTTCACAAAAACCAGCAACAACAAAAAAAACCCCTTCTTGGCTCTGGTTCTCTCCCATCTTGCTTTAATCAAGGCAAGAATGTTCCTCTGCGGACACAGTGGGGTTACGGAGGCTTTGGGAAAACAGAATCCTCTTTCCCTTAGTCACAGGAAGGACTGCCCTGTGTTCAAATGGAGGGGCTATGAACCCTCCTCAGGGACTGGGGACCTCCCCCAGGGACTGCACAAGGCCATCACAGCCCAGCCCCCCATGCCTGGATGCGCTGGCAGCTGGCGTGAAGGCATTCTGACTTCCACATGGCTCCTGGGGATGCTGGCTCCCAGCTCCTTTTTGGCACACGAGTGTGACAGCACTGCCTGCCTGCGAGCCAGAGCTGCTCTCTTCAGTTGAGAGCCTCTTGCCTGCACCAGGCCCCCTTTTCCATCCTGCAGCCCAGGGGCTTGCCAGAGCCAGACATTGCATACTGGAGAGCTTGGCTGGTGGCTGTGTGTTCCTACCTGTCCCACTGTTGCTTGTGGGCTGGGGAACAGAGTGGCTTGGAGCTGACTGGACCACCAGCTGTGGCACTGTGGCAAAGTGCTGGCAGGGTGTTCTTCTGGGAATTTGGGATCAAAGGATGAGAGCATTTCCCTTTGATCCCTGCCCTGTCCAGCCTGTTCAGGCAGGCAGGGGGTTTCTTCACCTTCTTCATTCCCACTACTTCCCCAAGTTGGGAGGCAGCACACCAGGCAGCAGCATCCGCTATTTCCGCTTTCCTTCCCTGGGCTGCGGCTGCCTCTGCCATGCATCCGTGAGCCAGGCATCCCAGAACCCTAATTGCCCCAATTAGTTAGTGCTGAGGAACAGCTTGAAGTATCGCACCCTGGGGGTCTGGTGTCCCCCCTTTAATGAGAACACCCTGCTGAAGCACTGGGGGCTTTGCATGGAGTGGTGGCACTTGGTCATCTGTGGATCAAGAGCCTGTTGGCTCACTCGGAGTGCTATGCATGCCAGTGGATGGATTGCTGCCCAGCAAGACTCCTCCCACCTTGGGCCAGTGCCCACAGCCTCCTGCCAGGAGGGTCCAGCCCCATGGGCTGCCTGTAAGCCATGAGACCAGTGAGCGAGCTCAGCCCTCACCCCTGCCAAGAGCGGTGCCGTGAGCTGGCCCCTCGCACCGGGCACTGTTTGTTTTATGCACTGGACTCCTGCAGTTTTTGCAGCTGTTCCCCTTCCCCTGGCCTGGAGAACAGGGCTGGGTTTGTTCAGGCAGTTGCCCGCAGCCGCGCTCCAGTGAGCAGGCGGCTGGGGCAGGGGGCTGTGGGTGTTGTGGGTGCTGAGGCACGTCTCTGCTTCTAAGGACAGGAAGGGGAAGCGCTCCAATGTTTGTGGAAAAGAGAGAGAGTGAGAGAAAGATGAAATGGAAAGCACCTCTAAAACATGGATTCCTGCTGGCAGCAGGAGTCAACTGTGTCCACCCATTTCTTTCCCTTCTTCTCTGCAGGTAAACAACAATGGGATCATCTCATTCCTGAAGGAGGTTTCCCAGTTCACGCCGGTGGCCTTCCCCATCTCCAAGGATCGGCGTGTGGTCGCTGCTTTCTGGGCGGATGTGGATAATCGGCGGGCAGGTGATATTTATTACAGAGAGAGCACCGAGCAGCCCATCTTGGAGAGAGCAAGCAGGGACATTGCCCAGTATTTCCCTGAGTTCCCAGGGTTTTCTGCACAGTGGGTCTTCATTGCAACCTGGTACCGAGTCACCTTCTTCGGGGGCAGCTCATTTTCACCAGTGAGTAGCTGAGGCAAAGCAGCCACCCCCCACCTGTGTGCCTTCAGTGTGGTGCCAGACCTGTCACTTGTGGCACGGAGCTGTCAGCAGAGCTAAGTTGACCATGACAGCTCCATCATGGTACCTTGCTGTGACAGAGCAATAGTGGGCTGGCAATAACAAACCCTCCTCTTTATACCATGTGGAGGCTTTACATCATCAGCCATCTTGGGCAAAAGTGAGGCACCTTTTGCCTTCCAGATGCTCGTTCCACACCCCCCCCCCCTCATTTTTCCCATTCCTCTGGGATGAGAAGTGAGCTGTTCTAGCTCAGGATCAAGATAAGATTAAAAATAATTAAGCTCTACTGCCCTTGCTCACAGAGGAGGACTGGGGTTCAAGGAAACACCCCTTTCCTGATGTAGTTTCTGTCACTTTATTTTATGACTGGTTCATCATCCCTCACTGCTTTCCTCCCTTCCCTGCTGCAGGTAAACACTTTCCAGATTGTCCTCATCACGGATGGCAAGCTTTCCTTCACCATCTTTAACTATGAGTCCATCACCTGGACCACGGGTATGCACGCCAGCAGTGGGGGGGACTTTGCTGGGCTCGGTGGCATCGCAGCACAGGTAAGTGGTGAATGTGGCCCCTGGGGTGCTTGGGTAGCACATCCCCTTGTGAGATTGTGGCTCCTGTCTGAGTTTCTTGGAGGTGGAAAACTTCCCCCTGCTTGTTTTTTTTTCCTTCTTCAGAGTTCTTAAATATCTGTGTGTGCTCTGTGTCCCAAAGCTGAGACCATACAGGGGGTTTTTTATCCTGAAACCACAGGTCTTTGCCTTGGCTGCTGCTTCATAGTCCCTTTTCCTTCCTAACCTCAGCCTTTAAGAGCAGCTGCCACAGCTAGCACAGCTTTTTCTCGTAGTTTTATTTCATCCTTGTGTGTGTTGTTGTGTTAAAGGGAAGAAAAACCAACACCCACACCCGCAAAAACCCCAGTACCCACTTGGATGTGTGAACTTACCAACAGTTGGTCCATGCTTGGCTCCCTGCTTGCCAGCCTGCAGCAGGCAGGATGCTGCAGGTGGAGAGGAAGTGAATAGGATTTGAATTCCTAGGAAGGGACTGAGCAGGCCAAGCGTCCACTTCACCCTGTTGTCCTGTCATGTGGACAGGGCCAAGCACTGACCTGTGGCATGTGGAAGGGGAAAGTTGGTCTGAGCGATGCCACCAGTGGTGCTGCGTGACAGGAAAGATGAGTCCAGGTGCTCCAGCTGCCTTCCCCAATGCCCTAGTGACGTCTCTGTACTCTCTGCCTTTGTCCTTCCAGGCAGGTTTTAATGCTGGTGATGGAAAACGCTACTTCAACATCCCCGGATCCCGCACTGATGACATCGCTGACGTGGAGATGACGACAAATGTGGGTATCCCCGGGCGCTGGGTGTTCAGAATCGATGATGCCCAGGTGCAAGTGGGGGGCTGCAGCAATACAAGTAAGAGGACAGCAGTTAGGTTTACTTAACTCCCAACCCAACCCCACACTGTTCTCCAGCCCCATCTTTCCCTGCCTCAACCCCCACCTCCGCGGGGTGGAAGAGATGTCTGGAAGGGCTTTGGGGAGGGAGGGGAGGCAGCTATGCGGGGACTGTCTTCTGCACTGGCAGTGGTTGGGGATGGCACCCGTGGTTGCCCTGGGGCTGGGAATGGGCTGGGGGAGCAAATGGGAAGGGGAGGAAGAGTTCTTAGTTTAAAGGAGCCTGCGGGGAGTGGTGAGGGAGGCTGGGGAGGAAGTGATGTGCACAGGTGGGACCTCGCCAGCCCACTGCCAGGCAGGGTGTGAGGGGCCAGCACCCTTGAGGGGTGCATATGTCTGTCAGTCCCAGTACACTGGGCTGAGCCATGTGGAGGGCTGCTGAATGACAGCCTGCCATGTGGGGCTAGGTTGCCAGGGCTTGGTCCGTGCTCCCCACTCCAGGGGACCTGGCACGTCCCCCACAGAGCTGTTGGTCTCCGGTTCCTCATCCCCACTTCCCCCTGGCCATGTTTTCCCACTCGTGATCTGTTTGTCTTGCGTTATCGGTGGATTTTCTGTACATGGGCTCTCCTGTCTCCTTTCCCTCTGCCCTGAATGATAAGTGAGGGCATGTCCATGTCCCCCCAGGCAGTGGAGTGGACCTTCTCCCTGCAGCCAGGCTGCAGACCTGTGCAGCCTCTCCCCTTTGCACAGGAGGAGTAAAACTGTCCCCTGTCCCAGGGGAGCCCGTGAGGAGCAGACCCTGCCCTGCCATCAGGCAGGCAGCCCCGTGGGCTACCCAAGCACCCCAGGGAGCCGGGTGGGTGCAGGGAAAGACCCTGGCACTGGTGTGGCTGGAAGGTGGCGGGTGAGCCCTGCCAGGGTGGGGGTTGACAGGGGTCATTGCCTGTTCCCACAGCCTCTGTTTGCCTGACTCTGCGGCCCTGCCTGAATGGGGGAAAGTGTATCGAGGACTGCATCACGGGGAACCCCTCCTACACCTGTTCCTGCCTGGCCGGTTTTACTGGGAAGAGGTGCCATGTTGGTGAGCGCTTTGCTGCAGGGAGCAGGTCTTGTTCCCAGTGTCACTGCTGTGTGCTGGCAGTCTGTCTGTCCCTGCCCTGAGCTCCTGTCCCCACCTGGGGCTCTGTTTCAGATGTTGATGAGTGCCTCTCCCACCCATGTCAGAACGGAGCTACCTGCCTCAATGGTGCTGGCAGCTTCACCTGCAGGTGCCCGCCGGGCTTCAGAGGCAACAACTGCGAGAGTGGTGAGCAGTACAGCACTTGAAAAGTGGAGACCCCAGGCGTGGCGGGGCACTTCTGCTCTTGGGAGGGCTCTCCAGACCAGGGCTCCTGCAGTAGCTGCTGGGCTCTAGCAGTTTGTGACAGCCAACTTGGATTTCAGCTTGCTTCAGGCAAAAGCAACTTTTCTCTGGCCATGAGCCTTTCCTACTGCTGACTCTTCTGAGGGCTTTGCTTATCACTGCTGCCAGCACTCTTCCACCACCACTCCCTTGGCCAGAAAAGCTGGCAGCCAGTGCTCAAACAAGCCTTGCGGGCCCTGCTTTTGCAGGTGATGCTCTGGTCCCAAGCTCTTCAAAGCCAGGGGAGACCGTCCCAGTCCCTGGCAGGGGCCGTGGTTACAGGTTTCCCCTGCTTCTGGCCTCCGCCTGCCAGTGGAAGTGCCGCCAAAGCATTTGGCTCCCAGCAAGCTGCCGCACCAGTGGAAAAGGAGAGAAGGGAGTTGACTTGTGGGAGAGGAAGGAAGGGAGGGAGAAATGCCCAGCACAGCACACTGACATCCAGGAGTTGCAGGAGGATGAAAGAGCTGAGCTGTCTAAGGACAGGTTTTGGGCACAGTCGTGACTGGGGTCATGGCCACTGTCTCCTGACAGAAGGTGCATGGGTGGCTCCTGTCTCTGCTCTTCCTAGGTCTGGTATCACCACGTGTAGAGGGTGCCATGTGCTGGTCCTGTGCCTAGGCTGACACCCCTGCCTCTCTTTTTTTTGATGTTCTTCTGCAGCAGAATCACCATGTGAGAACAGGGTATGCCAGAACGGTGGGAGTTGCCAGGTGGCAAACAGGACAGCAGCATGCTTGTGCCAGTCGGGGTACACGGGGGTGGACTGCCAAACAGGTGGGTGACAGAAACAGGTATGGGGTGGAGATGGTGACATTTCATACCTTGGCAAGCTTCCTTCCCAGTCAGCTTCATTCCCGCCTGTAGTTTTGGGAGGGGAATTCTTGGAATTGCCAGTGGAACCTATTTTTTTCTGTCTGTCGCCTTCACCCTCCTGAGCATCATCCAGGCTGGGAGGCATCAGGTGAGCTGCCTGTGCTCACACATGACCACCTTTCCTGGCCTCCCTTTGCAGAGGTGAATGAATGTGAGTCCAGCCCATGCCTGAACGGTGGGCACTGCATTGACCTGGTCGATAACTACACCTGTGTGTGCCTGGAGCCCTTTGTGGGACAGCGCTGTGAGACAGGTGCCTGTGCCCCAGGATGACCCACCCCATGTTCTGCTGGCCATCAGGGCCTCACTCCCAGGCCTAGGCTTTCCTCACACTCACTTCCTTGCTTTCCCCTTACCAGATTCATCTTCCTGCGAGGACCGGAGTTGCCAGAACAGGCAGACCTGCAACTACATCCGCCCTGGCCGCTATATCTGCACCTGCTCTCCGGGTTATTACGGCAACAACTGCCAGTATGGTGCGTGAGGTTATGCTTTGACCAGCCTGGCATGGGAACTGCAGTCAGGAGCCCTGGGCAGGAATAGGCAAATGGCTGCAAAGAGGCTGTGTCAGTCATAGGCACTGCTGGAACTGGTGGGCAGCATGTGTGGAGGGGCCATAGTGCTGCCAGGAGGGAACAGCTTCCTATGGGGCTGCCTGACCGTGCTGGGACCTCCAGCAGGATCCCCAGGACAGAGGATGTTCCGGTCCCAGACTGACCCCTCCAGCTCAGGCTCTCCATTCCCCACAGGAGGGCCCCGCATGCCTGGCGCTTGCCTCTCCCACCCATGCCAGAACGCAGGCAGCTGTCTGGAGACGGAGCAGGGCTATGTCTGTGAGTGCCAGGAGGGCTACACTGGACAGGACTGTCGAGACCGTGAGTAGCAGCCCAGGGGACTCGCTAGTGGGGTGCAGCATCTCAAGGGGAACCTTCATGCTCATGAGAGGGAGAAGCAGCAGCCCCAGAGAGCCTGTTCAGGGCTGTGGGATTGAACAGAGGATCTGTCCTGCTGATGGAGGCTGTGCCTCTGTGTCTGAGGGCCTCAGGGCTGCTGCCTACCTGAGCTTCCCCTGTGAGTGGCATCTGGCAAGGCCACTTGTCTGTCCCAGCCCACATGCAGGAAAGGTCCTGAGAAACTCCTGTTTCCTCTCTTGCAGAGCTCTCTGAGGGCTGTGAGTGTCGCAATGGGGGCAGTTGTCTGGAGGGGAACGTTACCGTCTGCCAGTGCCTTCCTGGGTTTTTTGGTCTCCTCTGTGAATTTGGTAGGTGAAAGCTTCTTGCCTACTGTGTTCATTCCCTCCGGGGTGCTTGAGTCAGGCAGTCGGTGGGCCAGCAAGGAGACACTGCCCTAGCACACTGAATTTGAGCCTGGAAATACTGTCACCTGGCAAGATGGCAATGCTTCCATCTCCATCACTCGCCCTTTGAGCTGTCCCAGCCTCTGCCTCAGCCCAGCTCCCATGGGTGGGGAGGGAGTAGCAGCCTTTGTGCACTCCCTCACTGAAGCTCACTGAGCATCCAGGCTGGGCATTGCCATTTGCACTGTCTGTGCCAGAGGGTCTGTCCTGTCACATTGGACCCTGCAAAGTTAGGAGAATCCTGTTTCCATGTGGGTGTCCTCCTGCCACTGGCTGAGTGACCCAGCACTGGCCATGTGTTTGCAGAAGTCACCACGACACCATGCAACATGAACACACAGTGCCCGGATGGTGGGTACTGCATGGAGTATGGTGGGAGCTACCTCTGTGTCTGCCACACCAACTACGGCACCAACCACAGTAAGACTCCACGGGGATGTGGGAACAGCCCTGGGGTGGGGCTGGGCAGGGGAGTACCCTCACCAGCAGGGAAGTTGCCCTTGTGCCCCTGGCTGTATGTCCTCAGTGATGCCCTGTGTTTGGCTCTGCAGCGATGCCATCCCCCTGCGACTCAGAGCCCTGCTTGAATGGGGGGTCCTGCAATGTTCACGACGACTCGTACATCTGCGAGTGTCCTCAAGGCTTCCTTGGCATGCACTGCGAGAAAGGTACCTCCACAGTGCTCCCTGTGGCCCTAGCACCTGGCAGAGGTTGGGAGAAGGGCTTGGACCTTTTGGGGAGATGAACAGAGCTGGAAGTTGGTGCAGGTTTTCCCATCCTACGGGGTAAATGGAGGGATTGCATGACTCCCTTCTTGACACCCAACAGTCGCAGCAGCAGATCCAGTTGTTTCCCGTACAACACCATCAGTGTTGGTGTTTTTTCTTTACATGCCACAGCTTCTGCCCTTGGGAGCAGCCAACTGTCTCCCAGCATCATGCACCTGTGGGCCTCCAAGGCCCTCCAGCACACGTCTTCAGTGTAATTTTTGTGGTATTGCTATGCCCAGAATGCAGTCAGCCTTCTGCAGTGAGGGGTTTGGTGGGGTGCTGGTGGGAGGCAGCAGCTCTGGGTGACCCTGCTCTGGGCGCTCTCTCTGCAGCCAAGCCTCGGCTCTGCAGCACAGGGCCCTGCCGCAACGGGGGCACCTGCAGGGAGGCGGATGGCGAGTACCACTGCACCTGCCCCTATCGCTTCACCGGCAAGCACTGCGAGATTGGTACAGCCCCCGCCCCCCACAGGGAGGACAGGTGGCAGCTGCCCCACCAGGCTCATGCCCACCTTGTGCCCCCAGGTAAGCCAGACCCGTGTGCATCGGGGCCCTGCCAGAATGGAGGCACCTGTTTCCACTACATCGGCAAGTACAAGTGTGACTGTCCCCCAGGCTACACCGGCCGGCACTGCGAGATTGGTAGGTTTGAGGAGGTTGTGCCAGTACGTGGGGGATGATGGGTCTGACTGTCAAGAGCTCAATGCTTGCTTTGAGCCCCTTTCCTTGCAACTCTTCCTTGTGCCCTGCTGGAAGGGGAAGGGGGCTGGCTCTGGTTTCATTCTTTGCTCTGCTCTTCTTCCAGTGCCCTCCCCTTGCTTTCTTAGCCCCTGTGAGAATGGGGCTACCTGCGAGGACCTCAGTGGGGGCTATGCTTGCACCTGCTCCGTGGGCTATGTAGGGAAGCACTGCCAGTTTGGTAAGGGCCTTGCACTTCCCCTTCCAGCTGGGGACTTGGGGCACCTCTGTGGGCCCCATTCATCCCCTGTCTCTCCCCAGAGGTTGATTGTGGCATCCCCAGTGAGGTGAAGCATGCCCAGGCTTCTTTCAACTCCACCAAGGTGGGCTCACTGGTTGAATACCAGTGTGAGCTGGGCTACATCCTCAGCCAGCACAACCATCCCCGTGTCTGCCGTGTGCCGGGTGTCTGGAGCGACCCCCCCGAATGTGATGGTGAGGACGGCTGGGGAGTGGACAAGCCCTGACACACCATCCCGGTGGGCTGTGGTCACGAGCATGGTTTGGTGACCCTGGGATACCCTGGGATATGTACTCCAGTTGTCTACTGCCTTCCCCCCTGGGATCCCTGTCCCGTGCTCATGTCTCTCATTTTGTCTCTGCCTTGCTCCAATGCCTTTAGAGATCGACGAGTGCCAGTCCCAGCCCTGCCTAAATGGTGGCCAGTGCAAGGATCGTGTCTCTGCATTCCTGTGCCTGTGTGAGCCAGGTTACGCCGGTTACCACTGCGAGTTGGGTAAGAGACTAAGCCAGGCATGCTCCAGAACTGTCACAATCCCTTCCTCATGCTCCAGCCCTTGTGAAAGCCCAGTGGGTTGCGAACTCCATGGCCAGGAGCTAGGTTACCAGGAGTTGTGTGTGCTTGGATCAGCCTGAGGCAAGGGCTTCTCTTCCAGGACTCCTGGCCAGCTGTAGGATTTTCCAGCAGGGAGACACCACTCTTGGCTGGGGACAATGGGCAGTGTGGGAGGTGGTGGGACTCCAGCAGGTGTCTCCAGCCCTGTTCCCTGGGATGTGGCAGAGGACAGTGGTAGGAGAAGGTGGGCTGTTGGAAGTTAGATGAGGGGACATGACACAGGCACCCTATGGGATGGATTGCTTGGCACAGCCCTGCACTGCCAGTTGTCCCCATGTGTCCCTGAAGGAATGTCCCCATGTCATGTGCTTCAGGGGCAGGCATGAGGCAGTGGGTGTCCAGGAGCAGGGATGTTCCTTGCCACTGGGCTTGGGGAAGCAAGGAGGGAAAAGGTCTGTGCCCTGTGGGAGAAGTGCTGCCTGTCCAAGCCCCTGTCCCTAGCCACCAGCTGTCTCTGTGCTGAGCTGGCACCTTTCTTCCTGCCGGACCCCAGATGTTGACGAGTGCCAGTCGGAGCCCTGCAAGAACAGCGGGACCTGCCAGGACCTCCCTGGGTCCTTTGCTTGCTACTGTCCTGAGGGCTTCCTGGGGCCCCAGTGCGAGACAGGTAGGGGCTCTCCCTTCCTGGGTCAGTGGGAGGCTGGACTGTGGGTGCCAGGGCTGGCACCATGCCAGACAGCTGGTCGCTGTCTTGGAAACCTTGACCCCAAGCCATCACCTGGGTGCTCACTGTTGCACCTCTTTGCCTTTGGTTTTGGGGGCAGACCTGAAACTGCTCTGATGGAGAAGGAACAAGGAATGAGGTGTCCAGCAGTGATGGACTTACTTTCCAAGGTGTCCACACCTTTGAAGGGGATGTGGGCACCATGGTGCACAGTGGGGGACTCGGTGTCCAGCCCAGCTGTGCCAAACCCTGGGCTACAATCTACCCTGCTGCCCCCTCAGGGGTCTGTCAACTGTCACTCGCTCATGGGAGCTGGCTGCTGGCATGCTCACCACTAGCCTTCTTCCACCTCCAGAAGTGGATGCCTGTGAGTCAGACCCTTGCCGAAATGGAGGGGAGTGTGAAAGCTACGGGGGCTCCTACCTCTGTGTGTGCCCAGAGGGCTTCTTTGGCTACCACTGTGAGACAGGTGAGGCAGGCAGGGCAGCGCAGGGTGGCCCCGGGGTCAGTGGCACTGCTGACACCGCCAAACCTGGCACCTCTCCCACAGCCAGTGACCCGTGCTTCTCCAGCCCTTGTGGGAGCAGAGGCTACTGCCTGTCCAGCAATGGCACCCACAGCTGCACCTGCAAAGTCAGCTACACAGGCAAGAACTGCGAAAAAGGTAAAGGCCCTCAGCAGCAGCACCAGGACATGATGTGGGGCTTGACACCTGCCTGGCAGTGCCCACCACCCACGAGGGGCTCAACACCATCCGGGACCAGCGGCACTCCTTGAGGCGGGCAGGGCTGGGGGCTTGCCTTGGGGGTGGCAGCCCATGCCCCACCAATGCCATGGGTGGGTGCTAGCATGCTGAGTCGCTACCGCAGGTGCCGAGCTTGGCACCAGGACACAGGGGACAGATTTCCCCTGCAGCAATGGCAATCCCTCGGATGCCCTCAGGAGGGGAGGCAGAGGCATCCGAGGGAAGCCTCTTGGCACTGGCCTCCCCAGGAGCCCTCGCCCCATCCCACAGTGGCAAGTGCTTGGCCACCAGTGATACCAGGGAATGCTCCTGGCACCCTGGCTCCTCCTGTGCCCACTGAGCCAGGGGTGGCTTACACCCATAGATGCCCTGCCAGGTGTGCCAAGTGAGACAAGTGAGGACCTTGTCCTCTTATTGCCGCTGTTCTGCCGCTTGCTGACGGGGTCTGTTCTCTAAAGATTCATGGCATTACCTCTCCCCTTTGCTTTTGCACACACCCTGAAGAATTGCTGCCACCAACCTCATTAAAGGTGGAAAGGGTGGAGGACACTGGTGTGTTGATTTCTTGGCACCCACCTGAGGACGCAGCTGCCAGGCAACTCATTGACGGCTACGCCGTGACGTACGTATCCCTCGACGGCTCTTACCGCAGGACAGATTTTGTGGACCGAAGTCGTTCTGCCCACCAATTGCGGGCACTAACCTCCGGCAGAGCCTACAATATTTCTGTCTTTTCAGTCAAACGCAACGTGAACAACAAGAATGATATCAGCAGGCCCGTCATGCTCACCACGCGCACTAGTGAGTAGTGTCCCCAGGGGGATCACGGTCAAGAGCGTGCGCGGCCCCTGCAGGTGCCAGGGTTTGTGCTGCCACCTCCAGCCTGCCACCAGCTCCAGCATGGTGTCAAACCTGGCAGGTTTGCTGGTGCAGGTCCTAAAATCCAGCTGGGGGCCTCTGAAAAGTGCTTGAACAGAGAATGCTGTTTTCTTTGCTGTGAGTAAAAGGCCTGGCACCCTGTGGCTCACCCTGTCCAGGGGCTGTAAGGGAGCTTGCAGTGGGGAGTGCTTCTAAATCTTGTTCATTGAGGCCAGGCTCTTCTGCTCCTTGTCACTGTGCCCAGGAGAGTATGAGGAGCCCCCGTGCAAGGCAGGCAGCAGGGCTTCTGCAATCCCGTGGATCAGTCACCCTGCCATACTCCTGGGCTTGGTGTGGGAACATGCCAGCAAGGACAGAGGCTGTCAGGCACCTCTGCTCCGTGGGTGGAGGAAGGGGCACAGTGATACCTCTGGGGCATGGACAGGCAGAGCACCTGTGAGCCCGCTTTCTAGGGCAGGCAGATGAGGAAATCAAATGGAAACAGGATGGAGGGAATTGGACGTAAGAAAGAAGATGGCCTCTGAGGAGAGGAGAATGGTGGTAGTAAAGCCCATGAACCACATCTGTCACAGCGGGCTGAGACCAAGTGAAGCCCAGGGGATGAGATGGCAGCATAGTGCTGGGCACAGCATCTCATGGCCCCTCAAGCCACGTCTGGATGCTGGGGTCAGTATGGCCACCTGAAGTGTGCCATGGACTTAGCAGGCACTAATGGGGATCCCCAGGGCTCAGTTTGGGGCCAGTCCTGTTAAATATATTTACTGATGGTCTGGATCCAGGGATTTTGTGTACCCTCAGTAATTTTGTTGACAAAACCAAGTGGGATGGGAGTGTTGATCTGCTTGAGGGTCAAAAAGTTCTGCAGAGGGACCTTGGCACACTCAATCAAAGGGCCAAAGACGATAGCATGATGTTCAGTAAGGCCCAGTGTTGGTTCCTGCACTTGGGTCACAGCAACCCCCTTGTAGCTCCAGGCTGGGGGAGGAGTAGCTCAAGAGCTCTTCAACAGAGAGGGACTAGGGGGTGCTGTTTGACTGCTGGCTGAACATGAGCCAACTGTGTGCCCAAATGGCTTAGAAAGGCCGATGGCATTTTGACCATAGGGAGGTGATCATCCCTCTGCACTCGGCATTGTTGAGGCTGCACTGCATTCAGTTCTGGGCCCCTCACTTTATAAAGGACATTGAGGCGTTGGAGCATGTCCAGAGAAGGGCAGCAAGGCTTATCAAGGCTCTAGAAAACATATCTTACGATAAACAGCTGAGGGAGCTGGGTTTGTTTAGCCTTGAGAAGGTTCAGGGACCTTGTTGTTCTCCGAAACTCCCCAACAGGAGGTTGTAGTGTGATGGAGGCTGGTTTCTCCTGTCATGCCTGCAGAGAGAGGACAAGAGGAAATGGCCTAAAGCCAAGACAGGGGAGATTCACATTAGATAGTAATAAAAAATTTTTCAGTCTTCGGGTGATCAAGCATTGGAATAGGAGGTGGTAGAGTAACCATTGCTGGAGGTGTTCAGGAGGCATCTGGATCTAGTGCTGGATGATGTGGTTTAGGGGTTATAGTGACGGTGCTGGGAGGATGGTTGGACTGGATGATCTTCTAGGTCTCTTCTAACCTTGATGATTCTATGGTTAGGGCCAGGCCTGGGCGCTCCAGCCCCTTTGGAGCTGTGGTGGGGGGCTGGGGCAGAGGGGACAGTCTCAAGGGTGCTTGGAGGTGCACAAAGCCCTTTGGGTGAGCAGATGGATGTGCCTCCTGCCTGCCTGGAGGCTGAGAGGACAGGAGAGCATGAGTTCAGTGGGAGAGGCAGCACTGAGCTGTTCCACTGGGGAAGGTGATCCAGAAGTGCCTGCAGGACCCCCCTTGGGGGTGCCTGGGGAAGGAATGGGGTGACCCCCAATGACCGCAGTCCTCTCTGCTTGCTCCGGCCAGGACCGCGTCCGGTGGAAGGCTTTGAGATCACGAATGTGACTGCCAGTGCCATCACGGTGCAATGGGCTCTTCACCGACTCCAGCATTCTACTGTCAGTAGGGTGAGGGTCTCCATCCGCCAGATGGGGGACCTGGCAGGCCGCACCGTGGAGCTGAACAGCAGCGTGGCCAAGTACACCTTCCTGTGAGTGGGGTGGTGGTGGCTGCCAGGACACTGGCTCCCTCAAGTTGCCCCACTTAACCCCTTCCCACCCTCTCTTTTTCCTCCACAGGGACCTGCAGCCAGGAGAGAGATACATCATCCATGTCACGACACTGAGTGGCCTGGGAGTGGAAGACCACCCCTCAGAGAGCCTGGCCACAGCCCCTTTTCATGTGTGGACAAGTAAGTGAGGTTGCCTTTGCCATCCCATCTTGGCAGGTGCAGGGGCTTGGCAGGAAAGCTGTGGGAAGGGAGAGGTGTGGGAGCTGCCAGACTGTCTGGCCAGCACAGCAGGTAGGAGGTGTGCAGACAGGCCTGGGGAGGCTGGGAAAGACACTGGCATGCATGTCCTCTCCTACCAAATGTTCAGTCTCTGAGACCAGCATGCACCCAGCCCCACGCATAGGCATGATTCATCCCCTGCTATTTGGTCATCAGAAGGCGAGGGTTGACCTGGGTGCCAGGGTGCAGTGAGACTCTGTATGTCTTGGCAAGGACCTATCACTGAGCATCCCCTCACAGTACATCTCATGGCTGGAGCAGGCTTGGGGCTGGCCCGGGCAGTGCCAGGCAAGTTGGGGCCCTGGCACACTTGTGAGGTGGTGTGAGCAAGTAGGGCAGTGGCCATTCAAGGACACCAGCTCTGACCACTTTCCTCCCCATCCCCTGCCTGCCGCAGGGCCTCTCCCCCCACAAAACCTCACCGCCTCCCATGTCACTGCCACCTCTGTGTCCATGGTGTGGGAGCAGCCGCCCTTTGGCACCATGGATGGGTACATCATCAATGTCACCACTGCTCAGAGCATCAAGAGCCGCTACGTGCCTAATGGGAAACTCGTGTCCTACACGGTGCGGGACCTGCTGCCTGGGCAGCGGTACCACCTGTCCTTGACAGCTGTGCAGAACACGGAGCAGGGCCAGGTGCACAGCGAGCCTATCCACCTCTACGTCAACACCTGTAAGTGCTCACGGGGCTCTGCTGCATTGCTGCAGCACAAGGGAGGCAATGGCACGATAGGGAAGTAGGGCAGGGGGCAGAAACCAGTTGGCCAACAGAATGAGGAGCCCTTGCTGCCCCAGCAGTGGGTGTCTGCAGCAGGCTGTGGGGACAAGACACAGGTCCACTGGAAGGGGAGGTGGGGGTTGTAGGATTAGCGAAGGGCAGATGCAGAGCTCCAGATTGGTGATGGGCACCTGCATGCCTGGTGTGTGGAGAGTGTCCGCATGTCACCTGGCAGCCTGGGGATGTTGGGACGGGATGATGGGACTGGCTGGGAGGTCGGTTACTAGCTTCCACTGCCTCCCACTAAGCCTTATCCTTTGGTCTGCAGTGCAGAGGGATGGGGCTCCAGACAGACGGTGGAGCCAAGCTGGGCACCCCCGGGTTCTGCGGAACAGGCTGCCCCCAGCTTTCCTGCCCGAGCTCCGCCTGCTAGCAGATCATGACACAGCTGAGGAGCCCTCACCAGCCCCCAGGTAGGCACTGCTTCAGCACTCTCAGCTCTTCCACTAGCACTTGGCACAAGCACTAGGCTGAGCTAGCCCCTTTTCCCACCTTCCATGTCCAGGTGTGTGCAGGATCAAGCCGTGCTCCTGCTGGGGGTGCAGCCTCTTGCCCATCCACTGGAGTTCTCAGCTGGGCAGGCCCCTTACCCTTTGAGCAGGTCCCCCATGGGACTTGCACAGAGCCTGATGCGACCAGTGAATGCTTTATGCAGCTGCCATGAGCCCCAGCACACAGGGCCTGGGGAACCTACAGTGCCACATACCCTTATGGTTCTTCTGTCCTAGGTTCACGGAGCTTGTGGATGGCAGAGGGAGGATCAGCACCAGGTTTGGCACTGCACTGGGAAAAGCCATCACTGTGAAAACACGTAAGTGCTCTTCTGCCTTTGTGTCCTGCTCCTGTCATCCAGTGCCATCTCCTGCACCTCCCTGCAAGTTGAGGTGGCAGCCCAGCAGGCTGCTGTAGGGCTGGAGGAGCCACAGAGGAGCGTGGAGCCCTCTCACCTGGCCCTGGGCAGGCAAACATCTGCTCTGCTTGTTAGACCTCTGCCCAAGGAGAGGGGTGACTGGCTGGGGGAGCCCACAGAAGGACCCTTGCTGATGGGAGGCAATGCTGACTGTGGCACTGCTGCCCTTCTTCCCTGCCAGCAGCAGCAGGGGCCTGAGCAGTGGCTCCATAGCCCTCCAGTGCAGCCCCTGCCTGCCCAGCAGTCTCAGCCCCCACTGTCAAGAACAGCCTCACACCTGAGGAGGGTGCCTGGGTGAGAAACCCCTCACTAGTCCAGACCTAGCTCCCATTTTCCATCTTCAGAAGACTGAGATACCCTACAGCACCTGGGAACCCCATGCCATGGGGTGGGGAAGGGGCCTGGCACACCTGAGGGCAGTCCTTGGCCTCACTGCACATCCTGGTTCTGCCCCTGCTTTCCCAGGACTCTGTGTCCCAGACCCTTCCAGGAGGAGTGAGAGTATCACCCCAATTTTAAGGATGTCAACTGGGAAAGGCTAAAGCACTGGCTCAGGCCTGACCAGTGCCCCAAAGCTCTGGGCAGGCTGGATCCCCTTGGAGGGGCTGCCTTTGGGTCTGGCTCTGGCCTGAAAGGTGACATTTAATCCTCTCATTGTCCAGAGCCAGAGGCTCCAGTGAAGCTGGAGAACACAGAGGTGTCCAGCTGGGACAGTCTGGCACTGCAGCTGCGTGAGGCAAAGAGCAAGAGTAAGTCCCAGGGGAGACCCACAGCAGCAGGAACCCAGCCCTGGCCCCACAGGCAACGTGCTCAGCACCAGCCTGCCCTCCTTGGAGGCATGGCAGGCATCCCTGCCCACCTGCTCTTCCTGGGAGCACCCTGGCAATGCCAGGGGCTTGGTAGGGCTGTGCTGTGACCCCGGGCTCTGATGGTCGAGCGTGTTTTGCAGGAGAGGGGCAGAACTGCTCCAAGAATCCCTGCAGGAATGGAGGCACCTGTACCAGAGATGACGAGTCCTACCACTGTGCCTGCCGCCCAGGGTTCAAGGGCCGGGTCTGCCAGCTGGGTGAGTGCCAGGCTGTTCCAGAGAGCCAAACTTCCTTCTACAGTGTCAGGCTGGTGGCTATCCCTGTTACAGGTCCCCCAGGATGTAGATCACCCAGAACACCCTGTCAGCACCCAGGGGCTCCCATGCTGCCCAGGCTTTGCTAGAGATCTGTGTCATGCTGGCAGCTGAGAGAGGGGCTGGGCTCTGCTGTTAGTTCAAGGAGATATGAGTGCAGGTCTGGTCCCTGCTCCTGACTGAGCTCTCTGCCTCTACCTGGCAAGCCAGGCCCCTGCCTTACCCCGAGAGTTACATAGGCACTGTGAAGCTGGGGGCTCTGCTTCTACTGGTGGGTCAGCTCTGTTGAGGCCAGCCCTCCAGCATGGCCAAGAAGCCAGGGGGGCCTCACCGGACCCTTGCCACAAGGCACAGGCAGGCAGGGCCAGGGATGGGCTCAGTGATAGCTCCCCTCTCCTATTCCCCAAGCAGCCTGCAAGAAGGTGCCACACTCGTGCACACGGCTGTACTCGGAAACCAGGTCATTCCCAGTGTGGGAAGGAGGCACCTGCCACTATCTGTGAGTACTGCCTGCAGGTTATGCTTTCCCCTGTGCTCTGAGCCAGGGATGTCTCCCTGCAGCTCGGCTTTGGGGAAGGGAGAGCAAGCACAAGGCCGTCTCCAAGCCCAGCTGGCAGTTTCCCCCTCCCCATCGCAGGCTGAGCAGCCTGGCATGCCCCTGTGGGTACCCCCCAAGCTGTGCATCAGGGCAGGGTGTTGCTGAAGTGACAGCTCCATACTGGTGTTGCCTACCCACATGGCAGCAAGGTTGGATTTGGTGTGTGTGAGCCCCAGACCGCAGCAGATCCCACCCAGCTCCTGGCTGCCTCTCCATCTGTGAGCAGAGGGCTGGGGGAGCCCTGGTACAGCACCAGGGCATGGGGTGTTTTGCTCTGCCCCCAGCCTCCCTGCAATGGAGACACAGAGGCCTGGCTGGGATCAGTCCTCTGGCACAGCAGGGTGAGCCCCACTCCTGCCAAGGCTGGCTACTGCAGCCTGGAAGGAAATAGGGGAAACACCTAGACTTCCCCTTCACACTCACCAAAGCATCTCTCTCCCTTTTGTTCCTTACACTCACGTCTCCACTGTGTGTGTAGGTCCAGGAGAATCTACAAGGTACACCAGGACATCTGCTACAAGGAGAGCTGTGAGAGCACCAGTTCCAAGAGGACAAGCAGCAGGTACAGCCAGCAGCAGCACAGAGAGTGTGCCAGCTTTCCTGTGACCCTGGACCAGGAGGATGTGGCTGGCTGGTGTTCCCCAGCATGCATGGGGACACTCAGGCTGGGGGTGGACTGGTAGAGGGGTACAGATATGACTGAGGGTTGGATCCCAGTGCCGTGTGCTTGCCTGTGACTAATGGCCAAGGGGCATGGGGCTGATGGTGCTGTCTTCCTTTCTCTTCCAGAAAGCCAAGCAACAGTCACACACTGAAGAAGCTATAGAAGTAAGTACCTGCTGTGGCCTTCCTCAGCTGCAGGCAGGGGCAGTTCCCATGCAGGGAGTCAGCGAGATGGGAAGATGGGTTGTACCCTGGCTTACACCACTGTGTTGAGAGGGTGTGAGGGCTTATGGCTGAGGGCTCCTGGTTGTGGCTGGGGTGGAGAAGCAGGAGGCAATGCTCTGCTTCCCCCTGACCCTGCAGTTCCATGAGCAAGAGATTCCTGCACAGAAAGGGCCAGGCAAAGGCTGGAGTTCTGGTGATAGTAGGTCCCCTTCTCTCAGCCCAAGACTAGTGCACAGGGTGGGAAGAGGCCAGCTGTGGGGCTTCTGACAGACTGTGTGCACCAGCTCATTCTCCTCCTGCTCCTCCACAGGGTTTAAAGCAGTAGAAGCTTCATCTTTCCACATCTTAAGGGCTTTTCGAACACCAGGAAGATCACATCTGCTCACTAGGTTGAACACAGCAGGGGAGCCTTCCTGCCTGGTGTCAACCTCTCCCTCTCCTCCAGCCCATTAGGGACACGCAGCTGGATAAGCACACTGACTAGTGCTCCCTTTCGCCCCCAGTGGCCCAGCACTGCCTTTGCTGGCCCTTCTCTGCCCCTGAGGAGCTGAGTACCAGTGCCCCTTGAGGGGCCAGCCCTGCTCAGCACCCCCAGCCACCCTGCAAAAGCGACGGGCTCCCCGCTTCACTCAGGGATCAGCCCAGCTCCTTGCCAACAGCATCTGCACCAATCTGTTTTCGTAATCCAAGGTTATAAATTACCTATAACCCTCAAATAAAACAGTTTAATGCAGACCAAAAAGCCTTAGCCATCACCTGTAATCTGGCCCCCCAAAATATGCTCTGAGGACCAGCCTCTGTAGATGAGTTAGAAATGGTGAGCAGCTCCAAGTGGTGAGGTGAGCATGGGCAGTGGAGGTGCATTCCTGTTTCCTCTGCTCTAGCAGGGGAAACTGAGGCAGCTTCTACTGCCTGCCTTTTTTTCTTTGCTTTGTAAACAAGCCCTGCTTTTAACCAAATTTCCAGCTCAGAAACCAATAGAGCACCTAAAAAGAATTTTAAACAAGATCTGTAGGGTGAAGTCTGTCAGCTGAGGCATGCTAGTATCACCACACTTGTAGCTGCCTCCACACCAGTGCAGGGCACAGCAGAAGCTTGGTGGGGAAGCCAGCCCCACATGCCATCCCCTTGCACTGCGCGCAGAGTTTGCTTTCCCATTGCACCAGTGCTGCAGGGTATGTGGAGGAGAGGACCAGGACCCAGCAGTGCAGCAGGGCAGGCAAGGAAAGAAAAAGTGTAGCTTAGAAACGTTCCTAGTTTTTGTGAGTTTGTATGACAACACTAGTTAAACATAGATTTGTGTATTAACGTACACGGTGTATATTCTAAATTAACACATACCAGAGATATATCGCAGTTATGGTATAGAGCCTCACGTCCCCAGCAGATGGGATTATTCTGGTGCGGAGGCCCTCCCCTCCTGCCAAGCATCACAGAGCTCCGTTGCTCAGCCACATCTCAAGCAGCAGCTTGGAAGATACTCTCAGAGTAGGACAAGTCCAGGAGTTTCAGCGCTCCTGCCACCACCCTCCTCCTCCAGAGAGCAGTGTTAATAGTGCTCAGCCTGGAGGCACAGCTGCAGAGGTGAGTGGCAGGGACAATGTGAAGCCACAACCAGCTGGACAGCGTGCTGCTCCCCTCCTGCATCACCTCTAGCTTTGCCCCCACAGGACAGACATGCCTTGTTTTCCTCCAAGGCTGCCAGGTCCTGTCCAGCTGCCTGGCAAGCACAGCAGCACTAACTTCCCAGGGCAGGAGAAGCAGCCAGCCCTCCCTACCAGGAAGAGCAGGGCAAGGGGAAACCCAGACAGAAGGGTTTGGAGCTGTGGTCTGAGAGTATTTGCACCCCTGCTCTGTCAGACACGAGATCAGCACTGCCATGGGCTGTGGAGGTGGAGGTGATCCCACCAGGGGACAGTTCTGTTTCCACAGGACCTGTCCCCACAGCAGCAGGAAGCCTGGTTCCCCTGCCAGCCGGCAGAGCAGCCCACTGCCTCCTGTCCCACAGCCAGCACACTATGTAATGCAGCCGGAAGGTTTTAACCTAGACTTGGAAATAAATTAGGGGGTTTTGTTTAATTTTTTTTAATAAAAACACTTTATGGAAACAGAGGGTTTTTTTTTTTAAGTAGTTGGTCAAGGAGGAGGAACGAGTGTTGTTGTATTTGACAGATGGGATTTATTCGTGCCCCACCCATGGGGCCCTGCACCCACCCTGGCTTGTGCTGGTGGGGGGTGGGAGCTCAAAGTACCCAGAGAACACACGAACAGGGGAGGGCTCGGGCACCTCGGAGCCTTGCCTCCTCACTCCCGGGCTGTTTTACTTTCATCACTGTCCAAATCATCATCGTCCTCTGTGTATAATCCATCCACATCCTCCTCTTCCTTCTCCTCCTCCTCTCGAGCCAGCATCTTCTTGAAGACCTCATACTCCTCTGGGGTAGAGTGTGCCAGACTGGCCAGGAAGTCTTTCTCCGGGAGCTGAAGGATGTCCTTCAGTTTTGGGTTACTGGTTTGGGTCTGCCCTTTATGTGGGGTCTCGTAGAGCCCCCGACGCTCCAAGAAGACGTGCCGACTCCGGAGCTCGGCAAAGGGCATTTGGAAGAGCCGAGCCTTCACCATCTCCTTCTGCTGGACCCCCATTCTGAAGTAGGCGTACTGCGGGGCGGGACGGGGGATGTAAGGCATAGCCCTACTCCCGTAGCCGATTCGGACAGGAAGGTGGGTCCCGGTCCTCACCTGGAACTGGTGATAGAGGGTGCGCGGCTCCTCCAGCAGGACGCTGGGGCAGGTTCCTAGCACTTCCCGCAGCTGCTCCGCCGTGAAAAGGCAGCGCTCCCGCAGCAGCCGCACCGCCGCCTCCAGCCTCTTCCGGGGCACGTGGAAGAGCTGGGGGCAGCGGTTCACCGCCCGCAGCAGCCGGCCTGCGGGCAGCAGGTCAGCGGCAGGGCCCTGGAGTCCCCCCCCGCACCCCCGCACGCTGCCCTACCTCCGTCCAGCCCCAGGCGCCGCAGCTCCTCGGCGCGCTCCCGGAGTCGCTGCGTGGGCAGCCGCAGCAGCGCCGGGCTCCGCTCCAGCAGCGCCAGGGCGGCATCGGTGCTCAGCCCGAGCAGCAGCAGCTGCGTCGCCGCCGCCTCCCGGTGCTCAGGGCCGAGCCGGGGCTGCAGCGCCAGCAGCCGCCGGGCCTGCTCCTGGCTGAAGCCCATGGCCCGCAGCGCCGCCACCTCCCCGCAGCCGCGACGAGGGCACGGCCCGGGGGCGACGGGGAGCGCCCGGCCCGCCAGCAGCACCCGCCCGCC
>JACBWW010000019.1:2366334-2435309 GCA_020086605.1 Lanius collurio | reverse complement strand
GGGGGCGGCGGGGAGCGCCCGGCCCGCCAGCAGCACCCGCCCGGCGTCCCGCAGCGCCCTCCACCCCGCCATGACTGCCAGCCGCGGCCGGGACACCCCCGCCGCGTCCCGCCCCCGCCGCGTCCCGCCCTCGGCAGCGCCGGAGGATCCAAAGGAGAGGCGGGGTGCGAGCCAGGCCCGTCCCGACCCCTTCGGGCACGCAGGGCTGGCTCGCTCGGGGCGGGAGCAGCCCAGTACCCTGGGGAGAGGGGGGGCAGAGTGCCTTGCTCGCTCCGATGCCCGCAGAGCCGATCCGAGAGCGGCGGGGGCTTCGGGGCATCATCCCCGCCGGGGCCAGAGTCGGGGCGCGGTGCCACCGCCGTGCTACAGAAGGCAGGTGAGGGCAGGTTCTTATGTTGTTCGGATGGAGATAGCAGAGTCAAAAGGGGATTGAAAGCTAATCTTTAGTAATTAAGCCGAGTCCTGTTGCTTCTCTGCAGAGCTGATGTCAGAAAGCAGCACCAGTAGCCGGCAGAACCGCTGCCTTTTCCCAACACTTCTTCCCCAGCAGCCTGACCCCGGCTGTGCTGTTCCCCAAAATGTTCCTGTTATCCATGTATCAACCAAATTCTCTTTATTGAATCTATTTTTTCTTCCCAGTATCTTTGTCTCATCAAAATCAAGGACTTTGATTTTTTGGTTTTCTTGGATAGAGACAGGACTCTGATATTAAAAAAAAAGACACCACCAACCCACCCCTCCCACCCAAATCATGCAATTCCATGTCTCGTTTTGAGGCTCCAGAAAACCAACAGACATGTTATCATTGATTTATTCACTCACTTCTCAGAAAGATATATGAACTACATATAAAAACGAGCCACTAAAAATATATTCCAAGTTATGAACAATTTAAACAACATTAAAATCTTTGCTTCACATCTTTGAAATGTATTCCGGGTAAGAACAATAAAAAACTGAGCCTATGTGGGTATCAGCAGGTGACCTTCCAATGGGAACTATCCTGCTCAGACTTCTCTAAGTCATCCCTGGATGAAGAAGCCTTCAGACAGGTCTCAGCTGGCTCAGCAGAGACAAACACCTCTTCCCAGGTATAATCAGCCAGGTTCACAGGCTGTCGCAGCCAAGGATGCTCTGCTAGCACAGCAAGAGTCGTGCGCCGCTCTGGAATGGGGTGCAGGAGCCCAGCCATGAGATCCAGGAGACCTGGGCAGAGACAGCAGAGGGATGGCTCAGGCTGGATTTTAGGCAGGTTGGGAATGAAAGATACGGTCTATATTCAAAGAATGATAAATCCCCCAAACTCTGCTGCATTGAGCAGCTTGTCAAATCATCACAGAACACAGTGGGGAGCATTTTTTCAGTCTTCTCCTTAATTTCTGGTGGAAAAATACAGCTTATACTTTCCCAAGAGATCTGCTTCTTTTGAAAAGCAAATGGGAAGAGCTCACCTTCTGACACAGGGCGAGGAGGACTCAGGACAGCTGCCAAGGCCTCCTCCAGCTCACAGAAGGGGTTCTCCCCCAGCACCAGGGTGTAAAGGGTGATGCCAAGCGACCACATCTCCAGCTCAGGGCCGTGGTACCTGTGCAGAGATAAGCTCGCCTAAACTCAGATTGCCGGTACGTATCTATATGCTAAAGAAAGTAAAAAGGGCATTGACAGCCCTTGTTTCCAATTTTTATTTTAACATAGGAAGTTTGTGAGAATTCTAAGATGGTTCTCATGTGTTTGAGGAGTCTGCATTGTCCTTCTCCAGAAAGTAAAACCAACCAGAGAACAGTTTCTGTTGATGAGTATGTGTAACACGCACCCAGAGTTCCACATACGTAAGCTGGTGACAAGAATTTGCCTCTCCACCTTCTTCATCATCAGCCAAAACTATTAAGTAAATATTTAACTGGAAGAGCAAAGACATCCTCCCAGCCCTTTCAAAACAAAAGTTATTTGGAAATAACTGTTAACTATCTCAATTCCATCTGAGAAAACATGCCAGTTCCTTCACACAGTATGAGGTGGAGCTCCCAGGGCAGAGCTGCTTGCTTCACCTTTCACCTCATTCCCAGCAGAAATTTCCTCTCCTCCTTGCATTGCTTCTTCCCCCCATGATGAGGAGCTGCCTGAAGGACCCACGGAAACAGCTGTGAAGCAGGAGCAAGATCCATCCAGGCACGCACCATGACAGCTCGTGCCACCCCTGTGATGGGGAGGCTTCCCTGTGGGGCAGGTATGAGAGCACTGGCTGCCAGGTACAGAGCACTTGGAGAGGGAAAGAAGAGGGGAAAGAGCCAAGATTCAGGCAGCACAACCAAAACAGCAGCAAGAGAAGCTGCAAGGGAAGAATCCTTGAGTCCCAAGGAGTACAAAACTCAGTGGGGAGATGAGCAAAAATCAAACTGCAAAAATTCAAATAGAGGGAAGCACGTAGAAAAGTGGAGAACAGAGAGGATAAGAGTGGGATGTTACAAAGCACAGACATGAAAGGAGAAGGTGCTATCAACAGCAATACTTGTTTACTCCACCTCTCTGAAAGAGCAGCTTTTGCTAGAGAATGCCTGACAACAGATTTAGAAACAACTTTGTACATATTCAAGCTTTTACAACTTGATTTCTGTCACTACACTGCCCTACTTTGTATGCACTCAAACCTTCACAGCGATTTCTGCCACTGCAGTGCCTTAAATCTAGCTGCAGTTTCTCTGAGGTTAGATACTCTAGCAGTGTTCCAATGGCACAGCAGCTTGGCTTCTCTGTTCCAGCCCTGCACACATGGGTTTTTAGGTGTGATGGCACAAAAATGACTTTTCAGAGGGTGACATACGGTTTGCCAGACAGCACTTCTGGTGAGCAGTATTCAATTGTCCCACAGAAGGTATAAAACAATTTCCCAGGTTCCAGGTAGGCAGCTGAACCAAAGTCAACTAATTTAATTGTGAAATCTTCAGCAATGACAATATTTTCATCCTTGATATCTCTGTGAAGGATGTTTCTACAGTGGAGATACCCAACAGCTGATACAAGCTGGAAGAGATGGAAAGAACTAGGTGTTACTACACAGAGTGCCCTGGATAATTGATGTGGCATCACAGCTTTCCCAGAGCCACATTTTGGCTTGTTTTGACACTATCTTAACAAGATATACATCCTAATTATGGTAACTGGAAATGGCCTCAGGCCTGCCTGTCAGCATTGCTGCAGTGCTCTTGGAAGAGACACTTTAAAGAGCCTTTGCTGCTTTCCTCTCACAAATGTGCAGGAGGAGGGGATGCTGCAGTTGTGATGTGATTGTGAGCACTGGAGCCCACTGCTACAATCCAGCAAGTTACTCTATTTTTATCCCAGCTTCATGTGGAGGGTCCTTTGGTTTCTCCAGGAGGATATTACTGTGTGCCTTCCATACTGCAGGATGACAAGGCACTTAGGAGCAAAGTTTGGTATATAAAATAGAATCATTCCTAAATTCCATTCTTCTTCCTGCACGATTCATGCTTCAGTGCCATAATTAAGGATAGCATGACAGTGATATCACCTTGGAGACGATCGTGACTCCTACCATGTTTTTAACAAGAGAAGCAGATGGCTGAGGGAGAAAAGTTTCTATTTATAATCCAAATCTGCCTCTGCAGAGAAATGCAGTTCAGATCTGAGGGAACAAGACAGCCTTACCAACCCCAAGCTGAGTTAAGGAAAGCACCCATCACAAGGGTAAAGGGACACCTTTGGCTTCCATCTTCCATCAGCACTGAGGACAGGGTGGGCGCAGCAAGGGTGTGTGGGGCGTTACCACAGTGCGCAGCAATTCTTGTATACCCTAGAGCAATGAATTTACTCCAAAACTCATGAGGAGGAATTACCTGGGGACTGCTGCTGTGGTTAACTCACTAAACAAAGGGCAATTCAGCTCTCAGGCAAGCCCCTGACTCATGGGCAACTACCCTGAGTTCCTTTGCATTATGCCACGTTAAAATCCAAGATAATTTCCTGATTTAAAGAGCAGAGCCCTTTACTCCTGTAACCAATCTAAACTAAGCACTGAACTAAGTGAAAATGTGGCTTTTTGTAGGCTTGGGGCAGCTTCTGTGAGTTTTCCTCCTCCCTCAGAGGAAATGTGACTGCTACATGAACAGTGTCTGGGTGACAGGGGCTGTCCCTATAACAGCTGAGGGGCCATGGCTCCACGGGAAACCCCCACAGGCAGTAAGGTCCTGGAAAGGCTTCTTTGTTGTTTCAAAGTAAACCTTAACAAGGTTTCTGCAGGCAGCATTTCAATCAGCCCTACAGAACAGCGAGGAAAGGTTCTGCAGGTATTGAGCACAACTCCAGCACACCAGTTGATCAGCCAGTATTAAGTGAAACAGAGTCCTGGTTCTTACATTAACCAAGTCTTACCTGCATGCAGCAATTCTGCTCTCACCTGTCTGAATATGTAACTTGCTAATGGCTCATCCAAGTTGGGCTGATTATCAATAAATGTAAAGAGGTCCAGACCAGATCCATGCTTCTCCATCACCAGTTGGAAGAAGCATTCATTCTCAAATACATCCAGCACCTATAAAGAAAAGGCCTGTTTAATCATGTGTTCCAACCTCAAAAACTGCCTTTTCTCTTTTTTTTTTTTTTTTTACCAAACACTGCTCCCCTCTTGGGGATTTAACTGGCATGTATTATAATCTTTAAAGTCTCATTTCACTGAGCACAAATGTTTCTTGAAAAGAGTACAGAATAAAAATTGGGAGCAGAATTAAATCCAAGAGGAATTCTCTTTCTGAAGAAAAAAAACAACTCCAAAACCTAAACCAACAACCTCAAAACACAGAGGATAAAACAAGATGTGTCCAGATTATTTACAGAGCAAGTTCAGATGTGACATCACACTTCCAAGATAGGCATCTTATCTTGAAACAGCTTTTTTTCCTCTTAAGAGTCACATCTTCAGAACAGTTTGGAGTCAAAGTGTGGAAGCAAGCAATAGTGTGCTGTGACACACCCTCCAAAACAAAGCAGGATCAACGGGTTACTTTCTTTCCTGAAAAGACAGACTCAATACAGGACACTTCACTCCTGAAGAGTACAAGACACCCAGTATTCAAACAAACCACCTGATGCAGTGCAAACTACACTAACTCCGAGTCACTGTACCTTAATGATATTGGAGTGCTGCAGCTTCAGCAGGATTGCAATTTCTTGAGTGACCCTCCCCAGATCAGGATCATCTACCCAGCAGTCCTCCAGCACCCTCTCCTTCCAGATGAACTTTACAACAACCTACACAGACAACAGGATTCAGCATCACCTGCCAAAGCATGACTTTGAGTGGCAAGTAAGTGAATTTCCAGGAAATCTGTTAGTGTCTCATATTACTAGAGGGATGGAAGTAACCCAGTGTGAATAGCTTCCACATCTACAAATGTGTTTAAACTAATTTAGTTCTAGAAGCCAAATGACACATAAATTGAATGTTTTTATTGCTGCTCTGAATTCTAAAGGCTTTGACAGGCCAGCTCTCTTATCAACCAGCTACAGCAGTGGTGGCTTCTGGCAAGTGGGTGCAGTGGAGGGAAATGAGCACTTAACATCCAGGCAAGAGAAAACACCAGAGCTTGCCTCTCAGCACCCAAAATACTTCTCCTGATAAAGAGGAGTTGCCATAATCTCAACATGTCTACTCCCCATTCCTGAATCATGGCACAACAAAGATTTTGAGGCCTGCCATTCTCTTTCATAGAGACAGAAGACTAAAACCTATAATTCTTTTAAGATTAATGTCTGCTTCTTTCAAAAGGTTCAATTAGCTACATTCATTAGTTCATTAGCTCATTCTGCACCTGTTGTCTCAGGTAACATCCCTACACTACCTCAGTGCAAACATTCTGCTACCCTGTTTCTATTACAGATTCCTGTTTAAACAAAGCAAAACCTCAAACTACCAAAGAGAAGCTTTTAACAAGTGTAGTGTTGACAGAATATGAATGTTCTAACCTTTCAGTTTTCATCCTAAATTATTATTGCAATAGAGCTAGAAGAAATACTTCACCTCCTGGTGATCTTTCTTGCTCCTGGCACTCCAGACAAAGCCAAAGGAGCCTTTGCCAATAAGACTGAGAGTGCTGTAATTTTTTGCATATTCTCCCTCACATGCTCTTAATCCTTCAAGATCTTCAGCTCTTCGGGAATTGTTGAAAAGTGAAGCTGATCTGATGGCCTAAGTACATATAGAGAGGTTGCAATAGCAGGAAAAAATGAGCAAGCCACAGAGTGACATTTATAAAATGAGTAAATACTGAAAAGAACATCCATATCTGCAAGAATAGATAAAAGGAGAAATCTTTGGTTCTGATAGTGAGAACTGTACTCCTTGAGTATCCTGCAGTTAGGAACTGCATTGTTCAGGCTGGAAAGGGAACTACACTAAGCCCCACACCAGAAGTGTTACAAATTAACAACTGAGATTTTGTTGTAATATATATTTAAAAAGTAGGGGAACAAAGAAACAGCAACATCCACCCCACCGACTCATGCCATTAATTTGAAAAACGTCTTGATTTTAGCATCAGCTTAACAGCCAAACAAGGAAAGAAATGCTCAGTATTCAAAGGTAGGATGTCTTACTTCTCCAAGACTTTCAGTAGAAAGATCAGCAACAGATTGGGAAGAGTTTGCTAGGCTGGCAAGCAAATGCTGAGCCTTTGCTACAGCTTCCTTTTGGCTCTGTGAAATGTCTTTCACCACCCAGACACAGAAAAGTACAGTGGGATCCTGCAGTTCTGCACATTTCACCTCGAAGAGTATGCCTGTAGAAATAGGTGACAAAATTAAAATGGTAGAATGTAACTTTAGTGTTGAACAAGACCGCAGACATTTTAGGACAAAATTCTGAGCTCGACAAAAAGTTCAGAATTTGGGGAACACCTGCTCAGTAAAGAATCATCAGAGGGGCTGACACCAGCATAGCTATTCTAGAGGTATCTACCAGCTACCTCCAGAGCTCCCACCTCCAGCAGAGACTTGTCAGTGTCTAATTGTGATTATTCATTTCATGCTGTTATTCTAGATTACATAAAAATGGAGATTTTATTCTACAAGCCACTGAATGCAGCTGAAGGAGCGAATGAAACAAATTCCATTATACAATATTAAAGCAATTTACAGTTTTACAGTGGGGTTTGTATTTTCTGTTCAGAAAAAGTTATCAGGTTCAAACTTTTAATCGTGTTCTGACAGTATTTCTGACTTTTCAGTAGGGATGAATTTCTTACCAACTTCGTATTTTATACCACCTCCTTTTCTAATATCCTCTGGGTAGACTTAAATACCAATTTTTCTTCTAGATGCTTCTTCCTTCCTCTCCACTGTGAGCTTCTAACCAGAACTGTCTGCATTCTGCAAAACTGTGGGTAAAAAGGAGCACCCCAATAAGAATTTGGGAAGGGGACAAGGTTTCACTTACTGAATTGTGAACCATCTCTGTGACAGCAATTTCCAATGTAGCTGCCTTCCAGAATCTCCCAGGTCAAGGGAGCTGCTGGGTTTAGCCTGCCTTCTTGTTTCACTGGGGTTGATGTTACTTTTATTTCCAGATTTTGCTGCCTGAGCAACTGGCAGTGTTCTTCAGGTCTACATTTGCTTTTCAGGGGATTTCTGTTGGAGTTGTCCCCCACAGTTCCTGCAAGGGTTTCAGGTTTCTCAGGAAATGCTTTGGAGGATTCCTCAGAATTTTGTAAATGCCTGCTGGAGGCCAGCCATCCAGAATCAGCTTCTGTGGCACCACCAGTCAGCAGCTGCTTTCCTTGATGAGTGCAAAAGGCACCGTTTGTCTCAATTAGCATATTGGAGTCCACTGCATCAGGGCAACATGCTCCTGCAAGAGCTGCAGGAACACCTAAAGAATTGTCTGAGTTCCCCTTGACACCAGTATTCAGACCCAGTACCTCAAGGCCAGAGCAAATACAGTTCAGCTCAGATTCTTTGGCATCTTCAGAAGTTGTGGCAGCTCCTGGTGCAGAAGCACTGTGACCTGTTTTATTTCCTGAGCAAACATCACAGACAGTATTTCTTTCATGTGCAAAGAAGGTCGAAGCATCATTTAGCAGGCAGTTGTCAACAACAATGTGCTCGAGGCAGGAATGTTTTGCATCACACACCAAGTTTGTTTTTGACACCTGCCCTGGAACCATGAGGCTTTTAAGGTCTTGTCTGCAGTTCAGTGCTGTCCCAAGCCATGGCTCATCCACTGTTGGTGTTCCAGGTGAGTTACAAGTAACTTTAGAAGGCAGCTTCACTGGGTCACAGGATGATGCATTTAGATTGTCTTCTTGTCTGGAACAAACAGGCAGCCAGGCAACAGTTACTGCAGGAGATACCGCACTACAACTGCTTCTTCCTGGAATCTCTGTGTTCTGACCTAAATCTCACTGTTCTGAGTCAGATGATGTGAAAGAGAGCCTTGCAGAGAGCATCTTTTGAGAATTATTTGATCCTGAAGTTTCCACTCCTCTGTACTGTTCCACTGCTGTGATTGTGTCAAGCCAGCTTTTGGGATAAGGCTCTCTGGTGGGCTGAAAGCCCATTGGTAGCAAGGCTGTCCTCACTGCAAAGACTCAAAGTTATCAGTGACATCATGATTATAAAAGAATAAGAAAATTGTCCTACTGTATAATATCCACTTAAATATGGTCCCTATTTAAAACCTGGACCAATAGTTTTTATTCAAGTTTAAAAGCAAAAGGCAGAAAGCTGTTTGCACAGGCATCCAAAATCCTAACAAATTCACCAAAGAAGAGCATGTACACTCAAATGGCACTCCTTCCCTATGGATAATTTCCTACTCTAGCCTAATTTCTAAATATAGATCATAAACCATTTACCACCACAAAAAAACCGAATACACATGGCAGGTGTTTTCCCAATAGACGGGGGTAACTGAATGGCCACAGACACCAATGGAAAGAATGGTCTTATTTTACTGCTAATGTTGAGGTAAAACAGAGGTAAAAGAACACATCTGATAGAACAATAAGCTTATTACTTGCTCAGCTTTAGCAACAAGCAAAAACAAGCAAGGTGATGCATCTAATCATTACTGTATGAGAGAGAGAAAGAAGAGTGATTGAGAAAGATCCATCACCAATTGCCTAAATACCTTACCATCACCCAGAGTCTGCAGTTGCTGGGGAGCCCCTTTTTGCAGTGAGGACCTGGAGAACCCTTCCCAGCAATTGGGAAAGTCTTATGCTCTGTGTGCACTTGTAGGTGAGGTCCCTAAGTTAGCCCAAAAAAAGGGGTCCAGCTTTTATAGGCTGAAATCAAAAGTCCAAATGACTTGTTTACCTTTTGGTGCAGAAAACATCTGGTTCTGATGGCCCACTTTCCAACCAGCCAAGGCCAGGGCCAGGAGGGTTTTCCCTAAAATATTCTACTAACAAGCCTCTTGGGATATCAGTTGGGAGGATTTCTTAATGTCTTACACAAGGTTATAAAAATGGCTCTACAACAGCAGGTTTGGCCTTAAGAACAACTAATATAAATATCTTGATCATCTATTTTTAACAAAAGAACCTTGATGGTATCGATAGCATCATGCTCAAGATTCATCTTGTAAATCAATTCAGTGCTTAGGATAACAGCAGGGTACTTCCAGTCCTGAAAACAGAAGATCCCTTGTGTGTCCAACAGGAGATGGATGTCTCCATCAATCAGGGTTTACTGAAGCCCATAGCACAAAGTATTTTGCAAACATTTCCATTGGTAAAAATGCAGCATAGAAAAACAATGAAGCAGAGCACTTACAATCCAAGTATGATATGAGAGATGTAAATCAGGAGAGCACAAAAAAATTATATTATCAGCCCCTTTAAAAAACAGCAAGAACTGTGCTGTAATAGTCTATACTTTAAAATGGATAGTAAATTTAGTACTAAAACTTACTGAAGGTTAGAATTGTTAATGTGGAAGGCTTAAAATTTGACTTAAGGTAGGCTGTGAGCATCATATATGTTTTTCTACAGAATTTCTAATCTTGTAACAGGAAAAAGACCTGGAAATGTACAAGAAAAAAAGGCTGGGCTTCAGTAACACATTAGCCTGTTTTAATGGATGACCTGACAGTTGCACCAAGCACCAGAAGGAATAACATTTAGAATTCCCTCCAGGTAACCTGACTTCAGTGCAACACCAGCTGGAAGGAGATAAACATCCACTATTTATGATTAGTGAAGGTAGAGCCTAATTACCTTTCCTAGTCTGGATGAAACATTTGGTCCCCTTTAGAGCTGGAATTTCTGTAACTTTACAGTGGTAGGTTGTGCAGATCTAAATAAAAATCTAAGGTAGGCCCAGCTCAGCCGCTCTTGCAGTCAGATTCTAAAGACAGCAAACATGTAAGACCTTTGCTACACCTTCCCACAGACATGACACAGGTGAAAAAAAATCAGCTTTTGCTGGTGATTGCCAGCACAGCCCTTCATTTTCCCAAGTGAATATACAGTCTGTGAAATGCCTACCTATTAGTGGGGGTGGATGCTGCTTCAGGAGGTGACGGAGGAGAAAAGAAACCGGTCCCATTCTTTTGTTCGTTCTCATCACGTATTAATTTGTCATCTTCGTGTTGTTGCTCCAATTTCTGCTCTTCATCTCTTGACAGAAGGTGTGCTAAAGATGCAGCCAAGAAGCTGCTCTCTGTACAAAATAGGAAACAAAACCATACCAACTGAAACTTTAATGTTTAGGCTTCAGAGGCTACAGTGATTAAAAATAAACTTGGAACTGCCTTGGTCTGTCTTTTCCCTAAGGAACTGAGTATAAAAAGCTTGATTGAGGCAAAACAGTCAAAATATGAGCATTCCACTCTACTTTGAGAAATCACCACATGCAGGAATCTACATGTTTTAGGGCTGCCAAAACTTGCTTTTCTATCAAAGTTCTTTGGCAGATATTGGTATCATGCATTAGCTACTTGAATTGAAGTTCAGAGATGTAAAAAATGCCAATAATAGAAAGAGACTGAAATTAAAATGATCATACAGCAGCAGCATTAAAAAAAAAAAAGCAAGCCCAAACCACACATATACAGCCCATTCCAAACCCATACAATGAAAAGGTTTGGACTGGATTTATGTAACTCACTGAAGTATGATAAAAAAAGAGTCTAAAGGTGTTTGAAAGAAGAGGAGATTAAGTTCTTTCCTTCCTCAGTGACAAAAGATCAGAAGAAAAACATGAGTTTGGAAGATGAAGTAATCCAAATATTGTTGCTGCAGAAGAAGATAACAAAAGAACAAATTTGGATTTGAATCTAGAACAATCCTTTAATTAGTAATGGCAGAGTGCCAACAGTGCTTCCTCACTGAAGAACTGAACTACTAGATTAGGGGCATCTTTTCATCAAAAAATTACCTAAGAAATTGTACACTGTCTACTAACTCTTCTTTGTTCCAGTAGGGTGCATTGGTTTCAGCACAGATGTGCATTTCTAAGCAAAGACAAAAAGAAAATAGGGGGGAAAATGGAGACAAAACCAGCATAAAAGATCTCTTGTGATATGGACGAAAGCATGAACTTGCTGGTGTTCTCTGTGTTGGGCAGAGCTAGCTTGAAAAGACAGATATGGAAACATGAGGCTTCTTTGCTTCAGTTTATTTATGCTGTATTCAGAGAAGTAAAATTTTGATAAATTCTGATGCAAACTGCATCAGAAGAATGTGCCTCTTCCCTGATTGAAACACAGCAACCATAACATAGAGTATTAGCCAGCAGCACAAGCCTATTCAGAATATTAGATTTTTCCCTTAAAATATTAATCCTAAGTAGCTACAGTTCCACTGCAATACAGTCACAAAAGGTCTGTTTTACACATTTTAAAATATCACAGGGTCCGAGCAGGGGAAGGAGGGAGGGAAGGGAAGTGCTTGTTAAGTACAAAGCATTCTCTATTCTCACAGTAATTTCCAAATTGGATATTCAGTTTTATCTTCTTGGCAACAAACGACAGAAGCTCAATCTTAGGTGAACACTTCTCTTTACCTGAGGTTATAGTAGAAACCTGATTTAAAAACTGCATGGAGGGACATTGCTTTTATGAAGAATGTTCTCATGTTTGTAGGTGAACCTCTTGTCTCTGCTCATTTCCCCTTGGTTACAGCAGCCAGAGCCAGCTGTATGGCAGGCACTGACACCTCCAAAAAAGCACTCACCTTCTGTCCCTGTGGAATCATCTAGAGGAGGTAAAGGCAAAGAACAGCCACTGCTTCTTTCCATGTTGTTATAGAAACCAGGGATCAGGAATGTAATGTTCTAAAACAAAGAATGAAACCTTATAAAGCTAAGCCAACTCTCACAGGATGGGGGCAAATGCTAACAATCCGTGAACCTGATTCTCACAGATAGCCAGGAAAAAGTGATCCACATGACCAGTGGAGAACACAGAACTGGGCAGCTTGCTTTGGGCTACTTGAAATCCATAGTAGTTCCTCAGCACCACAAGTCTTAGCAATTCCAGCATGGGAATTCACGTGTCATCCTACATCCACGGAACATGTGGAATTGGAACACAGGAGTTCTGTGATGGCAAGGAGTGCAAAAGACAACAATTCCAGTGGATATGTTGCCACATGTATCAGTCTTCTGTGAGGATTTAAACTTCTTATCTTACCTTTCCCAACAGATCTTTCTTCTCATATCCAAAGAGCATTAAAGTGAAACTATCCGAGATGCCGCAGATGATTCCATCTTTCTGGACAGTAATAAGACCACTGATGGTGGAGAAAACCACAACTGTAGCAGAGTACTGATAGCCTGGGAGAGAGCCTTCTGTCTGTGGAATCTCATCTTTCTGCACTGCTGCTTGATCCTCCTCCAGATGGCTGACTTCCAGCTTTAAACTGAGAGGAAACATGTTACCCTCTCTGGATCGGCCTACAGCTCGCTGGATCCTGAGGTTCTAAATGAAAACAAAAAAAACAACTCAAACAGGAAACCTCTAACTAACCAAACGTCTTGGGTTTATTTCATTATTCATATAAGATTATACAGGAATTCTTAGGAAAAGGAGCAGGAAAAGAAAGAGGAACCAATCTTGTGAATATCAAAATGAATAACATCTGTTTTTTTTAAGGATTTGGAATCCAGTGTTGAACTACTATATAAATATCCTGAAGATCAGTCCGTGCTGCAGCTTTTAACTAATTAGGCATTCATAAGAAGGCCTCCTTCAACTCCCTATCTGCCCATTTTCATGGCATTTGCAAGACCTGGGTATTCTTTCACTCCTCAGACAGACATAACTAAAATGGGCTAAAGAATTCAAAGGAATCTTAAAGAGCTGACAGAGAGAACATGGTGTCTCACAAAGCTAGGATTGGAGAAAACTGTCTTTCACCAGGACAGATTCCAGTGAGAGGTCAGGGCATGGTCTCATCCCTAGTTAGGAAGTCTTCAGACAGCGGCTCCACAAATAAGCAGCATACCCTTTTCCAGGGGAATCAGGCTTTCCTCTGAAAAGGCTTTTTTCTTCTGCTATGTAAGGAGGGAAAACAGTGTGCATGTGTATTCCAAGTGGGAATGCTATAGAAGAATGAGGTTGGTGCTTACACTATACCTTTGGGATTTTTTTGCCTAGAGGAGGGATCTGCACAGAAGGAATCAGGTCCTTTATGTGGAGTCCAACTACTGCTTCCAATGTTGGGTAGCCATGGAGATGGGCATAAAGAAGATCACATGATGTAATTTTTCCCTGGGGAGGAAAATTTACAAGATTGTTAAAATTTTAACATTTTAGCCACAGTCCACTCAATACTTTGACAATGGTTTCTGCAGTTATCTAAGCAATGGCAGGAAATTTCATTCTGCAGTCCTCTGGTGGACACAACTCACTCAGTAAAAGCAGACACAACATAAAACAACATTCCCATATCACCGTGTAGGGAACCTGCCCTTTGCCCAGGAGAGAGGCAGAGGCGTCCAGTGCCCCTAACAGAACTGTTCCTCAGCAAGATGATCCCTTCACAAGGGCATCCATACCCCAAATTATCAACCCCCTGCCGGACATGTTGAAGTGGAAGATGTCCCTTGAGGAGAAAGAGTGTAATTTTTTATGGGTTGTCAAACACACCAAGGTGAGTTGCACCAGAGATCCATGCACAGCTCCTGCATGCACAGCCCTTGTTTCAGGCCCTGCCATGGACACACTGCATGTTCACAACCAGTGACCTGTGCCTGCTGCCTTTCAGACACCTTCCACTCACACACAAACTCTCACAAACTGCAGTCTTGTTGGATCATTAGGAAAACACTTACATCAACAGTGAAGGAAACAGCAGCTGAAAGTCTTTCCACTGGTTCCAGCACAACCACACAACGCTGGGTGTCCTTGCTTCTTATTTGCCTCAGCCAGACTGAGACAGGGATCTTCTCGTTGAGGTGGCCAATAACATCCACCTTTCCACCAGATTCAGAAATGGAGACGTGACTTACTGAGACTGTGGTTATTCAGCAAGAATTTCAAACAGGGGTAAAATTCTGAGCCAAGATACCTCCCTATCATTATTAGAAAAACTTAATTTCTTCACTGCATACTAGTATTTAATGGGAAGAAACACAGTTTTAATACAGTGATCAAAAGGTCTGAAAATAAATTACTGATCATACACAAAATGTTGTTACTTTTGTATCATCTCTCCCCACCTCTGGAAGTCTAAAGGCATAAAGACTTCAGAATAATAAATGTGCCACTCTAACACCTTGCATTCCATGAAAAGTGCCTCTCAGAGATGCCTTATTAAAAGGATGTCCCATGGTGCTAATGAACATTCCCCATTAGTAACACAGTTCTTACTTTCAGCTGCAAAACCAGCAGTTTAATTTCTTATGGGAGGAGATTCTTCTCTGATCAGAAAATGTTTCTTTATCTTACAGCCTGCAAGGCTCATATCAAGTCTTTTATGATTTTTATACGATCTTGACAGAATGGATTTATGACTTACACAGTGACTCCTATAAAGTATTTGGAACAGCTTAGAACAAGTGCATCTATCAGACGTTTAATTTTAATCTCTGGTTTCACTGAATCAAACTTAGATCTTTGCCCCATCCCATATCCAGCTGAGGATTCAGGAAGATACAGCTCTGAGATACCAACAATTCCAGTTCAAAAATAACACACCAGAAAGAATATGAGCTCATTTTCCAAGGATTCTCTAGAGACAACTCACAACAGCAGCAAAAGAAAATAATATGGAGATTTTCTCATGCAGTTCTCTTATAAACAACCCCATTCTAGGCAAAATACCAATTCCACTCTTTTGCACCAACTATGGTGTTTTGGCACAGACATGGCACAGTATTTCACTGGCTTGTACCTTTATAATATGCACAATCCAAATTAAGATAATTTTAAAAATATTTTTAAGGACCAGACAATTGGGATCTTTTCCACAATAGACTTTTCCCATGTTAAGCAATTTTTAAAAATTCTGATGTCCTTCAAGTTCTGATTTGGTCAAGTTATGGTGATTGTGTGTGTTGACAGCTGCAAGGTTCTCATGGGTGTCTCCTTAAATCATCTTTTGGCCTCTGAAATCCCACATCTGCAAACTTTTAAACCAAACAGTTCTGCAAATGACCTAATTGCCAAATGCCCACAAAGTTAAATATATCAGGAAATTATAGAGAAAATGTTAAAAAAATTCAACCAAATCCCAAACCAAAGCCTACAAAACCACTTTATGTGGTGGGGAATATTTCCTTGAACATTTCACATACCACAGTTCCTGAAACCACCGATGAACATTCAGAGGTTTCTAGGTACTCCTCATCCACTGCTTCCCATGCTTCTTGACCAGATTTGGATATCAAGTGGGACAGCTTTTGACCAATGAGTTCCTGACTACTGCACCCCAGCAACTTGCAAGCTCGGTCATTGGCCACTAGAATCTAGAAAAGAACAGAAAAAAACAAACCTAAACAAAGAATATAAGCTGTACATTTTTTAAAGAGCTCATTATTTCCTCAGGTTGTTGCTTTAATGTCTTATAATATCCCTTTCTCTTAGTGGAAATGAAACGATTCTTTAGAATTCTGAGTTCATTATAGATTGTTATTCCAGGACTTATCCCTTGCCCACACATCTTTTTGCTTAAGAGCTTTTGAGACACTGCTTTCCTTTTAGGTTTCCTGCTTTCTTCTAACTGTAAACAGTGACATCCACGGAGGCAAAACTACAAAGCTGTATTTGCAAGCAAAGCCCAGGCAAGTCACAAAACTGCATCCAAACTCAAAGGTGTGCAGTGATCACAGCAGTCATTGGCAGACTGGAGGCTGTGTAATGGAGCAAGTTGGGACTCAGAGCCTTTAAAATGGGCATACCCGAGCTGTCAGTTCAAGCTAAAAAATGGCACAGCTCTTTAAAGTTTTCAGGACCCAATTTTAGATTCCTCTCAGGACAGAAACAGAGAAATTCCTTCCCTCCCAATGCAAATGAAATATTTACTGGGGCAGACAAATCTTGCACCACCACAAACACATTTCAGGGTTGGTACTTTACACAGAGAAGGCTTGAAGCACATTCCACTGTTTCTTTCTTCCCTCGTGTCACTTCACAGCTGCATTCTTTAGAATCATTGAATCACAGAATGGTTTGGGTTGGTCAGGACCTTAACCATCATCCACTTCCACCCCCCTGCCATGGCCAGGGACACCTTCCACTAGACCAGGTTGCTCCAAGCCCTGTCCAACCCGGCCTAGAACATTTCCAGGAATGGGGAGTCCACAACCTCCCTGGCCCGTTTGAAAAAAGACTCGATACATCCTTGCTTTTGCTATTGTATATTTTGCTAACTACAACCTGCAATGGAAATAAACCCATCAGTCTTTAGAAGACTACTGAGCTGGAGCAGACTACAAAATTCCTTCATGATACCCTGATTACCTGCAGGTACACAAAAGAAAAACAGTCCTTTTAGCCTGCTATCACACAGCCTGTCCCAGTTATGGGGAGCTCAGTGCTGCAGGTTCTGCTGCAAATACCTCTGTTGTGCTGGCATCCACGGTGAAGATGGCTTGGTTTGGGTTGCGTGCAGCAGCTGGGAGGTGCTGGCTGGATTCCTCCACAGCTGGGGTGTGTAAAAAGGAGCAAGAAGCAGAACTTCCAATGGAATAAGAGAGAGAGGCAGAATCCCACTGAGCCCATGAGTTACTAATTTTGCTGGTACAAATGTTACAAGCTGTCAGAGAAGACGAACAGTGAGAGCTCCACTTCTCCCCTGTGGAAAGATTTAAAGGTCAGCAATGTTGCTCTAACAGTCTACTACAGGAGTATCAGAGGAATGAATTTAAAAAGAAACCCCTGTCATCTGAAGCAGCTGTCAAATATTCCCAAAATGCACGTTTCTCAATTTTTTAAGAAACTACAAGAAAATAAAATCAGTGAAACTAAAGAAAACAGAAACTATTCTAATAAATGTATCTTTCTGAATCACAGCCACTGGAATACAAAAACTCACTCCATAGACTAAAACAACTTACCAACATCGATAAGTTTTAACCAGACTAGTTAACTTCTATTTTTTACATAGCAGTTTTTAAAATGCTTTGAAATCTCTCAAATTAAAAATGCAATGGTCATTAAATAATTGCAGTAAGTACTCAAGCCCTTATTAACAACTGCATTAATTGAAAGCCACTTAATCAACTGTCCACAGTGTGTTACATTGAATTACCTGTGTCCACACCAATATTTTGGGATATGCAGTGCCAAATGATTGTACTAAAATTTTCAAAAGTTCTGCCTGTAAAACACATTTTTCTGAGAAGAAGTGATATCTGCAACCCAATGCCATTGGTCCACTCCCAAATCAGCAAGTAGCTTTGAAGGTTCAGGAATACTGGAAGAAGCATTATGAACAACTCATCACAAGGATATTTATGCACTGTATACAAAATGAACATGGCTCACCACAATAAAACAGGGAGACTCGTATCTGGCAAAGTTCTTCCCATCCTGACAGAATCCAAGACAACATCTTTCTCCTCCCTTGGAAAATTTTTGTGGTTTAGATAATTATACAAGATGGGAAGGTGGTCCATTGGCAGCCAATACAGGTTGCCCAAGGACAAGTACAAATGCAGAGCACATATCCACTAATGTTTTCCGTATAAGCTCTCCCAGCCTGCAGTAATCCACGGCTCAGGTGCTTATAAATAAGTGCATTCTGGCAGATACTTATTGCTGTTACGTCTACATTTGAGGAGGAGGAAGAGGAAGATCTGAAATTGCCTGAAAGCTTCATCAGAACTCATTCTCACAGTACTGTGCTCACCGTGCAGTGATGCTCCAAGCTGACAGAGTCCAGAGAGACGATTTTTCCTGCTTTTGTTGCCCCAGGGGAAGGATCTACTTAGCTTATCAGAGTCACTCAATCGAGTAGGGACTAAGCCTGCTGATGAAGACAGAAGGCCCCCTTCAGAGGGGCTATAAACCTTAGCTGCCATGATGGCCCTCTGGTTGCTACGCCACACCTAGGGAGCCACAATCTGCAACAGAAAGGACACTGAGTAAGACCCAGCAGGGACTGATGCTGGCAGGTAACGATGCCTTCGAACCCAAGCCCCAGCCCTGTAAATTACGGCAAAATGCTCCTTCTTGAGAGTCCTGCTCTATGTTTGGTCTGTGTGGTTATTACCCAAAGGTGACTGCTGACTGAGCATCCTGCCCGGGTCAGAGTTCGAGCCCATTACGGGATTCACTTAAAAGATGGATTCGATGATCCCTCTGGGTTCCTTCCAACTCAGACAAGTCTGCAGGATACGTGCGACCGACAGGACGCCACCACCACATTTCTTTCTATCTGAGCTACTGAGCACCCGGCCAGCACCCTCTCCCCCTTTCTGCTGGTTTTGAAACCAAAATCTTTGGTAATTTGGAAAGTCATTGCCCGCTTGGAATCAGCAGGTGCGGCGCAGCCTCCCTCCCACCCAGGGTGCGGCCCGGCCGCCCGCGGCCAGCGGCTCCCACCAGGACAGGGCGGGACGGTCCGGTCACAGCCGCGGCCCCTCACGGCGGGCCGCCACAGCCCGAGGGCGCCCGGAAACGGCAGGCGTGACTCGGCAGCCGCGGCACCCAATAAGCAAATGCGCTGTGAGAGCGGCACGGAGGGGAGCAAATGGGACGCCAGCGCGGGAGGAAACAAAACAGATCGAGTGCCCGGGAATTCGTTGCTCCCGCCAGCCTCCCCTTCCCCGCCGCCGCCACACGCGGTGCCCCACGCTCCGGGCCGTCAGCCCGAGGCAGCGCGGCCGACCTGCTCCGGAGGCGGAAGGCTGCAGGTAAAAGGTCCTTCCGCAAGGGCGATAGTTATCCTCCGAAGGATTTGTAGGCGGAAGAACGAGGCCGAAAGCAGCGCGTAACGCGTCCGGTCCGAGAAGCTGGTGGAGGGGGAGGAAGTCCCGGCCCCGTCGCCCACCTTCTGCAGAGAACTACAACTCCCAGGAGGCCGCGGGGCAGAGGCACTGGGTGGGGGCAGTGGGCGGTGCGCTGCCCCTCCCCCTGGGCGGGGGGATTGGCTGCGGCGCGGCGGCAGCGCTGGGCTCTGATTGGCTGCGGCGGCGGCGGAGGCAGTTTCCGGAAGGGGCGGTGGGAGGAGGAGCGATATGGCGGCGGAGAGCGGAGCGGGGCCGCAGGAGATGATGGAGGGTGAGAGCCCGCTGGGGCTGCTGCGGAAGCTGCGGGGGTTGGGGTGCCGCGGCTCGGCCAGCTGCTCGAGCGCCGCCGCCGGGCAGTGCGGCTGCCAGCTGCGCGCCATGGGGGCTTGTGGGCCCTCCGCGGTCGTGCAGCCCCCGTGTGTCCAGCCCAGGGAGCCGGGGCCTGTCGGGCAGCCGAGCGCAGGGGGCCGGTGTGTGTTATCGCAACACGGCGCGATGTCCCGGGGCTCCGTGTGCTTGAGGGAGAAGGAGTGGGGTTGTGGAGATGGCCGTGACGTAAAAAGTAAAGATGATAAGAAAGAAACCTTCTGGATGGCTCTGGTTTTCCTTACTCCCCTGGCGAAACGAGAGCAAATACTGAGGGGGGGCTAGCGAGGAGCTTTTTTCTGGTCCAGGCCCAGGGTGGCCCCCGGAGCTGTGGCTCGGTAAACGTGAAAGGATCTGGCAAGTTGTTTGGGGAGCCGGTTGCTTTATTCTGTGAGGATTTTTTTTATTGATGCCTTCACTTCTTTGTGTCATTGGTACTATTGTACATGATACTGATTTTTTTTTTTCCTAAAAACTCTTAAGATGTAATAGTTCTAACTCCATCTCCGTAATCTTTGGAATTGCACTTCATTGATCTAAGAAATTTCCTTTTTCCTCCAGTCTTCTTCCCAGATTGTTGGTTTTAGGAAGATGTGATGGGAGGAAAAAGTGCATCCAAAATCAAAGTAGAAACAAGGGGTAAGAGGCCTTTTATTTAAGACTAAACCTTTCATTTAGTTAACTTAGGATTTCTACTAACTACGTAGTCCTTTATGTGACTCCTGGTTATTAAATCTGCTTGCTACTCCTCCCCTGTGCCCCGCTGCTGGAAATCGCTTAATTCTGCTGTTCTGTGTCTTGTGCAGTTGATAAGCGGATCGAGTCGGAGGAGTCGGGAGACGAGGAGGGGAGGAAGCAGGCGGTTCGTTTGGTGACAGAGCTCAGCCAGCAGAGCCTGAGGGATGAGCAGAACGGCGAGAACTCCGCAGGTACCGTGCCAGCCTCAGCCGCCACCGCCAGGAGTCCCTCCCGGCCGCGTGTGCACAGCCTGCTCCTTGTGCTCCTTGTTGCCGCATGCTAGTTATCCATGGGAATCTGTCCCAGAATAGTCTTCTTGCAATTTCGATAAATTGTAGTGTTGTTTTTGCTAGAATAAAGTTGGCTGCTTTTTTGTGGATCCACTAATATTGGACCTTTGATTTTTTTTTTAATTTTTTTTCGTATTTGTTTACCCGTCTATGTTTGCATTCGAAATGTTGAATGTCAAAATGCAAACCATCTTCAAAAATATTCATATTTTTCTTTTATGGAAATTTAGAAACTTTATGTGGAAAGATGTTGGAAATTTTTGTTAGAAGTGATCACGAACAACTTTTCATAATTCTACCTTAGTTTATGTAGTTTTTTGCCTAAAGAATTGTCAGGTTCCTTTGGACAGCAACAAAGACTGTTTCTAGATGGATTGAAGGAATCTGTCCATTTTATTTTTTTAATTTAAAAGTTCTAAGATATATCAAAATTATGTCTTCGAATCCTCTCGGCTTTAAAGTTTTCCTGCTGATCCTATTGTTTGTATTAGAACATGGGGTAGAAATATTGACAGACTTTTTTTAAGCCTGTGAGTATTTGATGGAAGGGCTTTCAATGGCTTGCATGGAACTTGTCAGAGCAGATCCATTTCTGCAGACCCTGTGTGGTGATTTGACCCAAGCTTTTGGTGCAATCTAAAGTGTAGCATCATTCTTTTGACAGAGATGTCCATGTGATTATTATTGATCTGGTGCTGGAAGGATAATAATGAAACAAATTTTAGTTCTTTTTGATGATGCATCTGTGGTGGATCCCTCGTCATCTTAACCTTTCCCATTGGGATTTGCCAAAGTATTTTTCAAACTAGTAAACTGTTACTAGAATTTTAAATCTCATCTCATAACCAAATGCAGTCTATATAGGTATAATTTGTTGTTGATAATTGAAACCCCCGAAATATTAATGAAGAAATGCTTTTCCATAGACAGGTCATGGCTGTGCATCCCAAGCACAGTTGATAGAACCATGCAGATCAGACAGAGCTTTTCCTTTGCATGCCTGGAATCCTGAGTGTTTGCTCAGCTGACATGATTTTGCTATGTGTGTTGGAGATTATATTTTGCACATTGCTCCCCTGGGAATTCTATGAAAGGAAATACAGAAGTGATGTACTTTTACTTGAATGAGAGCAAGAAAAACACATTCAAATTCGTTTGCTGAATTACATTTGTGTGCTGTTTAATATAATGACTGTATTGTTGCTTTTTCCAAACTGTAAGCATTCAGAAAACTAGGGCAGGAACCAAGCAGAGGAATAATTTTCGAACATTTGAGATAGCTTCCGCAGCCAGCTTTGAGTCTCTCAGCTGAAAGGAAAATGAAGAGTTTTCCACATAAGATCTTAAGTAGAAAGAGCTTGAGCAGCTGAAATTTCAAATTCATAATTTAGCTAATTCTCTGAGGAATAGAGCTTCTGGTTAAAAAGCTTATAACTGAGCTATTTATAATATTCTTCATGCATATGCACTTAAAAAGTGTAGTTAGGCTTTTTGTTGATTGAAATGCTTGTGATACTGAGAACTTACGTAACTTGGTAATGACTGTTCCTGCTGTGGAATTTGGATTTTCTGAATGGTGGATTTTTTTTCTACCTCTGCAAAGGCATGTGGCTTGCAGGCATAGATTACAGAAAAATTCAATTATGAAACTTCACAGCCAGGGTGAAGGGTTTTTTTCCCCTTGAGAAACATGCAGTGTTGAGAAGTGTGGAGGTGGAGCAATTTGCAAGGAAAATTGCAGTCCTGGCTGTAAAGTGCTGATAGGAGGGTCAGTTTAGAGTTTTTATATCCAGTCAGTTCATAAGTAAAATTACATATAAATGCCTGTAAATTTACTAGAACCATTTTTCTCTTATTTTTCTTTCTTTTTTCTTTTTCTGTTCTTTGAGAGAAAATGTATTTTAACATTTTCATATCAATACTGATTTACAGCTGAGAGCAGATACACATCTCACTCAGGCTTCTTTATGCTTTATACATTGTACACAGACTTCATGACAGTTGGCTTTATTACACAACAGCAGTGCCTGTGTGTTCAGTTTTAAATTTCTTTTATTTTAGTGAATTTGATATGTATCCTGTGGGTTTTGCACCGTTGGATTTGAGTGCTGTTATCCACACTGGCTATCATGGTCTCTCAAAGCCATGTGTCAGAATTAAGAGGAGCTACCCTCTGACAGGCCCCAGAACAGAGTATTTAATGCATTACCTAAATCAAATGTTTATAAATTAAAATATTCAACCTTGCTAGCCAAACATTGAATTTTTTTTTTATTGAAGATTTTTTTTTTTTTTTTACTAAGTGCATGATTGGCTTTTCTGTTGGACAACTTTAAAGTCTCAAAGGACTTGAAACTCAAGAAGTTCCTTTACCATGTACACTAAATTACTGCCAGCATGACTCAATGCAAGGGGCATCATGTGGATTTTTTTCATGTGATGTCTCAAATAACTGTTGTTCCAAACTTGGGCACTGTTCCTGTGGGCTGTGAATTCAGCAAGACTGCTTGTTTGGCTTGGAGCACTTCCCACTGACAGTCTTTGCACCCAAAAAACAGGTCAAAGAGATACAGCCTTGATAGCAGTGGGGTAGAGTATCCCACTCCCTTGCTGAAGTGCATAGCTCCTGATCTGGAACTAAAATAAGAAAATGCAAGTGTTGCCCACTGCTAATTGCTGACAGGCACGTGTATGTGTGTCAGTTTTGGTGGCATTTCTATCCTGCTGGTCAACATTCCCAAGCCTACGAGCTCATTTCACATTCCCAAAATATAATTTGTGTTTCCTGCTAATTTGTGCTATTAAAAAAAAAAAAAATTAAAATGTGAGGATTGCTTTTTCAGTCTTAACTTCTATGAGTCAGTTTAGTGAGTTTCTTTCCTGTTCAAATGCCCAGGCAAGAGCAAGAGCCCTAATGCAGGAAGATCAGTGATGATCTGTGGCCCACCAAACCCTTGGAGTTGGATGGTAGCATTAAAAATGGTGATGCTGGTACTGTTTATGCCTATGCTACTGCTTGCAAGGCCAAGCATTAGTAGGAGAAGCACTCATTAAATAGGAACACTTGGCATTTACAGGGATGTTGTAACCATGCTGGGCTGTGGAAATAGTCACTGCTACTGGGTTAAGGGAATGAGCTTGCATCCATGCAGGAGTTAGTGCAAAACCTTTGGGATGTGACTGTAGTTAAAGTTGCTTGGATTTTTGGTAGTACATACAGAAGCTCTGCACATGGAGTAAAAAAAGCTTGCACGTTGTATGTCAGTTTTGCAAAGCTGAATTAGGCTTTGTTTTTCTTCAGAAATTGATGCAACCAGCATGCCATCTCCAACAAACGGGAATTGGCATGAATTATTCAGCATGAATTCTCCAGTAAATTTTCCTCCCTCATGTGCTGTGGTAGAAGCACAGCAAATGCTGGGGTGTCTTCCAGAGCTATAAAAGCATTTCCCAAGAAAATTCATGCAGTGGGATAAACAGTGTTGTCTGGCATAGCAGAGAGTTCAGCCAAACAAAGGAAGGGAGATCCATGCAGAAGTGTTCACAACAGTGACATAAGGTGGAAGTGCTAATAAAAAAAGCTGAAGGCTGGGATTGTTGAGATGCTTGGTCATCCCTGGTCATCTCACTAGAGAGTTAAGATTCCTTCTTGGCAGGATTTTATTATGTTGTCAGAGGAGCACAGACGCTTTGGATGGTGTCTTCAGAGGGATGATGACCCTAGATGTGAAGGAAAAGCGTCCTGCCCAGTCTTGAGCCAACAGTTTTTGGCAACACAGGGTAGGTTGGGCAGGGTGCTGATCTGTGTGTCTTTTGCTTCTGACCATGAAATTCCGCTGTCAAGAAAGTTTTTTTCCATAACTAGCTGTCACACTGAAAACCAAGTAGGTGAAGTGTGGTTTTAATGAAGCAGAATGTCTGAACTGTGCATCTCATGTGTTTCTTCTTCTGAGGAGCATTTGCTTTCTTGGTCTCCCTGGAGATGTCAGCTGTTAACCTGCCTTTAGCTATGTGGTACAGAAGTTCCTAATGTATTTGCTTCTCCTGCAGGAGAAGCAGAGACACCAGTGGACATGGAGACTATTAGCCTGGACCCAGAAGCTGAGGTAAAGGCAGATTTTTGTCCTTATGGGCTTTATACGGCAGCAAGCAAAGGTAGGCAAAGGCAAGTATTGAAACCTGGTTAAAAGATCTAATTCTTCTGAAGGTGCTGGCTGCTGTGATCCTCCCCAGAACTGATTCAGAGCTTTTAGACTAGAAGTAGAGGTGGGGTTTTTTTGATCACTAGCTGAAACATTCTGTTAGCACATTAGAATTTTAAATTAAGTATTGAGGCACTGAAAGTGTGTCTGTGCTTCAAGAGGAATTGCTACAAGCTTGAGACTGTGTTCAGTGAGCTGTTTGCCGCTGTGAGCCCTGTGGTTTGGGACAGGTACAGTGACTTACCCATCCCAGTGCCTTGGCATCGGCAGCCTCGTGAGCCCGTTAGTGGCAGTGTTTGAGCTCCAGTGGGGAAGTGCTCCCTTTCTCTTTGACTTGCAAAACTGGAGCATCTGGGGCTGAACAGCGCAGATGGGAAGTGCCTCAGCTGATTGCCAATACAGAGTTAATGTTCACAGAACCACTGGTTGTTCAAACTGTCAGTAGTTCCTGCTCCTCTGAGGCCTGGAACTGGAAATGGCAACTGGTGTTCTGGTTAAGCCCTAGCGAAGTAGGTAAGAGAACTTTATGCAAAACTTTATTTATGCAAGGATTTTCCCATCTCAATAAATTTCTGAAGATTTCTAATTCTGGCAATGCTCAGAGTCTCAGGAAAAGGTTGTTGCCTTTTTGCAGGTACTGCATTTGCAGTTGACAAGCTTAGGCCATGGCCCTCACCTGTGGGGGTAAAGTCATGTGCCGAACCCATTTTGCAAATGCTCTTTGAAGGGAAGTTTTAATGAGCTCCACGTTTTGTAAGACTGTAATTTCCTTAAAACAAAGTACCAGGCTGATCTTTAAAGACCAGATTTGTTTTGAAACAACTGCTAAATCCCTCCATTTCTCTTTAAGGATGTTGACTTGAATCATTTCCGAATTGGGAAGATTGAAGGATTTGAGGTGCTCAAGAAAGTGAAGGTAACAATCCTAGCGAATAGAGATTGCCTCTTGGAACTGAGGGTTTTGTAGATCTAACCTATAAGAGGACAGATAGAGTCTCTTTTTGGCTGAGATTTAGTGAGTTCACTTCCTTTTTAGCTGAAGAAAGTAGTGTTCCCCTATTTGTCAAGTAGTAGTAAAAATCCTGGAATTTTGCAAGTTTTTTTTGGAAGTGGATAAGAGGCAATGCATCAGGGCACATCCTGAGAGACATCCTGGACTAATACAGCAGACTGAACATAGAATAATGTGGATGGGAAAGGATCTCTGGAGGTGTCCAGTAAAACCCTCAAAGCAGGCCCAGTTAGAACATGTTGCTTAAGGCCTTCTCCAGTTTAGCTTTTGAGAATTTCCGAGGACAGAGATTATAGAGCCTCTTTGGGCTGTTGTTACAGTGTCTCACCATTGTGGTTGAAAGATTTCCTTCTGTAGAATTGGAGTAAAGCAAGAAAAGATTGTATTAAAAAAAAAACAGACCAAAAAACCCCCAACAAACCACCAACAACCAAGCGAATTCCCAGTAAAACTTCACGGGGAAGCCCTCACACACGCACCTTTTTGTCTGGAAGCCAAAAGGCATTACATGCAGTCCTTCATATCCATTTTCCTGTTTCTTTTTAAACTTTTCCTCGACTATTAGACTCTATGTCTCCGTCAGAATTTGATTAAGCGCATTGAAAACCTGGAGCAATTGCAGACCTTGCGGGAGCTGGATCTCTATGACAATCAAATTCGGAAGATTGAGAACTTGGAGTCTCTGGCTGAACTTGAGTGAGTCCAGGGGAATCACCAGGATTAGGTTGGGGGTGGTTTGCTACTCACTGTGTCACTCATACTGCACTTATTCCAGTGTTTATCACCCAAGCCTTTCTCAGAATTTGTTTTGGTGCTCTGTGAAGCATAATGTCTATTCTCTGTTGATATTTAACCTGTGCAGCAAACTAGTTTCATTATCCTGAAGCTCCCCAGGGACAGGCAGCTGAATGAAATGAAACCTGTGCTGTGTAAGGCAGCCAGAATGGCAGGTGGTTGCAGCTTCCACACAGGTGTGGGAGCTCTCAGGCCCCCTTTTGCTCTTGCAGCCAGAGCTCTGTGTAACAGGTTTTTATTCCTACAAAAATGACAAGAGATTTCAGGTAAGGTTATAATTTTTTTTTAAAGAGTGTTATGGAAGGAGTAAGTACCCTTCCAAGTTTCTGAGTTTCTGGCATTTGTGTCACTCTGGAGATACATTACAAAGCTGTTCCCACTGGGTTGAGGACTGGTCTACTTCTCACAATCACAACTGCTTCCTGCCCCTGGGAGGCCTTCACATGGTCCTGTCAGAGGCAGATCTTGTAGGCAGGTACCTTTGCCAAGGTAAACGCAGACTGGCTTCCTCCCACAGTGGCAGCTCCATGTCTGGGCAAAATAATGGCTGCCTTCTGCATGTGGTAGATGATTTTTTTTTTTGCTAACACACTACAGAAGTATTTTGAAAGTTATATTTGTCATATTTTCTGATAAAAAGACATGACACTCATGACTTTAGCTTCAAGGCCTAGCAAAGGCTTAATCTCTGCAGACAGTGAGATTCCCCACCAATTTACAAGTGCCCTTTTCAGAATCATCCATGCCTGATGGACTGATGGCACCTCTGGTTTGTTTTACCTCAGGATCCTGGACATCTCCTTTAATGTTCTGCGACACATTGAAGGACTAGATCGGCTTACCCAACTTAAAAAACTCTTCCTTGTCAACAACAAAATCAGCAAAATTGAGAATTTGAGTAACTTGCAGATGCTACAGATGTTAGAGTTGGGATCCAATCGAATTCGGGTAGGTTTGCTCTGTGAGATGTTAGCTGGGGAGTTTTGAGCTCTTTGGTGTGAGATTGGCGTTTTCTGAAAGTGCACTGCATTGATTTGATTTGCAGTTTTGTTGTTTTTTGCTGTTCCAGTCACTCACTGTGCTTATTACTGTGCATGCTGGGGCCTTTCATTATGCATTAGTGTCTGGCTACTAAATCACCGTTTGTGAATTTTTGTCTTTAATGAACTCGTGGATCCCCTGTGTGTTTCCTTTTGCAGGTGATGGTTGTTTCCTGCTAGAGAGCCAAGCCTGTCAAAACTAGCAATTGTTTTCTCTTACCTTTCTACAGACTGGTGCTGAGGCAATGAAACCTGTTGAATGCAAAATGAGTTTGATTTGCAGGTGCAACTGACAGCCAGCGATGGCAGTCAGTCTTGTTTAGGAAAAAGATTTTCTTGAGGCTTTGCTCTGAAATGGCTTTAAAAACTAAAACTTGGTGCTGTACTGCTGATTGCTTTTGGGTTTTATTGTTCAGTTTGTGACTTTTTTCCATTTGAAATCTGTGCCACTTACAGGAGAGCAGTTCTGAGTAGTCTCTCCTGTCCCTAAGGTGTGATTCTCTCTATTTGCTCAGTTCATGAGAGAACTGGTCAGACAGATGACACAAAATGTGCAAAATAATGGGGCTTTTTTAATTACATGCTTTTTAGAAAATACTCATAGAAGATGAGGGCATTTCAATCAATGTGGTATAAGTTGGTGCTGCCCATTTATATTCTCTGAGAAATTACTTGTTATGCTGAAAGAAGAGTTTAGGAAAAGATCTGTTTGTCCTTTTTATTTCAGGACTTGTGGAAGAACACTTGTCTTTGTAGAAAAGAAGGAAACTTCAGGTATTAAAAACTGCTTTCTAAGGCAGACATGTGTGCTGCTTTTTTGAAGAGGAACAATTTTGGTTTGCTCCTAAAGCTAAACTGGAATTTCTGCTTTGGAAATGAAATTATTTAAGGGAATAAATCTAGAGTGTGAGAACATCAACCAGGCCACATGAAGGATTAGGAACCTTAGAGTTCCCACAGGATGGGGGAAGAGGAGTTATGGAGAGAAGCACTTGGCTTTTTTCAGAAGCAGAACTGGCTCAGCACACTGATCCTTACATTACAAAAGCTGAGTTAAGCAAAGCTGTACTGTATTCTGTATCTAAGCATCATTATCTTTCTGGAAAAAAAAGAAATCCAGCTAGATTCCTGAACTGATACTTAGGCAGTATATTGTCAATAATGTTGTCAAGCCAAGGAATATCTTTTTAACAATGAGGTTAGATTCATTTGTGTGTATTTTCTCGGTGTTGAGCCTGAGCATATTAACAGAACTAACAAAAAAACCCTGGAATTGTCCCTGTATGGGTAACACAAGCTTCTTAAAGTACTTTATTTTTAATGGGTTTTCTGTTTTTCTGTTAATTCTATTCTGACTTCTTCAAACAGCAGTGCTCCATGCTTCTAGTTGTTCTATTGGAGTGAGTAACCTGTGACTTGGCTAGGCACAAAGAAATCTCATGCTGTCTGGGGGCACCTAGAACTCCTGTGCTAGCTTTCTCTTGGTATAGGGTGGCTTGGCTGTATGCTTCACACGTGGGCATATCCCTAACTCTTCAGGGTACAAGCCTGTGGACTCCTCAGGCAGTGTTCTTGGCTCTGAGGTGCCTGACTGACTGCTTCCCTGTGCATGGAAGCTGCTGCAGTAGGGCTGTTCTTGCCTACTCTGCTTCACACTCAAACCTCTCAGAGTGCCCTTATCTTGGAATCCCTCATGACTTAGCACTTTCTGCTCTGTTTCTTCTGAATGAATGGTGGGGAGCAGAACTTCATGCTTGAGCTGATATGTTTAATGCTTTTTTTCCCAAAGTTGGACTGAGGCAGCTATAATGTAAGCACTTCTTTACTTGCTCCTTAGGTTTTTGTTCCTTCATGTCCATGTGTTCCGTTCCTCTCCCTGTACTGAGTCATCGGTATTTCCTCCTCAGGGCTGGAGAAGCCGCCAATGAGCAACAAATCTTACCATTTTTCTTGCAAGGTCAAAACAGGGCTAAGTCCATAGGCTAGAAGGGGGCTGAATGCAAATTTGAGTTAACACTGTATGGTCAGTCTTTTGGCAGTTGTGGGATGGAGGCTGAAAAGCTTCTTACCTTTCCTGAGTATCCATCTTCCTCCTCCTCTTGATATTACATGCGCCGGTAAACACACACACAGAGTAATCCAAGTGCTGCTAGGACTTGGTGGCCTGGCTCACCAGCACTACTACTTTGAAACTTTGGCGGGCAAGAAGCTCGTGAAAAGCTGAGATGTCACAACCCACCCGAGCACAGACACACAGCTCTGGGTGTGTCTGTGTCCATGTTATTGTTTTACTGCGAGCTGAAGTCTGGTTGTGAAATCCTTGTCACTTTTAACAACATCTTGGGTTTTTAATTCAGAGGCTTTTGCCTGCAAAATGAAAGTGTTTCCTTTTGTTTGCAGGAGGCTTTTGTAATCCTACCCTTTTCCCTTTTTTTTCATTTTTGTTCATGCTTTCTCTCTTCCTTTGTAATATCCTTAATCCTTGACAGAGATCCTTATTTTCACTTACTGAAGGCTCAGCTCAGGCTAAACTGGTACAGTGTCTGTATTTTCCCAGTAGCATGTGTATTTAAAAAGTGTCCATCACTCAGACTGGTGTGGGTGTGTTGTGCCAGATTCATGACTGTATGGCCAGTATTAAATCTATTAATACATACACTTGTGAGACAGTGAACTTTGCTTGTGGCAGAGAAGGTGAACAACCTGCCTCTGTGTTGTGCAGTCACTGATGTGCAGGATTAAATTTACAAATTGTGGTTTTTCTTCCCAGATTCTCTTTCCATTCACAAGTGACAGATTTTTCTTGCTTCGTGAATGAGTATATTCTACCCAGGATACACCACATGGTTATAATGTGGCTGCAAAATGACAGCCACATCTACCTGGTGGAGTTGTGCATCACTGCAATAACACTGTCTCCTCTGGCCATTTCACAGGCAATTGAAAACATTGACACCTTGGCCAATCTTGACAGTCTGTTCCTTGGAAAGAATAAAATCACCAAGCTCCAGAACTTGGATGCGCTGACAAACCTGACTGTGCTCAGTATACAGGTACTGGTTGTGTTCTGAAAAGTCTTGGTGACATGAACCACCCTGTGATTTAGGAGCAGCTCTTCTGAATCACCAGAATGGTTTGGGTTGGAAGAGACCATAAAGCCCATCTCATTCCACCTCCACCCCCTGCCATGGGCAGGGACACTTTCCACTAGCCCAGGTTTCTCCAAGCCCTGTCCAGTCTGGCCTTGGACACTTCCAGGGATCCAGGGGCATCCACAGCTTCTCTGGGAACCCTATGCCAGGGCCTCACCTCCCTCACAGGGAAGAATTTATTTCTAACATCTGATTTAAACCTGCCTTCCTTCATCTTAAGGCCATTCCCCCTTATCCTATCACTGCATACCCTTGTGAAAAATCCCTCTGCAGCCTTCTTGTAAGCCCCCATTAGCAGGTCTGCACTGTTAGGGTCAAACTCCTGTGCTAGAAGAAAGTGTGATATTCATTGTGTTGGGTTTTTTTCATCCTTCATGCTACTTGAGATTGACAGACACTGATAAAATTATGAAACAAATATTTGATTTTCATGGAAGAAAGAACAGGAAATAAATGTTATCCCCCATTTCCTTCCTGAAACACTGTTTCCTAATGTATTACAATGACAGTGGCTCAGTGTCACTGCCTTCTTACTGAAGAGGCAAGAAATGTGAACAAGCCTGTGCAAAATGCAGTCTGTCCTTAATGAGCTTTTGAAAAGCTTTAAAAGGTGAAATAAAAAATACTCGCCTAATTTCTTTCACCGAGTCTCCTTCTTATCCATATGACAATGCTCGTGCATTCTAGTATCTCTTAAAGCCGTTGGCAGGACACCCTGGCTACATGCTGTGGTACCTGTATGCACCATTATTCCATAGGACATAAAGAATTAGCTACAGCAGAGTGCAGTGGAATTAAGGTGCTGTAACTTCCCCTCTGACCTTCCCATTTATAAAGACCTACAAAATGAATGCTGTTCTTGCACAGACCTGTTGTTTGTAAAGACACCAAGCAGAAAACTTTCAGGCTGCAACTTTTGATGGGATGGTCAGAATCTGATTCTGCCTGGAGACTGGGACTCCCATGGAACTTCCTCATGCATCAGTGGTGCAGAGATCAAACAGCTGAGATCAAAATGTGGGCCCAAGCAGACTATTTCCCTTTCCCAGGCATTCTGTAGAGAAATTATTTTCCCCCAGTGAGTCCCATGGGTTTGGATTTGTTTGGAGTGGTACTAAACAGCCTGCTACAATTCCAGAATAACCGTCTGACCAAGATTGAGGGGCTGCAGAGCTTGGTGAATTTGCGGGAGTTGTACCTCAGCCACAATGGCATCGAAGTCATCGAGGGACTGGAGAACAATGTGAGCAGGCTTTTGCTGACTGTGCAGCACATTTGTTGCCCTAAGCTGCTTGTGTTAGTGGTTTTTCTAGAAGTTTTTGTTCCTCAGTTTCCCCAGTTACATGTGGGTTCCTGAGTCTCTTGAGAGACCACAAATATCCAAGTGTTTGTTATATGTTAAAATATCTTGTGTGGGTAAAGCTCCTCCAGATACTCTGGAGTAGAATTATTTTCATGATGTGGGGAAGGGAAACCCAAAATTCGGCTGAAGCAGTAGCCTGGCTGATGTTCAGCCGTGGGAAGACACAGCTGGCTGGCTGCTGCAACCTTTCAGATAACCATGAGTGCTTTTCAATAGGGAAAAAAGTGGAGCTGGGAGTGAGAGAGGCCAGCCATGGCATGCAGCTTGCCTTCCTGTCAGTGTACATGTCCAGCTTTCTGGATGGGGGGAAGCCTGTGTCATTTTCATTCTCACTCAGCAAAAGTTTTTCTGAAATTAAGGGTTTGTTTGCTGCTAAGAGTTTGTTCCACTCTGCTGCTCAAGGGGGCACTTGGGCTCTGATTTTTAATCCTCCTCTTAATGTACTTTGAGGAAAACTCACTTTTTAGGAGCCCTTGGCTGGTAGTTGCCATCCAGCAGGTAACTGCCTTCATTTTTGTCACATGGCTTCTGTGGGGGTCAGTAGCCCAGCTGAATTGAAAACAATCTTCCTTATTCTATATAGTTGAGCTGAATGTGAGCAGCTGGCAATAACGTGTCTGCTCCTGACAGTTTCCAACTGCAGGCATGAAAAAAGTGGCACAGAGAAGATGAAAGGGAATCTGATCTAGTATTTTTGTGTTTGCTTTGTCTAGAACAAACTCACAATGCTGGACATTGCATCCAACAGAATTAAGAAGATTGAGAATATCAGTCACCTAACAGAGCTGCAGGAGTTCTGGGTAAGCACAGGCCAGAGCTGTTCCCCAAAATGTCTGTACAACACTGAGGGAAACCCTTCTGATGGGCAGCATGTAGACCTGTGTGCTTTGGACTGAACTCCTCTAGTTCTGGTGGTCAGCTTTAAGATCTTGACAGTCTGCATGGATAGAGTGTGTGGTGGTTTTCCCTAGGGAAAGGGCAAAGCTTAAAAATTCGTTTGCTGAGCTTTGCTGAGTGGTAAGAAGCCTTTGTCTGCCTAGGAAATGGGCCCTGCCTTCACGCTCAGGTTGGTTATGAAACAACCCCACATTTCTGCATCTCATCTTTGTATAAGTGAGCATGACAGAGTACAGGGGAAGCACAGAGCTTGTTCAGAGCAGAGTTGGTATGTTTATGGTGTTACAAATATGAAGAAAACGAAGCCATCTTCTGGTTCCATTCCTATGGAACAGCTTAGGGTTGCTTCTGTTTCTTTCTGGTACCCTGAATTGCTGAGCTCTGGCTTTCCTAAGTCAGGTCAGGAAATTCACAGAGATACCCTGTCCTGAAGCATCAGCACCATGCCTTGTTTGGGAGCTGTGTACAGATTTACTCATGTGAAAAAACTAAGAAGCAGCAGCAGATGTTGATGAGCTAGTATGTGCTGCAGCTCTTGTAGAGTTTCTGCATTCAAGGCTGAGAAAAAGAGTTGTGCTGTATAATGTCTGTCATTTGGACTTATTTAAACTCTTGGGCAGATGCTGAGAGAAAAGAAGTGGAAAGCAGCTTCAAATGAAAGCCAGCTAGAATCTGGAGTCCAGGCTCCTTAGGTCGTTTTCTTCCTCTTGCAGTGTGGCTTAGGAGCTGGCAGTGTTACCTGTCCATGCCAGTCCCTGAGGAACCCTTTAAGGAACGGGAACAGGACTGAGAAGCCCATTTAACACAACATCTTTTGGGCAGTAGAAGCGAGGTGGTGCAGTGTGGCTGCTGTGGAGCCTGTCCTGAGCCTGTGCAGTTTCCTCCTGTCTTCCTCTGTGCTGTTGCTCTGCTTACAGGAGGTGTCAGCACTGGTTGCACTTGTACTGAAAGGACAGGCCCGATCTGAACTTGGTTGGATTCCTTTGCAAAAACACCAGTGTGGTTAGAGTCCTTTGTCAGGGCAGAACACTGGCTGAGATCTGTTAGCTGAGCACAGAAAATGGTCTCCTAGATTTGTTCCACTTCAAACACTATGTTTGAAAAGCCTCACTTGTTTGAAAAGGAGCAGGGCAGAATTTTCAATGGAAACCAGTGTTGTATCTCCCAATTTATGGGTTTTTTTCACTGACTGCTCAGTTGAAGCCATGTAAAAATGTCCTTAACTCCTTAAATAAACAGAATTCCAAATCCTAGACACTGTGATAGTCTTCTAGCATTTTTCCAGTAGCACATCCCCAGTGGAGGGACGGAGGCATCTGAAGGTGGAGTGGCTTGGCTAAAGTAACACTGTGATTACTGTAGCAGAATGAGACAATCCAATGAGTTTTTTTATATTTTATTTGAAGGTGGCATTGCTACAGTGACTCTGTCCCAGTGCTGGACAGCATGTGGCCGCCTTGCAGCTTTGCTTCCTTGTTGGACAGCTGAAGCGCTTATTCCTTTGTGTGGAATTGGAAATAAGGCAGGAGAAAAACCTTATCAGAGAGTTTGGCATTTACTCTGGAGTGTAGAAGCAGTTTTGGCAGGGAAATTTATGTAGAGGAGAGAGGAAAATGTTGCTTTTCTTGTCAGTTTGGGATTTTTTTTAATGTTTCCTGAGAAGTCATGAAAGCAAAGATGGATGTCACAGTAGAAATAAATTATGATAAAAGATTTCCAGCCCATAAATGCACAGTAATGGTGTAGAGACTGGCCTGCTGCCTCACAGGGTCTTTCCTAGTCTGGTGGTCAGACTGGATCTGGTGTCTGAAGGGTGGAGCATCTGACCAGCAGCCAGGACAGCGTGAGGGAGTTGGGTTTAGTACTGAGGCTAGGGATGTGAGGCAGGAAAACTCATCTCAGAGGTTCCAGGGGAAGAAGGATCTTGCAGACAAGGTGTTGTTGAGAGTGAAGCCTGTGCAGCAGTGGTGCCCTGGTTAGCAGTGAGGCAGCACCATGACTGCTTTCCTGCCAGCCAGGCCTGGCTCAGGGGTGCCTGTGGCTGTGACAATGCCTGTGTGTGCTCTGCAGATGAATGATAACCTCGTTGAGAGCTGGAGTGACCTGGATGAACTGAAAGGAGCCAAGAATTTGGAGACTGTATACCTGGAGCGAAACCCCTTGCAGAAGGATCCCCAGTACCGGCGCAAAATCATGCTGGCCCTCCCCACTGTCCGGCAGATCGATGCCACATTTGTTCGATTCTGAGCCTCTTGCTGCCCTCTCTCTCCTGCCCTCCTCCAAGAAATGTCCCAGCGGGGTTTTTTATCCACTCACCACTCCCCAGGTCTTCAGTACACTGACACACACAGGGCAAACAGTCAATAAAAAGCACTGAAACCAGATCTCGTGTACAATGCACTCCTTGTTTTTGAAATGTTATTATTATTATTAAATCTTAACACAAGAGCCTTCACTGTGCCTGTGTTTTTTATTTTATAGGGGAGGTTTTACCAGAAAGTGTTTGCAGCCGCTTGCTGGCCAGTATTGACTCTGTGACATATGTTCAGGTTAGGAATGTCCTTGCCAACACCACATCCAGGCTCAAGAGCGATCTGTAAAAATGTGAAAAAAGATCTGATGAAGGTCCTCAGCCAGGTTAGTCTCCAGGTATGAGTCAGTGCTAAATACCTGGTGGTACGACATGGGACTGCAGGCAGCGTAGTCTTTTTGTACTCATGTTTTTAAACACAGCTACAAGCTCATGAGAGCATTGGAGACAAACTGGTATTGAGATATTAATGGTGAGCAAGGTACGGGTTTGGTAGCACTTTGTTGCAGGCAGTGTTTGCTCTCAGAAAATATGAATCTCATCCTGCTTCCACTGAAGATGGCAGTGTGGCATTGCTGTCCCTCTGCACCTGTGTTTGATCTGGCCAATTGAACTGCATCTCTCCAGCAGTTGAAAAACTGGAAGCACTCACCATCTGCTGCTGTGTTTGTCCAACAGACATGTCATCAGTCCAGGGGAACAAGGAACACACAGGAGGGGTGCTTGCACATTTGCTCCTGGTGCTAGTTTGATTCATTCTGATCTGACATGGGTTTGAATCTTAGGAAGAGGGGGATGAATTCCTTCTTCAGCTGAAGACCGGGAATGTTGAGCAGGACAGTGTGGCCCTATAAAAGATTTTAGTTCCCCTTTGTGGGCCGTGCTGCATTTGCTCATTGGCAGCTTGGCTGTGGATTGTGCTGCTGCTGGAGGTGGGGTGGTGACTGGGCTTGACTGCGGAACCTGCACTTCACCATGCCACTGAACTGGGAATGGGGTGACATGAGTTGCTTCGAGTCCCTGAAGGTGCCACAAACTTCCTCTGGGGACTGTAAAAGCAGGATCTCAGTTACTCTGGCCATTGGTGCTGTAGCCCCACACTGTTCCTGGGCTGGTGGCGTGTCCCTTGACTGGCAGGCAAAACACAGCTGGGATTTTCCCCAGAGTGGCAAAAAACAGCACAAACTGTTTTGTTGTAGGGGTGAGGTGAACACAGTCCTTAAATCTTCCCTGGTGCCCCAAAATCCTTGTGCCTTGGTTGGGCACCAGCCCCTCCAGGGTGCAAGAGAGACCTGCTCCCTCTCACTGCCTCTCTGTGAGTCCCACTGAACCCTCTTTGCTCAGAGCCACACAGGGCCCCACCTCCAGCTCAAACAAAGGCAGGGCCTCCTCCAGGCTGCTTGGAGGAAGGTATTTCTGCATGGGGAAGGTGCCTGCACACCCATCCACCCTCCTCCTCCTCTGCCCAGGCTCTGCCTCTCCCACACAGGGAGCCTGGCCATCAACAGGAGCTACCGGGTGGCACTTCCCACTCGCTCCCTACCGGAGGGGAAGAAGCATTAGGGTGGGAGGACCTCTCTGCCCTGTGCCTGCTGGCACTCAGATCCAGCTCTGTGGGAGGAACAAGCAGGGCAAGGGCCTGGGCAGCAGGTATGGGGGTAAAAGCTGCCTGTTTGGGGCTTGTGTTGGGAGCTGCAGGAGAGGGGCAGGATGCAACAGACCCCAGTGCCTTCATCCGATTTCTCAAACAGTGCTTGGCCTCATGGCTGATTCCCCACCACCCATGCTCCCCAGCTCCACCATGGTGCTCAGAGGTGCCTGTTGGGCTGTTGCGGGGTTTGCAGGTTTTTGTTGCTGCCTGCCAGGAGTGATAACCAGATGTTGCCCCAAAGGGTTGCGCTGCCTCCTCAGCAGAGATACGTGTCCACATGTTCCAGATATCATAAGGACTTCTCTGTGTGATGAAGGAGTTTTTCTGGGTAGATCACCCTAGAGCTTTTCAGGACACAGATATTCTTTTCCTTAGGGAGATTCTGTGCTTGGCATATGTCATCCCAGCCTTCCTGACTGGTCTAACCGGGGCTTTGGGAAGCCACAGGACCCAAACCAAGCAAAATTTAATACTGACATGCAACCCTCTTGACTTGGTAGGAGCTGCAAAATGTGTAAATGAAGCTGGAATTTGGCTCAAGTTTGGAGGCTTGGCCAAAATGCCTGAGAAGCTGAGACACTGGAGAAAAGAATTGGGTGAAGGTCAGCACCTGTGCCCAGCTCAGCAGGGCTCTGCCCCAATTCCCCAGCACAATCCTGGTGTCCCAGGCCCCAAGCAGGACTGCACATTCCCTGCCACCCCAGATGTGTCATCATCTTTTTGCGCAGGTCTCTTACAGCTGCTCTGTGTGGTCACCAAGTGACTGGTTGGTGGTCACAGTGTGGTGGCAGGGCCACCTTCCCAGGAGGGACTTGGCCTTTTTGAGGACCCCAGGTGGGGACATCCTGAGTGGTGTAATATTGAGCTCGGGCGCTTTGTGGCACGTTTCCCTCTCTTCATGGCCCAAGAATATTTTATCCCCACGCTGATCCATCCTTACTGTAGGGACAGGAAGCCCAGCCTGTTCCCTTGCTTTGAGGAGTGGGTATCTGATGGTTTTAGGTGAAGTTAGCAGATGTCCCTCTCCTGCTTCATTGGTGCCCAGGAGAAGCTCTTGTGTCAGAAGAGCTGGTGTTGGTTTTCAATGGTTTCTTCAAAGAGATGCTTTGCCCACCTTGATTTTAGCCAGGAGCAGGTTGGGGAAGCTGAGGCTGTTTGATGTTTCTTTTCACTGCTTCTCTTGAAAGTAATCATGAAAAGCCACCTCATTTCTGAGGAACAACCTGATGTTATTAAAAAGGCCAAATGAGGGGAGGTTTAGACTGGATGTTAGGAAAAGGTTCTTCCTCCAAATAGTGGCTGGGCACTGGAATAGGCTCCCTAGGCTAGTGGTCATGGCCCTAAGCCTGCCAGAGCTCAAGGAGCATTTGGACAACACTCTCAGGTGCAGGGTGGGATTCTTGGGGTTGTCATTATCCTGTGCAAGACCAGGACCTGATCTTCAATGATCCTCCCAAGTTCCTTCCAGCCAAGGGAAATTCCATAAAGAGGGACACATGCAGATTCCCAGGATCCTTTTCTCAGGTGGTGGATGCATTGGAAGAGCTGTTTCTCTTCACAGCTGTCCTGGGTTGCAATGTAAAATGTACCCAAAAATCTGTATTCTGTCACCATCTTCATAAACTGTTAAAACTGGTGGGACAGTGTTCCCCTCCTGCCTCATGACTCATCCCTGATAAGCTCATGAGGCTATCTTCTGTTGATGGGCCAGCTGTTGACACCAGGTGGGGCAGAGTCCTTTATCTCTCCTATACTATCTCCTGTTAATGGGCCATCACCTTATGACTGATAAGACTATATCACCCATTGTGAGATGCTCCGCCCAGAGGGAGGAACCAAGCCTTCCAGCCTGGATATAAGGGGAGATTTTGAACACCACAGGCAGCCTTTCCACTGGATTCTCAGAGGAAGACCAGACCCTTCTACATCGCCACTGGACCTTCAGAGGAAGACGAGACCTTCTCTACAGAGCCACTGCTTCAACGGAACCATCACTTCAGGAGGACTGCAGCCACCATTTAAATTGCACTGCTGCTGACCCCCTGACTGTCAGGGGGTCAGGTTTGTACTCTGACTCTGTCAGTGGGTTGTGGGTTTTGGGGTTTCTTTTTGTACTATTACATTTATTTTATTTCTTTCTTATTAAATTGTATTTCTGACTTGAAGTCCCTCACTAGTTTGCTTTAAAACTAGCACAACAGCATGTGCAATGTCCTCCCTGTCTGCCACTCATGCTGTGACACTCTCCTGCTCTCCCACCTCTGTCACTGCAGGCATCTTTATATCTCCTTATTCACCTCCCATGTGTGAGAGATTCCTGTCTGCTCAGCTTCTCGAGGTGTTTCCAGTTCCAATATTGAGCTCAGTTTGCTCACTCTTTTAGATGTGAACTGCTTGGGCGTGGACTGGACCGAGATGCTGGTGTGGAGAAGTCTCTTTCCATCACCAGATCATGCATGCTGGTGGACACACCTTTGAGCTGGGTAACCCCAAATAAAAGTCCTTACCTACAGTGACCGACAAAAGATGCAAGAGGAGGTTGTTCCACAACGTATTTGGCTGAGGTGGTGGAGGAGAGGGGCGCTCAGAGGGGGCCTAGGTGGTGAGGTGACAGGAGAGCACTGCACCAGACCAATGACCACTGATGTCTCCTTGCTTCCCACTAGAGAACATTCCTGATGATTGGTGGAGTGGAGACTAGGTCTCCCCAGATGTGGGCACCGGCACCACCAGGAGGGGTGGTAGGGCTGTGCAATGCCCATGAGCCATGGACACCCATGGGTCTGATCCTCAGCACCAGGAGGAAGGAAGGGGCATGAAGGTCTGCCATGCAACAGAGGAGCTGCACGGATGACCAACACTGCAGCCTGGTGGGGCAGGACGGTGGCAGTGGGTGAGGAGGCCATGGAAATGCCCCAGGTGGGTGGTCACAGCCTGTTTCCCCTGCAGCCAAGCTGCCTTGGGGAGTTGCTGTGCTCCTCACCCCCACACACCTCAGCCCAGCCACGCAGCCTGGACAAGAGGATCATGGCCAATGTCTTCAGCAACAGCTGCATGAGGACAGATGAAGGAAAAAGGCTTGGCTTGGAGTTCGACTCCTTTCCATCCTGAAGAGGAGGTTGGGGCAGGAGAGGGTCTGCTGGGTTGAGGAGCGTAGGAAAAGCCCCAGTGCTCCATGGCTGGAGCTGGCAGGTGGTCCATACATCAGGTTCAGAGGGCACTGGACCCCCAAGCCCTGGCAGGCACCATCCTACTCATCCTACCTGGGTGCTCCAGCCCTTCCCTTTCACAAGACAGGAGCAGCCCTCAGTCCTCTTAATAAAGTCTCCCTGCTTCCCACGTTAAAATACCCAAACAAAGTGGCTGGAGCCCCTTCCAGAGCAAGCATGTCCTTCCCACAGCTCCTTGTTTCACTCACAAGACAATGCCCACCCCCACAAGAGCACCAAGTCCTGTAGGAGAGAGACATGCAGGACAGAGATGGCTTTGGGTTCTATCACGAGATCCCTTTCCTTGCCTTGGACTTTGTCCTGGTGTGGGAAACCATCCCCCAGGAGCTGAGCTGGGAGCAGGACAGCTGTGAGAACAGTGACATGCAGGAGAGATCTGCTGCCATCCACAGGGCCTGGAGGAAGGAATTTCTGGACAAGCTTAACTCTGCTGGGATACAAACAGAAAAGGTACCTGGGGATCTGGCTCCAGATTTCCATCCCCCTGTGGTAAATGCAGCCTTCATCTGTGGATTGTGGGGTCCAGGGGAGGATATGCCATAGGGGCCTCTCTCTGGAGGGGAGCCAGGGCTTGCAGGGGTGCAATGTGTTTGTGCTCATCTCCTGGATCAGCTCCACCAGGCTAATCCACACCAGTGACCAGCACAGAGTCACCCCAGTGCCACCCACGGGGAGCTGTACCGGTGCCAGCAGCCTTATCTCTTTTCTCCCCACAGCACATGACTCGTCTGGAGAAGAAGGTGGGGTGCCCTGTCTGCTGTTGAGTGCACCCTGGAGGCTGCTCTGCTGCTGTGCCTGGGAGCTCCAGCTCCAGGTGCCCTGCAGGTGAGGGGCTGCAGTGCCCAAGCTTGCAGGGGAAGGGGAACAGTGCCCCAGTGCTCCTGGGTGTCCCACTCTGCATGACTGACTGGGTTTCTGTGGGGCTCTGATGGGGTTTGCAGCCTCCTTGCTTTCCAGGGAACCCAGCAATGCCCACTCACCGCTCTTGTCCCATGGAGAGCTGCGGGGTCCCACTACATTTTGCTTCTGAACTTCTCCTCCAGAGACCCATCCCTTTTTTCCCTGGCTTCTGAAAATCAGGTTCCTGGGCATTTGGGCAGGGCTAAAGGATGGGGGAGTTGCTGCTGCCATCATGGGCAAGGAGCACTGTGGCAGGGGGACAGTCCCATCAGAGAGTGGGAGCCCTCACATGGCCACAGGATGCCTGGGGCTGAGGATAGTGCCAACCATCTGTGGGCTAACCAGTCCCAGTCTGGGACCACCATCAGCCCTTTTGTCCCACCTTGGTAAGCAAGAAGAGGGCCCTGTGGACCAGATAAGCCCTTCTTTCCCTGGGGCTGCTCTGGATGCATTCCTGGAATCAGTGCCTGGGATCTCCACTCACAACTCTGACATGGTTCCTGCAGGTTTGTCAGCTACCCTGAGCTATCCTGAGCTTTCTGGAGATCCGCAGTGAGGAGCTGAGTGCTGGTGGGAGAGGGCCTATGCTGGTGTGTGCTGTGGGAATGCCTTCCCACCCTCGGGCTCCAATCTCCGTGTGCCGGCAGGCTGAGGGCCCCGTTCTCCCCGCAGTGCAGCCCAAGTGGATGCCCCATGGTGCAGGCTGCTGGTCATTGTGGGGAAACAGATCGTCAACAACCTGCAGGAGGTGGCCATCCTGTGAGTATGCTGTGGCTTGCCAGGGCCATCATGGGTGCCCGAGCTCACTCAGGATGCCAAGGGCATGCATGTTCAGCAGCAGAGGACGTGGTGGCCCTTCTTTTGTTCCTCCAGGAGCTAAAGTGCTCATGGCATAAGTGTAAGCTCCTCTCAGCCAAGGCAGGAGAGGAGCAGGACTCAGCCCTTGTGGAGCAGGCACCCTGGATTATGGGCCACCAGCTGCTGGGGTTCAAGGGGCTGCTTGATGAGAACCTGGAGATGGGTAGGGACTGGCCTCGGGCTGGGGAGCGCTGAGAGGCACTGGGAGAGAGAATCTGGTGTGGAGAGGCAGGAACTGCAGGAGTTCCCCAGAGGAAGGAGCTTTCACTGTGAGCAGCCTGCAGGTGCTGGAGGGAGAAAGGCTGCCCCACTCCCCACAGGATCGGGCTGTGAGATGCTGCAGTTGTTGCTGTCATCTCAGTCTGTCCCTCCCTGCTCCTCCTCCTCTTTCTCCTAGTCCTGCAGTTTGGCTTCATCACCATCTTTGTGGCAGCCTGCCCCCTGGCATCCCTCTTTGCCCTGCTCAACAACTGTGTGGAGATCTTTCTGGATGCCCACAAGCGCATCTGTGACTACTGGAGGCCTGTGGCTGAGCAGGCACAGGGCATTGGCGTCTGGTTGTCCATCCTGGAGGCCACCACTCACTTGGCCATCATCAGCAACATGCACTGGGCGGGCAGCCAGGGGTGAGGCAGCTGCAGGTGGGGTAGGGAACTGGGGGAGAACTGGTCTGGGTGTTGCAGAATGCAGCGTGATGAGGGGAGCTGCAGTGCTGGGGGTGGCTCTACCTGCGCAGAAGGTGCAGCTCCAGCCATGGGCAGTGGGCAGCTGTTCTGCTCTGGGCCTTGCTTGGCCATAACTGGGAGAAGGGAAGAGGGCACTGCACTGTGAGCAGCTCTGCCGTCCCAGACCAGTGTCATGTCTGGTTTGTCAGGCTGAGGGAAGGAGAGGCAGAAAGCCACTCCAGAAGCACAGGGCATGAAGGAGGGTGAGGATGGGGTGTGCCTCAGCTGCAGGATCTGCTGCAGCACATCTTGTTTCCAGGCCTTCCTCATAGCCTTCACCTCTGATTTTCTGCCCTCTGCGTACCACGGTAGGTCCACAACAGCAGCCCACACAGCTACATGAACTCCACCTTGGTGTACGCACCACGGGACTTTGTCCTGCAGAGCAACACCCCATGCAGGTGACAGCCCGCTCCTGCCTCACCTGGCTCCTCCTTCCTTAGGCTTGGATTTTGCCTTTCTCTGCCTCTGCCACAGCAAACATTTTGTTTAGCAGAGTGACTTAGAGCCAGGTCCATGTTGCCCACCCATTTCCCCGAGGTCCTGAGGGCCCTCACTCATGCCAGGGCTCAGCATGTGCTGGACATGTCTGTGTGTGGGGCAGTGGGGAGGGTCACTTGCCACCGTTGTGGAGGGAGGGACTTTTGTGAAGATTAAATTCCCCCGGGGCCAGGTGAGCTGTGGGACTTAGATCCCAGGAATAACTGCCAGGAGTTGCACTTCGCTCTCACAGATACAGAGCACTCAGGGACCAGGATGGCAGCCTGACCTGGACTCACTGGCATCTGCTGGCCGTACGCTCAGGTTTCATCATCACCTTTGAGGTACCAGCTGCTGAGCCCAACTGGGTGGCTAAGGGTGTGCTGCTGAGGCAAGGGTAAGGACTCACCACCACAGCTAACCCATACCTGCCATCCACTTCCAGCATTTGGATTTCATTATTGGATGTGTGACTTGCATGGCTGGCACCTGACATTCCTGAGGCTGTGCAGGTTAAGATGAAGTGTGAACAGTACTTGGCCAAAGAGGCTCTGACTGAGAACAAGGTGGGCTGCAGCAGGTCATCATCTCCCTCCTCCTCTAAAGCCCTTTTTGCTTTAGGCTCACACCGAGGCACTGGCAAGCAGGGAGGCAGCCCTGAAAGAGGCTGTGGCCGCTCCTGCTAGGACAAGTGCCAGCTCCCTGTTTCTGTGTTTCACGTCCTGTTGAAGAAACGGGAGATAAGAAGCAAGGCCAGGGTCATGGATCCAGCAGCAGGCAGGAACTGGGAAACCAAGTAGCTCGCCAGCAGCTGACCATCACAGCATAGTACAGCCCAGGGAACAGTACCAGGACAGAGGAGCTGCTGAGCAGCAGGTGTACCATGCCTTCCATGGCTGCCTGGCACCTGGGCATTTGGGGATGGCTGTTGCTGAAGGTGGGGAAGGGACACAGCTGGCGCTGAGTGCCTGTCCCAGCTCATTACTGCGTACGTGACCTGGCAGGGAGGGAATCAGAGCGGTGGGAAGGCAGACAAATGGCTCTGGTTGAGAAGTAGCTGAGCAAGAGGGACGATGGCTGGTGCCTCCCCCCCTCTCCCTTATACCAGCAGCATCCCTGGCACCAGCTGCCTGGAGGCAAGCAGGTTGTGTTTCCCTATAAGGGGAGCACAGCCTCTGCTGCTGCTGTCACACCCTTCCTTCAACCCACCGCTTGCCATGTGAGTCCCACCCCATCCAGGGCATGGCCACAGCAAAGGCTCAGGTGGGCAAACTTGAAAGTCTTCAGCCCTGGTTAAACCCAGCCCAGCATGGGCTATCTTGGATCTCACCCCACCAGCAGAAATAATATCCACCACACTCCAAGCTGTTTCAGGTTTTATTTTAGAATTTATAAAATTCCAGTGTCATCCATACTCATGAGCCTTTTTACATGTTTGCATATAGTCTCCAAATTCCAAAGTTAAGGCCAAGGGATCATTGCTATGGAAACGTACAATATGGAAGACGTCAAAGAGAAGAAATGGACACATGCCACAGTCTGCTGCAGAAGGAGGGTGGTGGGGGGACAGTACTAGGTACAATCACTTCATGACCTTCTTTAGAGTGGAAGGTTGGGCTGTGGGGCATGAGCCCAAGGCAGTGGGTGCCCTGGATGTAACTCAAGCCTTGCTGTGCAACTGGTGAGGGCATGGGGGCATAAAGAGGAGAAAGGGGTGAGAGGCTTGGTGATGCAGGACAGACCTAACCTACAGGGTATTAACCATTGCCTGACAGACGCAGATGGGAAGGTACCACCTTAGTTCCCCTTTTCTCGTGCTGGAGGCAAGGCCACGCTGTCCTTCAGGGGGAATGAAGCACCCCACAACGGGCCATGGTCCATTTCACTTGGTTCTCAGACTAAAGGAGAGCACTGTGAGGTTTTGGTTTGACTTCTGCATAGCAGTGTCTGCCAAGAAGAGCTGGCGCAGGAAGGAAAAGCATCGGCATGTTGGGCCTGCCCCATGGAGGGAAAGGCAAGGCAGCTGGGCTCAGCCTGCCACAGTTGTGCTCTGTCAGTAGCACTAAAGAAGAGAGGCTAGGGCCTCCTGCTTGTCCAAGAGCTGATGCAGCTGGGACAGGAATGGCTCAGACTACAAGCTCTGTAGGACTGATACAGAAAAGTGGGGGCACACAAAAACCCCACGCACTACATACCTCCCTCCTCAAAGATGTGGTCTTCCTCTTAATGGCTGGAGGAGCTCAGACACAACCCCTATTGAGCAAGCTGTGGCAGAGCCCAGGTGCAAGTGGCCCCAAATACAGATCACTGATCACCCTCTACCACGATAGAGGCCTCAGGAGGGCTCAGCACACACGTCACCCCCCAAGTGCTGTCGGAGCAGAAGCCTGGCTCAAACAACCTCTGCAGCCCAGGGCTATGGCACAGCTGCACCCACAGCCCAGGGGCCAAGCTCTGTGCTAGCTCAGCATGCAGTCCCTGCAGATTCCCAGCCTGCCTCAGCCTCACCATGCTCTGCTTCCCTCTGAAGCAGCTCTCACAGCTCTGCGGACACAAGGCTCCTCTTGCTTCTCCTCCACACTTCAGCTGTGGCTGCCCAGGCAACAGCTGGAGTAGCTGCTAACCCATAACCATCGAGAGGCCCCCATCATACTGATGTTTGAGGTAGAAAGAAGGCAACAGGAACGGTGTGGCTGCCGCTCATGCCGAGCTGCTGCAGCACTAACAGCAGACTACAGCTTCCCCAGGCTGTGCGTCCCGCCAGCTGCTCCTGAGCCGTGTCACTGCAGCGACCTCGGCAGAGCCAAACCTGTCCCATGCTGGCTCTCCTGCCTGCTCACACTGCTGGGAAGGGGGAACAAGAGACTGTGGGCAACTAGGAGCGGGGTCTGTCATCAAGCACTGGAAGACTGGTCAAGTGAGCAGGCTGGGGCTGTGCTTGGTGCGGCGCAGGGACGCGCGCTTGCTGCGCTCGGATGTGTTTTCCTGACCAGGGTAGCCATACGTTGTTCTGGCCCCTTCCATCTCTGTTGTCTCTACAGCCTATTGAAGGTTTTGTTTCTTTTAAAAGCAGGTTTCTGCCCTTATAGATTATTTGAAGCTCTCCCCACAGTCAGCTATCCGCGTTAAACGAATTTTTTGGCAGTTAAAAGGAAAAAAAGTTGATTGCACTCTACAAAGGTAAGGTAAGGCCTGGGATAAACACAAAGGAAAGAGGGCAAACGTTTTGGCTTTAGAAAGTCAAGGAAATTTATTTCCTGAGGTCATGAGACAGGAAGTAGATTCCTAGCCACAGTAAAGGAGGTCTCCTAATGAAGGCGAGAATGCCTAGTCAGACATGCTCAAGAGAGCAGATTGCTCTGCTAGCGCTTGGGGAGCTGCAAATCTTAGCCACTTGGAGTCAATTATGAAGTTTCTAACAAAAACACACACATTTAGTGTTTGAATCTGAGCGGAAGTCTTGTTCCAAAGGAGGAAAGAATATCCATCAAGAGATGAGGGTGGGTCCTATACATGGTGATAGCTGAGGGGAGCAGGATGGGGTCTAGCACTCCAGACACCATTAGGAGACCTCTTGGGACAATTGATTTGTGCTCCAGCCGCTGGGTCAGATTTCAGACAGGAAGTATTTGTGGCAGGTTAGTGTCAGGTCAGCGGGCTGGAGGAGTTTCTGCTTCCAGGTCATTATCGTTTGGGTCCCCAGGGAAGAGTCTTGGGGGCCACTTGAGCCCCAAAGCTGGGGAAGTCTTCAGAACTGCTCATATCAGGGGCCTAGAGCAAACAAAAAGGGAACAAGTTAAGCTCCTGCCCTGCTGTGAACTTACATGGTGAGGCCCTGAGCTAAACAGCACCACTGATATCCCCAGGACGAGAGACAACAGGGAAGGGACAAAAAGGATCATTGTGGCCTCAGGACTGCCCAGGGTAGAGGGCTGAGCCATCTAGAGGTGACACTGAGGAGAGAGCAGATAAGGTGCAAAGGGCTTCAAGGGTCCCAGCTCAGTAACTGGGCCATTGGAGTAGGGCCAGGCCAGTCCTGCAGCAGCACTGGGGCAGCTGAGAATGAGCTGCCACATGTCCCAGCTCAGAGCTGCAAACACTGACCAGTTCTGTGCTGCAGCAAGAGTCTCAAGTCCCAGGCCCTATCCCTACCCCTAAAAATAAAAACCTGGCAGGACACTTCCTGGTAAGGATGTCCCATTCCCCAACAGCTCCACAGTGGTGTAGCCAGAGTGGACAAGATGTTGGGAAAGTGCTTTGAAAGCTGGACAGGTGAGCCCAGGCCTGTACTCAGGCCACAAAGAACAGCAAAAATCTGCTTGCTTTGTCACCAAGGAGAGTGCTCTGTGTCCCCAGCACAGAGAGAAGTGTCCCCACACCCTGTGCCCCGCAGCCTGCAGCACAAGCAGCACTCACCTTCTCGTTGTTGACAGTGGCCCAGGGGGCATCTCTCACCACAAAGCCCTTGGATGGGGCCTTGGACTCTTCATGTGAGGAGGGCTTCATATACACCTGCATTGCCTCGTTGTCCACTACATCTGCAAGCTGCAGTAACACAACCAGTGAGGGGGGGATCTGGAGAGCTCCCTCAAACTGGTATAAAATGCCCACCACCCTCCATCTGACCATGCTGCACCCTGTTCAAGCTCACCAGCCTGTTCTACAATGACCAAAAACTGGGTGTGGGCACTAGTCTGAGGGCCACAACCTTTAACTGGTTCAAGTGGCTACAAGGCAAGAACATGCATATCCTGGGGTGTCCAAGCATTTTCACTCACTGTCCTCTCCTGCACAGAGGGGGCAGTCCAGCTGGTTTTGAGGGACAGCTGCAGTGGAGACTGACAGTCACCTGCACAGGGCTCAATTTCTCTGATGCAGTGGAAGAAAATACTACATGGACATAGTCCAGACATCCAGCCCTGTGGAAGGGGAAATTCTTGCTAAGCCCTGGCACACATTTGCTGAACACTTACATATTCCTCCTCCAAGTTCAGGATGTGATCAATAGCTTCTTCCACGTTCTCAGGAAGTCCTGTCACAGTAACACAGTTGGGGTCAGGAGCCCCACTCTGGGGAAAGCGAATATCCACCTGTAACACAAGGAACAGCACAAGACTTACACCTGCACATCTGAAATGCCAGAGACTCCCTGTGACCCTTCTCATTAGAATCACAGATCACTCTCACTGATGCCCTAATTACTGTCTGTTCACAGCCACAAGTCTCTTTTGGACCTCCACAGCTCAGACACTGAGGGATGAGCAGGTATATACCTGGCCCCAAAGCTTGCCCATTTTCTGGGAAGGAAAGCAGAGCAGTCCGTAGTAAGGATCCAATTTCATTTACTCCCAGAGGCTCACTGATTTCTGGGCAGCTCCTGCAGCAGAGACATGAGAGGGGCTGCATTTCCAGACCCTGTCCTCACACTGCTGCAAGCATTTTCACCACTAAGCCATCACCATGAAGCACAATGAGCTTTCTAGGTTTGCCACAGAATAATCCTGGCTGAAAATTGCTTTATAGAGCTGGCCTAGTGCACCCCATGCACAAGCACTGTGCTCTATCACACCCCGCCTTCCAGATGGGTGCCAGAAATCTAAACAAGACAGGACCAAACCCAAAGGCTGTTCATTTGGGAAGCAAACAGTTTGTTTCAATAACTGAGGCCAGCCAAGATGCAGGTCTCCAAAATCCCATCCCTCTATATTCACATTCACTGCCGCCCCTGCAGTAAAGCCTATTACTGATGCCATGTGCTACCAGGGCAGAGGTCCCTGGCCTTCCCAGGGCCAGCTGGCTTTGCCACATCCTCATCCCTGAGAATATGCCACGATTCCCAAAGTCAAGGGGATCCACAGAGGCCTAGAGGAAATCCAGAGGATTTCTTTGAGTTAAGCTCAAGTAGCTGGGGAATCTGGGGACAGCCTCCTCACAGAGACTCCCAGCAAGAGGCCTGGCTGCCCACTTCCAGTAATCAGAGTAGCTGACTGACACACCTCCTCCTCTCTCTCAAGATCAACTGGGATTTTGACTGCAAGAAACCCAACAAAAGGGCTGCAGAGAAGGACAGAGATCAGTGCTGCTTGCAGGGTGAATCCAGAGCACCAAGGAAGCATTCCCAAGTTCCTCTTCTGTCTGGATTCCAGCAAAACAGGAAAAGCTCCTGGCCTGGCTCCCAGAGGAACACGACTCAGAGCTGAGGTGGTGTGGGGATGCTTCAGCTGGTGTCTGGCTGTGGTGTCCAGACAGCCCAGCTGCCCATGGCATACCAGGGTGCCCTAGGCCAGGGGTGCTGCTCATATGCTGGTGGAGTTGAAGGTGAGCAGGGCAGCAGTGGCTTTTTTTTCATGTCTGTTCTAGCTGAAGGTGCTCAAGAAACACAAGACACAAGAACCACGAGATGTGAGCTCATTCAGCACCAAGCTCTTTACACAGAAGGTGGCTGCCCAGGCTCAGCCTGACCCATGTGGCATTGCCCCGCTGCTCACCTTGAACTCATCCATGATTTTGCGGATGGCTTTACCACGTGCACCAATGATGCGTGCGTGAACACGATGGTCCAGAGTCACATCCTCAGAAACCATCTGCTCCAGCTCGCCAACGATCTTCATGATGGCATCCCGGGCAGCCTCGGCGTTCTTCTCATAGCCAGTGATGGTGATCTGGTCTTGGGCCTGGGGCACAGAGATGTGTGAGAGACCAAGCTCATAAGCAGCCGAGCAAGCTTTCTCCCTTTACCATCCACCTTATCCAAAGGCAGTGGAGAGAGTTCAGAGCTCTTGAGAAGATGCTCAGAGACAACCACTAGCTGTCCTTGCACTCATATCTCTCACCTGGCTTTCATCATCCTTGTCGGGGAACTGGATGTTGACCTCATGCTCTGTGCGTATCTGGGTGATCACTGCTCCCTTCCGCCCAATGATTTTAGGGTGATACTTGGGATCTACAGTGACTGTCAGTTTGAAGCTTCGCAAGGCCTGGAACAGGAGACGCAGAGTGAGAACAGGGAACACACCATGGCTGCTCCAGTGATGTCCACTTAAGCCACGGCATTTCCTTTTGGCTTCTGAGATGCATGAAACAGATTTTGCAGGGCCATGCTTGAGCACCCAAGCCATCCATATGCTGAAGCTTTGTGCTTCTACCAAGTTTCAGAGGGAAACTACAAACAGCAAACAACCACCCAACTCATCCCTCAGCTATTATTCAGAGCTGTGGTAAGGATTCAGTGAAGACAGGTACAGAGAGACTCGCAGCACAGCGAGATTCCTACCCACCAGTGTCTCGAAGGTATGTGAAGGTGTGAGAGAGACCTCGACAGTCCAAAGTTACATTCCCAAACTTTCCTGTCAGTTCATGGTAAATGAGCTACCTTTGAGTAACCCATTTATGAGCATTCCACACCCACAGAGCAGCTAAGGGTGCTCCTAAAAGATGAGGTGCTTCTGGAGTCTGAGCTCAGAGGCTGAAGCCATATTTGTCTGAAAGAAAAAAAGACAGGCACAGGCCTTACCCGATCCTCTTGTTCAGCTTGCAGTTCCTTCACTCTTTCCAGGAGCCCGACCTTGGCACGGTCCAGGTTGGTAGCCAGCCCAGTGATGGTGATGATATCTGACTGCAGCTCAGGAGCAGGCACCTGGATGTTCACCTGAGTAAGAAGTAGCAATTATCACTTTGTATCACTGCTCATTCTGTATCACTTGTGATGCCTCTGACTGCAGGTTGGCATCTCGCTGGTCTCCCCTGACACCACAACCAGCTCCCACCCAGGCAGCCTAAAAACCACAGAATGGTTGAGGTTGTAAAAGATCTCTGGAGGTCCTGAAGCTGGACCACCTGGAGTCAGTTGCCTGGGACCATTTCTAGATAGTTTTTACCAAGAATTCTGTTTCTCCAGCCCCTGTGACAGCCTAGAGAGGCCAGGAAACAAATACATGTTCAACAACACTGACTGCAGCCAACCTGCATCAGGCCCAGAGGCTCTGGAGAATTCTCCCAAATGGGTAGGCGCAGCAGAGCTGTTTCCCAGGGCCTAGGCGGAAAACAACTCTCACACTGATGAGGAATCCCTGCAGACACCAGACAAGTCATGCAACACTCACAACGTCAACACCAATCATACAGCTTCAGCACAAAACCTGCCAATCCCCGGACCCAGGGTCCAAACACACGGGGATCATTTTCCTGTTATGGAACCTTGAATTCCATGGCAGACCTGAGTATGTTGTAAATGTCCAAACCCCAAATACAGTCACTTACAGATTCTCCAGGACAGAGGAGATGGAAGGAAGAGCAACAACTTACTTCAAACTCATCCATCATTTTGCGGATCCCACTTCCTTTCTGGCCTATGATGTAACGGTGAAGGTCAAAGGGAACTTCCACCTCAATGGTGACAGGAACCAGAGCCTGCAGGGGATGGAGCACGGTTTACCAGTGGAAAGACTTCTCCTGTCTTCTAGCTTGCCATATACATGCCCAAAAGAACATATTGCTGAACAGAAGTACACTCCCTTGTAGTCAGGATACAAACTTGACAGGAAGAGAGGACAGCTGGGAACACCAAAATTACCTGTTGCATGTTAAAGCAAGTTTTCCAAACAAGCCATCTGAAACCCCACCTGGGGAACAGGTTGTTTTCATATCCTTTGAAGACTTGGAAAACATCACTACAGAAGCATGGCAAGGTCTACTGAACCTGGAATGACTCAGCCTCAATCAGACTCCTCCTCTTCCCAGCTGTGCTCCATAAAACAAGCATGTTATGCTTCGATGGCAAGTCACTTGGGGCCACTTACAAGCTCTAGCAATTGCAAGGTCAGGCCCTATGAGTCAAGGTGTCAGGCTAAGTCACAGAGCAGAGGGGCTTCCCCTCAAGCAGTGCAGACCCCCTCTACAGCCAGCATCACCGACCACTTGCATTACACCTGGACTGAGCAGCTTTTACTACCACCACCAAAAATTACGTCCAAGTATCACTACTTTAACAGGGTAAGGGGCTGACAAAGCCACACACCTGCAGTGCCTCCTTTGCTGCCTCACACTTCTCCCGGCGGCCAGAGATGATGATGATATCGCACTTCTTCGGAGAGCTGGGATCTGTGTCCTTCCCCTCCTTGCCTTCCCCACCATTCTCCTGCACAGCTGGCTCCGCAACAGGGGCTGAAAATATGGAAGGTTTTGTGTTCAATACACAGAGCCCCCTCCTTGCTCATCATCTCCCTTCTCCAGATCCTCAGGCTCAGCCATCAGTGAGAACTGAGAGAGACCTCAGTAAGCCCACAGAGCCTTTTTTGTCAGGGTAAGTCCTCCTTCTCCCTGTATTCTGCAGTGACAACATGTTCACAACACCCAGGTCTGTGGTTTGACCTCCTGAAACTGTCCCCTTCTCAAGAGGGCAAGGTTGATGCTAAGCCCAGGTTCAAGGACATTGCAGGAACACCAGGGATCAGCTCTCTCCACAAATTTTAAGTAGAACATGTCCACTGGAGCAGAGTGTAGGCTACACTACATTCATTTGATCATCCCAACTACCATGTGAACATGCATCCATAGCTATACCTGGGTTTTCCTCCCTGTCAGGGAATTTGATCTGGACGCCAAAGTCCCGAGTGATCTGCTGGATCCGGGATCCTTTGGGACCCATAATGGAGCGGTGGAACTTTTGTGGGATGGTGCATTCAATTGTCACTTGAGCTTCCTGTGGGAAAGCAGAGTTGCTCTATTGCAATGCAGCCTCTTTCACACCAGAAAACAGGATGTTTGTGCATGGTGAAATCCAAAATGGACACAGAGAGGAGTCAGAAAAGATAACAATGGCTGACAGAGGAAGAACTGAAAATTTCCTACAATTGTTTCTCTCTCAGAGACGAGCAGAGGATTTATAGAAGGCTGCCTTCAATTCAGGATGTTAAAGGCTTCCAAGAGCAAAGTTCAAACTCTTTATTACCCTGAAGAGGAGGAAGCATTAGAAGAAATGAAAAAAAAAAAAAGAAAGAAGGGAAGAGAACAGGTTTGACAGTTGACTGCTTCCAAAAGCCAATATTAACAGTGCAGGAAACCCCTGAAAGCAACCACTGCCCAAGGCCAGACATGGAGAGGCACAAGAAGGCACCAATCTTTTAATGTCTAGACGCACATCAAGGAGTGGTCTCCTACTTCCACCCCTGAAAACGAAGAAGACAGTCAGAAGAGGAAATTAATTCATACAGCACTGCCATTTTGGAGCCAGCTGCTAACCCCATGCCAGGATTTAAAGTCTGCAGCCTTATATGCTGACAGCAAAGGTTCAAATCCAACTACCACGGGACTTGTTCACAAAAAGCTTGGTCATACAGCAAGTTCAAGTAGGACACCGCTGAAGGAACAGAGTACAGAAGGAACAGTTTTTTTACAACATACCAGGTCCTCAATGATCTCCTGGATGCGCTTCTTGGCTGCCTCCACACAATCCTTGGCTCCCTTGAGGGTGACTTTATCGCTCTGGGTGCCGGAGCGCGGGAAGCTGACCATCACACCACCGTATTCATCTGCAATCTCACGCAGAACTTGTCCTCTACGGATGACAAAGTGGCGATGGTGCTTGGGGTCAACCACCATGGAGTCTTCAACCACGTTATCCTGCCAACACACAACAGCTAGTCAACCTCGCCTGTCCTGGTGATAAGCATGAGCTGGCTGCACTCAACAGCAATCAGCTTACAACCTCACTCCAAGGTAAGGAAGGATCCTCCTGAGCTCCCATGAAGGGCAGCAAATATTTTTAGGGCAAGCAGGTCCTCCACACTGACTCGTTACACCCTGCCACAGTGAGAGGCAAGAAAGTAGAAAAAGATCATACCAAGTTCTTGATGAGGGCCTCCAGTTCTTTCTGTGCCTCTTTGACAGCCTCCTCTGTTCCCATGATAGTGATCAGTTCCTGATCTTTATCCTCAGAGGTGGGGAAGATGATGCGGGCCCCCGTGTTGTCTCGCACCTTACGGATGTTGCCACCACCCTTACCAATAAGGAATTTGTGGTACTCTGGCTTTGCACGGAGGTCCACAGTATAACTCTTTGTTTGCTGAAAGGAGCCAAAGACCCATGGAACATGTCAATATATAGGAAATACCCATCAGCACCAACAGTCAGCATGTAGATATGGTACCTGCATCCACATGCAGAGTGCTGCAAAAGCAAGGTAGGTGCAGTGTGCCATTCAAACTAAAAAAGGTATACAATATCTTAAATAAAAAACACTACCCCAAAGATATTCTCAGGGCCAAAAAACTAACTGCACACTCAGCATAACCAAGGAGAATATGAGCAGAGACTTCCTCAGGAGAAGGGTCTGAACAGTACAAAAGGCAACACAACCACTGACTACTGCAAGCCAGGCCTCAGAGGCAACCAACCAATTCCCAGGGAGAACCTGTTCACATGCTGACCCTAGAAAGCTTGCTATTAAAATAACCAGTCAGTCAGCCAGCCACAACTCAGAGCAAGGCCCTGTAACCAAAATCTCTCAAATCTGAATATATGCAGTGAAATAGAAGACTGGAACCAAATTCAGAGATTAAGAATAAAGGAGATCTGCAGACTGAACTGTTGAGAAGTGTGGATACCCAAGAGCATTCAAACCACAGATGCAGGGAGCCTTAACTCTCAGCATGTCATCAGCCTGGGCAGAGATGCATCACAGACAGCTCTGCTACCCATGAGAGAAGAACTCATTGTCACAAGGACAGGAATCCATTGTCACAAGGACAGAAGTATAGCTTTCTTTGAATCATCCAAACTGTACTCAAATCTCACAAAAGAGGATTTGACTGATGCCAAAAGCTTCCACGCAGACAGAGGGAATCACTTCAACCCCTCAAAAGAAACAGCTGGCCAAACCAACCTGCTCCTTCCCCTGAAGGACAAGGCTCACCTTCTCCTCTGCCAGATGTAGCAGCTGTTTCTTGGCTTTCTCCACATCCTGGGCTGGGCCTCTGATGGTCACAGTGTCACTGCCAGAGCCCTCTGTGGGGAAGTGGATGTGGACTCCACCACACTCCTCCATGATGGAGCGGATGAAGCGGCCTTTGGCGCCAATGAGGGAATTGTGGAGCTTGGAAGGAATAGAAACCTCCACCTCTGTGATGTTGGCCTAAGTGAGGACAGTACGGGGTGTTAGACAAGCTGTAGCAATGTGTTTGCACAGACTCTGCTTGCCCTCTAACTCCCACATTGCCAGGAGCTTTGCAGAGCTGAGTGTCAGAAATGCCTGACCAGAGGGAATTGAGATTGGCCATTCCTCCCACATGAGCAGCCACAAACTTCAGTTGAACAGTCAAGAACAGACTGACATCCACATTTGTCTCCCTCCTGCCATGCCCCACTACAAGCACTTCTATATTTATATCTCCTATAACTCTTATATTTATGTTTTCAAGTCCCTAATCCACCACAGGCGAGTTGTTTCACTTACCAGTTCCTTTTGGATAGCCAAAATTCTGTGTCGAGCAGCCTCACAGTTTGCTTTTTTGCCCGTGATAACAATTGTCTCCGAGTTGCTGTTCTCAGCTGGGAGATCTATTTTGGTGTTGCTTTCTTCACGGATCTGCCACAAAAAAAAATCCCAACAAAATCATTTGAGAGGTGTCCCATGTCAGAAAAGAAGGCCTTGGAGGTTTTATTTTAAATTACCAATGAGCAGGGCAGACCAGAGAATGAGATTTTGCGCAGGCAGTCACCATAATGAGCAGTGAAGACAGGAAAGACATCTCACCTTCTTGATGTTGGCACCTCCTTTCCCTATGATGTTCTTGTGGAATTGTTTGAAGATGGGAACAGATATAGAAAAGCTGTTTTCAACCTAAGAGAGAAAGGGAGAATTGAAGATTACACCATCCTGGCAAGTGAGGCCCCATTCCAGGAACTCGATAAACAAGCTTTTGACAACAAGTTTAGACCCAAGGAATTCTCTATATGGGACACTTCCAAGAATAAGCAAAGACATGTACCTTCTCCTATAGCCCTTAAGTAACAGGTACTACCTTCCTGTCCCTGTATAGATAGAACAACGTCCACAGTTCCCTCATTTTGAGGTGTATCAGCCCTAGCCAAGCCACTACAGGTCTGCTCTATTCCAGGGTTATCCAGGCATGGAACAGAGAAAACAGCAAATAGAAGTCTCCCTTACCAGGTCTGCCACCATCTTTTGCATGTACTTGGTGCACTTCTCCACCTCGTTTTTGGGACCTCTGAGTTGGACAATGTCACTCTTGTGGGCAGGGTCTGGGAAGTTGATGATAACCTGCAAGAAATGGTCAGTTAGAGTTAACTCACAAAAATGCAAGAATTGTCATGTCAGACATGTGCAAACGTTGGAGGGATCCTGCACATCCCCTTTGCCATTCAGAAGCAGGTAAGCACATCAGCAGTCTCTGGCCAGAAGAACCATTTTCTCATACACATTAGATGTATGAGCAGACACCTATCAGTTAGATATTTCTCACACAGAGACACTACATTTATGATTTAAGTGACCATGTATCTATTACCAGTGTAGGAAATACGCATTCTGAATTCCTCATCTCCTAGAAAGCCTTACCTCTGGGAACTTCTCCCTGATTTCCCGGATCCGCTCACCCTTCTGCCCAATGATGGTCCGGTGGAATTTCTGCTCAATGATTAGGTCCTTGGTGCGTTCATTTTCCTGTGGAGAATAGAGTTTACACTGAGTGTTCAGCAGGAGAGCCATGTACTTGTAATTACCAGTTTGCTGCCCAACTTGTCATCAGTGTTTTGCTTACTTGTCATCAGTGTTTTTCTTCCAGACAGAATTCGCTCTAGGTTGACTGAGAAGGGGATCCAAGGGAATAAAGGAAAACTTGCACTTGTCATGAGATCCAAGTGCTCAGTGGGCAAGGGGCACACACCTCCACCAGAAGGTTACTAGGGAATACAAGAGCTCAAACCCTGTGGCCTCCCAGGCATCACATCCCACTAACCATACGGGAAGCGAGTTCCAGCAGCTCTTTCTTGGCCTGTTGGACCCCCTGTGGGTCTCCTTCAATTCTGATCAGGTTGCTCTTTTCATTGTCCGGGGGAATACGCACAGACACCTTGTAGAGGTCCTTAATCCTGTTAACTGCAAGGCAAGGACTGTGGTGACACACTCTGCTAGGCCAAGATTTGGCAGCAAAGACACCTTGACTAGAGGCTGTTTAAAAAGTACATCAGCCTCTGAGGAAAGGCCAGAGGGGTGGAGTTGAATCAGGGGAAAGTGCCTCTTCACCTTGGGGTTCAGCAAGAGCAGATCAGTGCTACACAGGAATCTGTACAATTAAATACTACGGTATCTAGAGCTCACTTGCCAGAGTGAGGCATCTCTTTCTTCCCCAAACAGCACCATATTTAGACTAGAAGATACTTATTCATTTCTAACCCTAAATTCTGTTTTGGGGAGAAACTCGCCATGCAGATTTCTACCACCCCCACCTGAATTCTAAAATGAAAGTCACATAGGCCAACTTGAAAAAAAGATAAAAGACAACTCTCCAACCTCCCCAACATACAAAAATTCTGCCAGGACGTGGCAAGGTAATCTGTTCAATTTTCCAAGACATTTCCAATACATTAAAGCCATCCCAAGGCCACAGTGCCCATTTATCTCCTTGTGCCAACTTCACTCCAGAAGGGCAAAGGCAATGTAATGGAGGCAGCACCCTGGTTGAGCTGCAGAGCCATGATATGATTGACTACTCACAGAGAGTCTTGGGCACAGGAAGGGTAAGAAAGGCACTCCACTTACTGTTAGCTCCGTTCTTGCCAATGAGGTGTCGATGGAATTTGTGGTCAACGTTGATTTCTGCATAATCCATCCGGTTGATCTATAAAGAATTGTACAGGGCTAGGCAGGGCAGGCTCCCTCTGCTGCTGCCTGTGCCCACTGCCAGTGCAGGCACTGGCTCCAGCTGAAAGCTACAAGCACTCCTCCTGCTAGTGAGCAGAGCAGAACACTCCCCTGCTTTGAGCTGAGAGCACCAAGCTTGTGAAACATTTAAAGGGACTTAAATGCCTCTCCAGCTGTAATTGAAAGAGAATCTTTCCTTCTCTGCATCAAAAGACTTAAGATGTGCTGGTGATTTTTTGAGAAAAGCTTCATAACCAGGGTTTTTGTTCATCTGCCACACAACTTGCCTTCTGCAAGTTCTGTTATATACCTGTTAAATTCTGTGAAAATACCCACAGAAGCGAGTTACACTTCATCTCTGCTCTGTTGCCCCACCTTTTCCCACTTTCTTCTTATATACTGGAACTAGTACCACCAACTTACCAGATCCTTGACCATGACTTCAATCTGTTCCTGAGCCACATTCACATCTTCTGTAGGTCCTTCCAAAGTGATTTTGTCTTCTCCTTCAGTGAATTCGATGTGAACCTTGAGACACAAGGCAAGGAAACCAGTAAGAATTTTCCAAGACACAAGCCAGGTCAACGCTGTCAGTCAGGCCTACACCATCAATCCCTACCACTAAGGGTATACATGCAAGACACAAGCCAGGTCAACGGTGTCAGTCAGGCCTACACCATCAATCCCTACCACTAAGGGTATACATGGTTTCAGAAGTAGGCAAGCTACAATTTTGGCCACATTATAGTGTCTGGAGCACAAAATTTTGGTGCTGTCCCAAAGTCTGCAAGGGCTTTGGAGAAGTTCCTCACCTAACCTTTCTCCAGATGCCATCTAACTCACCAGGGCAAAGCCTCACTGAAGTCAGCATTTCCAGGTCTCCTACTACATCAATTCTCCAAATAGTAACACATAAAGCTTCCTTTGAAGGACACAACCCTTGAAAGTAACACAGGAGGGGAAGTGTTCGAGGCAGTAAAATTTGGTAGTTCCCCTGAATATTGTAAGATCTGTGTCATTTCCTCCCTGTTTTTATCCATGCTAAAATACATTTCTCTCTCTACAAAGAGTGAGCTGGATTAAACCATATTCTACTTTGCTAAGCGATTAGCTCATCCATACCTTTGGCATCTGCTGAGTTATTTTGGCCAGGTTTTGTCCTTTCTTTCCAATGATGAAACGATGAAGCCAAGAGGGGGCTGAGACCGAGGAGACGGTAAAACTGTTGGCCTGAGAGACAGAGAAGCTGTTGGGTGGACAGACTGGAAGAGGCCTTCACAAAAATTCACTTCCAATTCCCATGCTGCACCCTTGTTATTGAGTTCTAAGCTGCATCTCTGACAGCCTGACAGAGATCACCCCCTCCACCCGTCCGAGCCCAGAGATGCAACTTTGTGGGGCTTTCAAAGGCAGCCTGGCCCATCCGGTCAGTACCTTTGCATAGACTTCAGTCAATGCTTGCCCAAGCTTTTCAGGCTCGCCTCGCAGTATCACCGTCTCCGAGCTACTGTCAGTGGGTGGGATCTCGACAGAGACTCCAGTTTTCTCCAAGATCTCCTGCAGGGAATTACCCTTGGGGCCGATGACATACTTGTGCTGGGACTTCTTCACCTCCACAGCGATGGTAGTAGTCTTCTTTTTCTGTAGGAGCAGAGGCACTGGAGCATCAATCACAAGGGAGCAGGGAAGGACAAAAGTGAAAGGAAGAGACACAAGATGCAGTGAAGCTCAGCACCCAGGAAAGATTAAAGCAAAGGTGAGCACAGGAGTTCTGCAGTACCCTAGCATCTCTGGGACCCTGCCTACAGAAAGCCCTATTCTCAAAAATTTTACAGGTGAAATACAAAAATTCTGTTTAAGCTCCCTGGGACATTACATGGAAGAGACCACATACACACCCCTGCCCTTGCACAATGCCCAGCTGTCCCCAGGCAGTGCTGTAATGCAACACCACGCTATAAGCTGATTATCTGTGTTGAAATTCAGACTGGTACAAAAACAGACGTAACCATGAGGAAAAACAGACCAACAACCCACAACAAGGATATTCACAGTGATGCTGGCAGCAGAAAATAAACTGAAGTGAAATTTACTCTTCAGCAACTTCTACTCATGTAACAACTTTGATACTGTCAGCTGGCCACACTGTAGCCTTCACACTTCCCTCCTTCCTTTGCAGCACCTGTGAAAACACCCAGAGATCTCTTTGTGGTCTGCTAATTTCCATTACACAAAAAAGCAGGAGATCTGTCACCTCCTTGGCAGAATCACCCCAAGTCCCACTCTGCTGAGCAAGGAAATGGTAAGACTTGGGTCCATGTACGGCAAGGGCTGTTGAGCAAGAGCTGACACGAGGAGTACGCAACTGAGGGATGCAGAGAAGTAGAACAAGAAGGGAAGAGGGGTTGTGAGCAGGTAGGGGGGAAGATGAAAAGCTCTAGGGACCGTCCATACCTTCTCCTCATAGATCTTCTTAACACGAGCCACAGCCTGGGCTAGCTGTTCCTTTTCCCCTGTGAAGACTATCTCCGTCTTGTTAACGCTGGGCGGAGGAATGTTGATGCGTGTCCCTGTCTCCTGCATGAGCTCACTCACCAGCTTGTTGTAAGGGCCAGCAATGAAGGGATGGTACACTTTCTCCACATCCAGCCGCTCCACAGCACGCTTATCCTAAAAGTATCCAGAACAGTCCTCAGTGGAAACTGCTGCCAGTATTACCATCTCTGCCACATACAGCTGAATTCCCAGTGCTGTCTTGTTTGGCACTCTAGCCCAAGCACCCTTTCCAGTTTGCAGGCTCCGTCCCTTTCCATCTACAAATAGTGCTGCTCCACATTTATGATATTCACATCTGTAATCTCCTGTCTTATCTCAGCTGGCATCTAATATGGTTCACTCTAAAGTACAAAAAGTGCTTATCTGACTTTAGAGATGGATAAAAGGGTGCACCAGAAGGTGCAGAACCTGGAAGCAGTGTTCAAACAGCCAGTGGAAGGGTATACATCTCCATTCAGACTAACAGTGTTAGTTAGCACTGGCTGTGCCCATGGTGGCTACAAACATCTAACACATCATGGAGAACCAAAATGGCCGTTCAGATAATAACATGAGAGAGAGATCACAGGACTGAAGTACCTGCTCAGCAGAGATAAGCAGGATCTCGTGTCGGGCCTTTTCAATCCCTTCTTTAGTGCCAGTGATCTTGATCTGGTTGCTGGGGTCATCTGGGCGGGGGATTTGGATTTTGGTTGCAGTTTTGAGCTCCAGGTCCTGCAGCTTCTCACCATTCTTTCCAATGACAAAACGGTGGTGCTCCTTAGGGATGGCAACTGTCGCTGAAGCCTGCAACACAAAGGCCAAGCATCTATGAGAGTCCTTGCCTGCACAGGGGAAGTTTTTCAGATGCTGCTTAGTGGTACAACTGAAGAGAAAACACAATGTCTTCTGGCACATCCTGTCCAAAGACTGGTACTACACCAGAGGAGTTAATCTATGATGCCTGTATTCCAGGAGTCTAAACCCCACTATTCCCTCAAGAGCCTTCTGTTTGCGCAGGAGCAGTACTCTGAATAAGCAAAGGCCTTCAGGCACAGATGAGGAGGTGTCTACACTCCACTGTCTCACAGTCTCTCAGCACCAGAGAGTAACTGGGATGACAGCTCTGGGGTAGAGTTTATCTGAACTCTGATATCTGCTGCCAAGGCTACAGAGAAGAAGACATAGTCTGACTCCTAGGAAACCGAAATTTAACACCAGAAACTTATTCCAGCAGGCAGAGAGCTCAAATACGCTTACCACTACTGAGTGCTAAGGTGTCTTCAATGTAGCACATGCTGCTTCAGGGACTGCTTCTAGATGGCTCCTCTTGAAAAAGAGGGGTCCTCAGAGCTTCCCTCAATCTAGCATTAAAGGGCTGGTTTGTAACAGGGATTCCTGACTTCTTCCCTTCTCAATGAGTTTTTGCTGACCTTACTGATAGCTTAGGATTGCTACTATGCTCTTGACCCCTGTGAATATGTAACTACTAACTAACTAGACACTTACAATTCAAGCTACAATGGAAAAAGAAATAAATCAAATAAAAACCAGATCACTTGGTGTGAGTCTTCAACTTTCTGTCTGCATACTGATGCCAGTCAAGCCTAAGAGAAGTTGCAAAACAGACACACCTTTCACAGCTGGGGCCAATTAGGAGGGATATTTGAGGACAGTGGGGTATGGATCTGTGTTAGTATAACCTAAACTATTTTTTCCAACGCACATTATGTAGGGTTTGTTCCTTTTTCTTCCCTCTAGCAGGGTATGACACACAGGCTGAACAGCACTGAGCAGACATGGTATTATCTACTGCATTAACTACCTTGGACATTACACTTTAAAACACACCATGACACCTGGTTGTGATATATCTTAACAAGAACTACCATTTTGATAATGAACTCAAGAGCCTGCAGGTAAGAAATCAAAATTCAGAGGACTGAAAGGAGAAGCAATTGAAACAAGGAGTCTGCAATTACTTGCCAATGGGGCTCAGGTTACACAACCCAGAACCTCGAATTGAAGCTTTCAGCATCTGGCAGACTCTCTTTTCTCTACTCTTCTTTCTCCCAACCCTCCACATTCTTCTCTGAAGGACTTCAGAGAAAGTACCATTCCATTTTCACACACCACAAATTTTGCGTGAGGGGCCTGTACCCTGCCAGCACCAGCACCTCAGCACAAAGTTACAGATTGAAGACTCCACCCTTCATGCAATATCATGGCCTGTAATTAGCTTTGAACTCTATTTAAAGCCTCATTTCCATTCCAAATTGCCAATTGTATGCTTTGAAAATACATGGCAAAGCTGAATTAGTCATCTAATAATACCTCTTTGGCTTATAAGCACACACACCCAAGGGTCTCAAAGCATTTGGGAGTCTTGGGGAAGAGCAAGGATCAAGTGAGAAACAGTTAGCTGCCCTCACCTGAGTCTGCAGTCGAGCAACAATTTCCTTCCGAGCCTTCATGACTGCTTCCAGCTTGCCAGAGACCATGATGGAAAGGCCCTGGTCCTTTGCGAGAGACAGCTCCAGGTGAGCTCCTGTCTTCTGCATGATGTCAAGGCAGATCTTGGCCTGCTCGCCTTCTCCAAACTGATTCATGTCCTTGTACTTCCTCTCCTCCAGCGGCACATGAAACACCTGCTCAGCCACAGACAGATAAAAGGGCACAACAAGCTGTCAGTGTGCTTTTGCCTGACAGTTCCCCTCTCTTTCATGCCCATACAGGACTTAAGTGGCAAGCTGACCTCCCAAGTTTGTGCAGTGCATCAACCAGCTGTGCCCAGGGAAGTGCAGGAGCACTGCAGCAGGCAGTCTGTCCCATACTAGGAGTCTTCCTAAACGGGGATTAGCACTCACTACAGGAATTCTGCAATCCTCCCTTCAGGCCTGCTTCAGCTGTTTGTGGAACAGGGATACAGAGCTCTTTCTGGACAGTTTTCCAACACATCCCTCCCCTCCAGAGAAGTCCTAGCTCTCAGCTGCAGTACCAGGGTAAAACACAACAAAGAGGCTGACATAACAAGGATTTCATACTCCAGGGAATGTTTCACTTCACCTACTTTTGGGAGCAGGGAAAAGACAGGAGATAAGACATCCACTCCCACCAACCTGAGTGATGACAGAAGCCTTTATTGGTCGAATTTTGCTCCAGGGACCAGCAGGTTCCTGGGCAGCTTCCAAACATGGTGCTTTCTCAGGGAGTGGAGGGAAGGCTTCCTTGTAGGTTGGAGGATCATTCTCTTCTTCAGAGTTTAAAGCTGTAACTAGGGTAAAGCAAGAAGGGTAAACGAGTCACTTTGCCCACAGAAATGCCCCTGTTCACAGGCAGTGCAATTGCAATTAGGCACCACTAACAAGGGAGAGCAAACGGCTTGTGCCCTGCTATTAATCCTATTACAGCTATGCCTGTGGGGCTGCCAAGTCTGGAGCACGACTGACAACAGCATAGCACAGACTGCAGTGAATGCAACAAACCACCAGCCTTGTCTAAGCTGGCACACTGGGTGCAGGGAGTGAACATGCAAGTGAATGGTGGCAGCAAACAGCACCTTACTGCCAACTTTGTCAAGAGGGAGTCAATTAGGGGAAAACAGGCTGAGCAGAAAGAAGCGAAAGGACAAGAGCAAGGGTGCAGGTCAGAAGGGGATAAGACAAACATAAGCCCAGGAAGAAGGCAGAGAGAAGGGCTATAGTTAGGGCAAAGGTTAGACAAAGCTTGTATGCCTGTACATTATGTTCAACTCAGGTGTGCACTGGGCCATACCAAATGGGGCACTTTACAGCTGGGGACAGATGCCAAAACCCATCACTGAGTCAGTCCACAGGGTTAGTGACCACCCCCAGCACCTGGCTGAGCAAAGGGTGGAAAAGACAGCCCAGCACACCGATCCATGAGGTTCTCGTGTAGCTCAGTGCCCCACTCCTGCATGTGCCCCATTCAAGGGCTGACAGCACTGCTAGCCAGAACTCTCTGAAGTGTTCAGAACTGTCTCCTCACAGCCCTGCACTGTGCAGCATCACCACTATGCTGCTGGAGGTGGAAAGGTAGAGTCTAGCAAAATGCTCATTTAGGAATGGAGAATGCACACTTTTGGGGAACCAGACACATGCAGTGAGCTTGGGTAAGAGCAAGGAACCTTGTCTGTGCAGTCTGGATCTAGAGGCACATCACAGGAACTCAATTGTGTTTGCTCACCTTTCACTTGCTGCTGGGCCAGGCCGCTGCGGTGTTCAGCAAAGCTCTCCTGGGTCAAAACTGCCACAGAGCTCATTGTCGACTTCCCACCCACACACAATCCGGGTATGCCACTGGAAGAGATGGAGGTGGCAACACTATCACCAACACCACTCAGGATGCACAAAGTCACTCCAGGAAGACAAAGTATATGTTACTAAGCACTCTTCCAGTCATCCTCTTGAAAAGCACCCACAGTGCCCATCGGCTGCCTAGTTTCCTTGTTGAACCAGACAGGAACTCAAGATGGATATTTCCTCCCTACACAGTTGTCACCAAAACCTCCCTAAGCTCCTCCCTTAGAAGGCAGAGGATGTGTAACCTAAGAAGGTCACTGGAAAGGGGGACACCACAAATTTTTAAAGTGTATTCTAATTAATGTGAAGCATGGTCTAATTAATCTATTCATTATTAATGGTGTGCAAGTTTTAAATGAGTATGTGAATATCTGGATAGTCAGTCCAAGACCATTGTGTATCCCTGGAGAGAAAAGAGAAAGGACCCAGGAAGCTGCCTCTTCCTGAGAAACTTACTGAGATGCCTGACTTAGGGACATATTCAGAAAGCCACTCTGTCTAGCAAGCTCAGCAAGATCTTTGGCTCTACCAAAATAAGAACTTACCAGCTAAATGGTCAGTAGCCAGAGAGTCCGTCCTGTAAGCTGCCTGTTTGTCAGCCTGCCAGCTTTTGCTTTATAGAAAAAAAAAATTAAAATAAATAAATTAGGTCCAAGAGAATAGAAAACCACTAACACCCCTGTTACTGTAACTTTCAATAGACCACCACCTGTATGTTTCAAAGTTGCACCTTATCCAAAACACTCTCATACCCAGTTGCATCTCCCCATACATGACACCTGTCGTGTTTTACTAGCTCTGCAGGCAGTGCCATTATCTACTCAAACTTCACAGCAGGAAGTCTGGAGTAGTTACTCTTTCATCACACTGGCTACAAGAGTAGCCATCCAATATCAGGCAAAAATACAGTCAATTAATAACAGATGTCCAAGACACGAAATTTCAGGGTTGCAAGCAAGACCTTCTCTAGTCAGAAGAGACTAACAACCTGAAAACCTGCCAACAACACTGCCATCAGTCACAAGTTAGGAATGTAGTTCAGTGGAGCTTGGGTGAATCAACACAGACATCCTCACAAACCAAGGCAAACACTCAGGGCTCTCCACACTCATCTGCTGGGCAGCCCAGCTCTGCAGTTTTTATTGCAATAAGATCATGCACCAGGCACTAAATTCTGTCTTCAGGCCTAGAAGAAAATTCACACTGGTTTTACATGGACTATTTTAAACAGGCACACAAGACAGAAGCAGAAAGAAAAATACACTGCTGGGAAGGACTTTCCATCTCCTGAATCTGAATCTGCAGATTTACTGAAAAAGTGTTTAGGAATATAAGTGAAAATGTAGAAGCCAGTACAGTACACACTCTGTCAGTTGTACCACATCCACACCCAGATTCCCCCAGAGCTGTGCTTCTGCAGAGCTTGCATTCTCCTAAAATCCAGCGCCTCTGCCTGCTCATGGGACAAGAGGCCCCTATCCCGCACACACCCTGCAGTGCTGCTTGGACCATCTCTGTACAGCAAACTGTTTCTCAGGAAAGTGACAGTTGCCATCTCTGACCTTCCACTGTTCTAGAAAAGGCTCCCAAAACCAGTGTCACTCCTAAAAAAGCAGTGTTGCTGATGGGGTGTCTCACATCATGCTAGAGCTATGACGCAGTAAGGGAAGCTGATGGTGACAGAAGGAAAGGAGGGAAGAAGAGGGAGAGTAGTGATGCAAGAGTCATACAGGCCTGATCTGCATCTCAGACAAGGCTGTTGTTTTCCCCTACTTCAACATGCCTTTTAAAGGCAGAAGGCAGCACAAACTGTGCTGTCAGAGCAATAGAGCTAATGCTGCAATTAATCCTGAAATGAGGCAGCAGGTACCAGGACAGCCAGTCATGCTGCTGAAGTACAGGTGCTGCAGCAATGCAGATCTCTGCGAGACATTTGCTGCTGTACAGAAAGGGTGGCTAGTAACCTGGAGAACCTATTTTTTTACTCTGGCTAGTAACCTATTTTCTTGGAGAAATCTCCTTGCTGTCCAGGGTTATGCCACGGTGTAACATGTGGTTACGTGTCCAAGGCACATGTTTGCATGGCTCAAGCTGCTGCAGATCCAAGGAAAGCAAGTTAGTGCCATGGCACCTGTTCCAGACTATCTCAGCAAGGCCTGCAGGCTCCGTGGCATCTCCTCCAGCCTGTTGGGTCACTAACAAGGGTGCCACCACCTTGTGGCAAGTTCCAAAAGAGGGCAGGAGGGAGAAGCGTCCTAGACATCACAAACAGCTGTCAAGCTCTGGCTGGAGCTTTGCTAATGGCACAGATGTGCTTCTAACTCTCATTTCTCCAGAAAACACCACCTGGCCGATTTTGCGTATGTTCTGGTCCTTAGAGGAGGGTAAGGATAAAAAATCAGCGATCGACACCCAATATCGCACCTACTTGAAAGCCACAACCTCAAGGCACAGCTGCTGGTTTCACTGTGTACACACCAGCTGCAGAGATCTTCCTTGCTGCCTCCACCTCAGAGAACAGCCAGACAGTCAATGAGAAATCAAAGGGCAGTGTTTATCCATATGAATTTCTGCTTCGTCACCCATACAAGAAGCTAAGAACAAATACTCCTCATCTCCAGCAATCTCAAGTATCTGGTATATTGCAGGGCTCAGGGATTAATCTCTGGCCAAAATCAAAGGCAACACTTAGAATGGTATTTTAAACATAATGTCAAAACCAGCAGCTCAAGCACTGCATTTGGATGTTACACCTCCTTGGCTTCCCACTTAGGTTTTGAAACTAAGGTTACAGCTACGTCATGCCAGCATGCAGTTGACTGGGTCAACAGGTTTCAAACTGCCTGGTTGATACACTGCCTGTAGTGCTGGCCTTGTGCACCAAAATAAGTCTAGAAGAAGTCTAGAGCACACTTCAATAAAGAGAATGAAATAATCCTAAAAATAACCTCCAGCAAGGGGCAGACCTAATCACATGGGAAACATTTGTATGAAGAGAAACAAAGGCAAAGTCATGAGTTACACTGACAATACAATCAGCTCTTATGGATGGAAATGTCAGTTACATGTTATTTAAAACTATATTTAATAAAAACATTATCACTTTGTTAATCCCATGCAGCAAGAACTGCACATAGCAACAGGACTGGGCTGGTTGTGGTAGGCATTGTCCTCTGCCAAATGTTCATGCAGGACAGGGCAATCTTTTGGTTGATGAGTGGACACAGATGAAAATACTTGCTTTCTGAAACCCGACGGGCTTCCTCAGAGATCGAAGGCCCAGGCCCCTCAGTTTTGGGGGAATCACGCTGACACAGCTGCTGTGTGGCAGAATGCAGTCTCCCTTCGTAGCGATTCCCGACTTAGTACATATAGAGTACAACACGACCGCAGCCCTGGCCGCGGGCAGCCCTGACCCATCCCCCATGTTTACTCTTCTACTAGCGTCGGCCCCGCCACCACGTCTGGCCCCGGACAGGAGGAGCCCTGTGGCGGCCCCGCCACCGAGGACGTGCACGCGGCCGCGTCTTGCTGTCCGGCCTGGCGGGGCAGGCACAGATAGTGCCTCTCAGCGGGGTTGGGAGAGAGCTTCCCCGGCCGCGCACCGACAGGGGCATCGGCCCGGGGGAGCCTTCTGCGCTGGGGTGTCTGCGCCTGGAGCCTACCCCGGCCCACATCGCCACCGTGACCCTCGGGGCAGCGGCATGGGGCCGCCCCTCCGCTTGGCCCCGCGGCGCCCGGCAGAGGGGCGGGGGAGCCACCAGGCCCCGCGGGCCCGGCCGGGCGGGCGGCGCCGCCAGCGCCACCTCAGCACTGG
>JACBWW010000019.1:2318757-2365934 GCA_020086605.1 Lanius collurio | reverse complement strand
CAGCGGGGCCCGCCGGGCAAAGGGCCCGGCGGGCCCCGCTGTCACCGTGCCCCCCGCGGGGCCGAGCGGGAGGGGGCGGCGGGGGCGCGCCCAGCGCACCAGGACCGTGCGGGAACGGGGCTGGGGCGCGGCCAGTGCCACGGGGCAGCTGCAGCCCCAGCCCACCGCGGCCCTGCGGGTTGCAGGCCGGGGGCGGCCGCATCAGGCGAGCGGAGGACAGGCGCTCCGCAGGGCCCAGTGACAGCCTCGAGCGCGGTTCCGCGGCCACCGGAACGCTGCCGGTAGCGGTAGCGTGGCGGGCACGGCCAGCTCCGGGCCCGGCCGTGGCACCTCCCCCCGCCGACGGTGGCCAGGAAGCGGGGCTAGGGCGCTCGTCCTTCTATAGCTACGATAGGAGCGGAGCGCTCGGCCCCGCAGGAGGCTGGGCTGCCCGTCGCCGGTGCTCCGCGGGCCGACCACTGGACGAACACTCGCCGCCGGCTGCTTTAACTCATATCGGAATCAAACCCTACGACCGCCGGGAACGGCGTGGAACCGCCTCGGCCTGCGCCGCTAACCGTCTCCCAATGACGACGGGAACCACGCCGCGTTCGGCCCGGCCGGGCTGCCCCCCTCCCCACGCAGCCGCGGGGCTCGGCCTCCCCATCGGCCCGGCCCCACATGCCGGCGATACGCGGCAGCTGCTGCCCGCCGGCACAGCCATGCCACCACCGTCCGAGGCCGCGCCGCAGGGCCAGACTTTTCCCCACCTCCCGCCGCCGGATACCCTCCCTCGCCGGACTTTGCCCTGCCCGGGCCGGCCGGCGCGAAGTTAGCGCGGAGTTTCCAGGCAGCACCGACACGTCGGTGCCCTGAGGAGGATGCGAGGCCGCCTCGGGCCAGGCCGCCCCGCCAGCCTCCACGTCGGCGCCGCGGCCGCGGCGGAGGGGCCGCCCCCCGTCCCCCGTGACTCACTCCGGCCGGTGCCCGCTCGCCCGCCCTTCTGGAGAAACGGAGCGCTCCTGGGAGAACGACGCGGCGCCCGCCCCGCCGCATATATAGGCCGGGCTGCTGCCAATCCCCGGCCCGCACGTCAGCGGGACATGCCCCTTCCCGGCGGGGCCGGCCCGCCACGCGTGCCCTGCGCCGCCGGGGACGCCCCGCCGCGGCCGAGCGGCCCCAGAGCCTGCGGCTCTGCGGGCGGCCTTGCTCCTGCCCTCCGGCCCGGCCCGCGGAGAGCACGGCGAGGGAAGCGAGTCGCGGGTGGCTACCGCCCACTCTGCGCGCCTCGGGACCGCGCCGCCGCCTGCTCCCCGGCGGATACCCGCGGTACAGCCCCTTTCCACCTTCCCTGCAATATTCCCCCCAGCGGCAGAGAGGGCTGGGGCTGCTGTAGCACCGAACCGCCCGCGGTTCCTTACCCGGCCCCGTGACGGCCCCAGAGCTCAGGATTACCCACTTAGGTCAAACCCAGTTTCACGCAGGGTTAGCGAGCAGTGGCTCATGAGGGCTCTGATCAGCCTGAAACCCACGGCCGGCACCGGAGAGAACGAAGAGCGGGGGCTCCTGCCCGGTGCCGCGAGTGGAGAGGGACAGCGAGGTGGCAGCCCCAGGTAGCCCCTTGAGCCGCCGCCTCCTGCACAGACTGTGACAGAGCAGCAGCTACCTGAAATGAGGCTGCAGGCAGGCAGAAGGGGCAAGGTAAGAGCAAAAGTAGGAGGAAAAAAAGAAAACCAACCAAACAACATAAAATCCCCAAACCCCACAGCACACTCTCTCTCTCCCAGAAAAGTAAAGAAAGAAAAAAAGCCCCTCTTCTTATTCCAGTCTCTAATTTGGAAATGGGGAAGAGTGAATGAGGGGAAAGGCAAGCCAGCAAGCACAATACCCTCCTTTCTGCATAGAGGATGTTTATTAGTTTGTGCAATATAGATGTTTTTAATTATTAGCTCTGCACTCTCAGGGAACCAAGGGAAAAAAACCTGTCCCATCACTGTAAAAATACATCAAATTTGAACTGATTTTTGCATTAACTCATTTTCCTACACAGCATTAATCTTTCTCATCATTCCTAATACACTTAGTGACTGGTTTTCTCATTCCCACCTTGAGAGAGAGCACTCCCAGACCCTAGCAAACAAAAGAAGCTGCTCTGTGGAGCTCTGACCACAAAAATTTGAGGTCTTTGGGATAACTGCTTTTGATTACATGCAGTAAATTTTAGAGATTTTGTGCACTGTATTTATGGAAACATGGATGGTATTTAGCCTTTAGTAAAATTATTACTCATTAATAAGCAAGAGTAGATTACTCCATTTCTCCTCTTTTTATCTTATAGCTGGTAGGACATCATCAAAACACTTGAATTTTTTGACACAAACAATTTATAATTATAAATAAAGAGGTGAAAATATGTGGTGAAATCAGGAAGTCTGCTTAACAGAGGAGAAGAATTGACACCATGCCCAGGCACCTCAAGGATCTATCTCCCCCACCCTAACCTCTCCTCAGAAAGCCTGCTATCTCAGTGAAGATGCAGAAATCCTGCTTCAAGCATGGGGTTCTCCACAGAAAGGCAGCGACCAACTGCTGCCACGTCATATATTCTCCATGAGCTGGCTCTAGCTGCTCCAGCACAAACTGCCTGGGCTGTGGATGCCACAAGCATCCATAAGGGACACAAGCAGGCTGGTGCCTACCACGGCATTGATGGCTCTTGCAAAAGCAGAGCTCCAGGGACCTAGGCAAACCTAAGCACCTCCAGACTTTGGGCAGCAGCTGCCATGCATGGTGCTGTAATTTGGGACTCAGAACCTTGCTTAAGGTGCAGGATGCTTTTTGGGTGCTTTCACTCCCTGGTGTTTATCTCCTCAGCGCAAAGCAGGCAGGCTCCTTCCAACACCACAACTTCCAATTAACTCTAACATGAGTAAGTACCACGATCCCTTGTGCCAGGGAACCACAGAAGCATCACAACCTTCAGCCTACAGCATCTTACCAAGGCACCAACACTCTTCTCCCTCAACTCCACCTTATTATCTGGTTCAGCAGGGCCCTCTGTGGGGACATGCCACCTTGTGCCTCTGGGATAACCACGTGGCCCTCTCCTGCTCTCTCTATGTAGTGCTGCTGCAGCCACGGGTTGCCAGGTCATTATGTATTTCTGGCTTCTATCACAGCTTCCTCTCCAGGTCTGCTTAAGAGGCAATCTTCTTCTGCCTGTTGCTCTTCCTTTATTTGCAGCTGCAAGTGGTGGGAGGGAAGCCTGCCAGTCCCAGAAGCTGCTGGAAGGCCTAGAGCTCCTCACTGTGTGCCACCCTCAAATAATGATTTCTGCTGAAGGAAACCTGTCACAGGCTGTTCTCCTTAGAGGAAGATCTTCCACAGGGAAAGAGGTGTGTGTATGGGGGGGGAGAGCTCACCTTTCCTCCCACATTCAGTAAGTACAGAAGTGTCCTGTGTGTGGACAAAAGCACATTTAGAGAGTGTCAGGAGGCTTATTTCTACCTCCTGCTTCTACCAGCACATAGACCATCCATGTCCCATCCCCTATGTTTTCTTCAATGAGGCTACAGAGAATGGGCAGAGAGGGGTTTGCAGGGGTTGCTTCAGGCCTATTCTGTCTACTTACTTGCCCACAAATACAATCTCTCACTAAAAAATAAATTAAAAATATACTTGTCATAGAGATGTGTGTAAAATGGCTCCTCTATAAGCCTGGTGTAGGAATTTTTGGTAGCTCAGGGGAATGGAGATAGAAGGTACCCAACCCCTTGACAAACACTAACCTACCACTCTCCCTCCAGCAACCCATATTTTGGCAGCATTATAACAGACCCCAATTTCATGACTTGTTAGAACAACTGATTAAGAAGCCTCCCAAAGAGAACACCAAACAGTGGCAGAAAGGGTAAAGGATAGGGTAGTGCATAGTTTCCATGGCTTATCGGACTGGCAGCTCATATCACCAATCTCAGGGAGGACACAGAAATGAGACCGGCAAAAACATCAAACACGCACAGAGATAAAACTAACACTGAACCAGTTTCGGGCTTGTTTTTTTGGAACATGTGTTCACCCATGTGAAGGCAAGGCTGAGGAGTTAAGCAGCTTTCCATAATCACTTCACCCCAGGACTCTATGGAAAGGGAGAGGAAACTACACCTTGAATGACTGGAGCAAAAAGGTTGGTCTTTCCTGGCACATCTACCCTCAGCTGAGCTGGGATTTTGCAAAGCATTTCTTCTAGCCTATTTGTATTTTCTGTTGTTATAAGAAAGTCCTATTTTTCCTGCCAGAAACCGAAAGCCTTACTTGGAAAGCAACCCAAGTATGTTCCAAAGAGTGTGTGCTGTGATTTTATTTCCTGTTAAATATAACCCCAGATTTCTAAAACTGTACAAAAAAGCACCCTTTTTGTACTCTGGGTGCTTATCCCACACACTCAAGTCAGAGAACACTACAAAAGAGCTACCCCTGAAAGCATCCATTTCAGCACATCCCTTGCCAGCGGCATTAAGAGAAAGGGGCCGGGGGTATACTTTGCATCACACTAGAAAAAGCAACCAAAAGAGGATTCAGGATGCAGGGCACTTGTATGCTAGAGAGTACTGAGGTTTTCAGCCAAAGCAGGATATGTGTTTCAGCTCTACAGCTATTGCTGTGGCTCGCCAGGGGATCTTCCAATAGAACATTTGCATTTCTACGGAAAATCTCTATTAAATTGAAGTTAAGAGTCAAATTATACAGATCATTCTGCTAAGACAATAAAAAAAGTTTCCTCATAAAAAAATGACTGAATGTGAGTCCACATTGCTTATGTCTCTGTGACTTTGAGACAAGTTTTTACTTATTTGCCATGAGGAACAAAACTTCTAGGGACGTGCAAATCAGACACTTATCTTCCCCATTCACACACCAGGGCTGGGAAGAAATTATTCCATAGGCTAAATTCTGCCCCTTGGCTGTACCTAATGCAGCCCCACCATCTTCAGAGGCCCACTGTATATACCCAATTAGAGAACTGCAGGTAGAAAGAAAAAAGTTCACCCAAGCCTAGACACTAATCCCAGCTCCAACCACTTAGTGCTATTGTGAAGAAGGGAGGTTGGTGGAAGGAAGATGAGCGACTTACGTGTGTTTGTCTCACACAGGACCTGGGTGGTATAAAATACAGGGTCCAGGTGGGTGCAACACCACTTGCCTTTCTCCTGGTAACCTACATCGTTTATTGAGGGCAAATCTCTTGCAGGAACAAAAGAGCTGACTAGATATTGAAGGAAAATGACAAACCTCAGCAGGGCTCTCAGGCCAATATGGGTCTTTAAAAGACTTATTTCCTGGGCACTCTGACAATAAAATTATGCAACCATCAGCTAGCAAAGAATACGTTCACTGCCCTTCCTAGCCTATCACAGGGGGCTCTATAACAAGGGACATGCAGATTAGGTAGGAAGAACAGTAGCAGCTTCCTGGTGTGGACAGAGTTCTAGTGTGAACAAGGAGCATCAGGCCTTCTGAATGCAGAGAGAGGAAAAGCTGCTGGTTTTACAAAGGGACACTGTGGGAAAAATGAGATTTAATGAAAAAAAAAATAAAGAGACTCAAGCTCTGCTCCCAGATTTGCTGCTGATTTGGTGAATTGGTCAGCAAAATCCTCTTGGTCACCCTGGCTGTACACACACAGCATCTTGATTTTCTCTGTGGACTCGCTATTTCATTTCAGGTTGTTCAGAATGCTGTGATCCTTGGATGTCAGGTGCTATGATAAAACAAGTGCCTTTTTCAGAGACAAGGAAGAAAAAACATCAGTAGATGGTTTAACAAAATCAATTCAAAAGCAAAGCAAAAGGAAGCCACAGAAGACCAGTCTGATTCTGCCCTTCCACTAACACTGAGAGAAATCTGATTTAACATAAACTTGGCTTTCAAGAAGTTGTAAAGGAGTAGAATTTTAAGGAGTAGAAGCAAATTTCAGATTCCTGGCCTTGGGGAGTCAATAAACATTTTCATGAGGAATAAATATGAGGGATAAATTAAAATACCGTATCTTCCAGTTTTACAGTAAAGCAAAACACTGTTTTGACTCAAGAATGAAAAAAGTGATTCGGAAAAAAGAAGATTCCAAATATATTGCACCGAAATACAGAAGATCTGGCAACACATGGAGGTCTGAGTCTCTGGGGCCTGCTCAAAGTAGGTTCAGACCAGGGCATTCAGGGCTTTCCTTGCTCAGGTCTTAAAAGCCTTCAGAGCTGCACAAACTTTCTGGGCAACCTATTCCAATACCTGACTATCCTTACAGTGAAAAAAGGATATTAACTTGCAGTTAGAACCTCTAATTTCAGTGTTGGCTCTTTACACTGATCTGAACTTGCTTTTTAGTTTAAATTACCACCACACTGTATGCTTATCACTCAGGTGCTTTCAGAGTGGTGCTGCAGCATTGCTTGCCACTCTGCACTGCAGAAAAACAAGAATCTTTCACAATTAGCGAACTGAGAGGCACTTCCCAAAGCCTGCTAATATCCCAGTTATCCAAGAAATGAGGATTTTGGAGATACTGCAGAAGAAAGCATGCACTATTTTCTTTCTGTTCTTCAAATGGAAACTTTCACTTCGCTCTCCTTTTGCTATTGCGTTGAAGTTCTTTTGTTTACCTTTCAGTGTCTCCTGTTCTCTCTCCATTGGCCACTGCAATATAAAATGAACACGTGGCAATTTTTTTTAAAGAAATGCTGCCAGCAGCTCTCATGCATTATACGTCACCTAGCTTGAAAAAGCAGGGGATTTGCAAGCCCTAAATTTACTTTTTCCACATTAACTGTCACATACTTAGAAAATGTAAAATACTTAGCTCAAACCTGTCACCAGACTCACTAAGATCCTCTTCCAGGTACTCTTAGGCTGATGTTTTGCAGGACAGAATTTAAGTACTTGCTTACAGCAATTTATAAAGATGACAACAACCACTTCTTTTCACATTGATTAGATAAATATACACAGAAAATGAACGAAAAAAATAAGTGGCAAACAAAATGAGACCTCCCCAATGCCACTTTTCAAGGGAGGAGCAGAAAAATTGCAACTGAAGCAAAAATGTAAACAGACATTTGATTTTGTCCATTTTGTTTAGGTTAGAGTTCTTTTTAATCTTTCTTAGCTACTTTGATTTGATGTATCATATAAAAAAACCTCAGCAAACTTGTTCAAGGCTCCTTGAAAGATTTTAAAGATTCCTGAGTTTCTAATGTTTATTGGATAACGAAGACCCAAGAGAATGCCAGCGTTCCATTTTTATAAACTTCCTATGCGCTCTGGTATGTTTTGCTCCGAATTCCAGTTTCCCAAGTCACATGTCTTCACAAGACTCTCTAATTCTGTACATTTTATTTTTCTTTATTTCTATCTTTCAGGTGCGATAAGCAGCTTGAACTTACAAACCAGAAAAGTTAGTGTTAATGTGACAAACAAAACACTTGAAAGAACAAAGCCTGAAACTTGCAAGGGAGGCTAGTGCTTTGTTTGGAGCAGGACAGAACTATTTAATATTGAAAAAAACCCACCTTCAGTTTGGCAACAATTCCTCTGAAAAAGCATTAAAGTAAATATCTGATTCTAACTGCCACTTTGGAAAAGCAATGCTCAGACCCTCACTATTTAAGCACTGCCTTTCCTTTGTCCTATTCATAGCACATGCAACAGGGGCTCAGCATATCCACAGACAAGCACTAATTCCTAATCTCTACTAGGCCAAGCAAAAGGCTCTTCATGTGTTAGACAGAATTACATCACGGTGATCTAAACTGACAGTGAAAAACCCAGACAGTCTTCCTTTCCAAATCTGCAAGGCCACTCTAAGCCTGCTATGAAAGGAGAGAAAGAGAGATAGTGAGAACTCAGAGTAAAACTATTCCCCCTAATTGTTACAAATAATATTATTTTATGCTTAAAATCCCTTTTCATAACTGAATCATTCCCAGTTCTACCCTGCTCATCTTTGGGCTGAACTGGAACAGGACATGAACCATTTCGGGTACAATTTTTTTGTTTTGATACCTCATGCTGCTCAGTCCTCCATCCACTTTGTTATTGTCTTTCGGATTAATAGAATGGTGTCCTGAGCAAAATGAGTTTTCAAATAAAATAGAGGGGTTAACATTTCCTAAATTTGCAAGAACTTCTGTAAATACTCACTGCTTGCTCTCATTTTACCCAAAACCATGCTGCAAGCAATGGAGCCATCAATTCAGTACTTTAATTTCATGAAACTTCTTATAAGAGCAGGTGTAAAACTTGACTTTTAAGCTTCCTCAATGCTACATAGCCAGCTCTACTTTTAAGTAATAGTCATACCCACAACTTGCTATTCTCCAGACATTCCAAGAGTCCTTGTAAGACCAAACACCTAAATCCCAGCAGGCTGCACCAACTGCTGAAGTATTCACTTTGAAAACAAAGGCATGTGCACTAACAGGTCAACCATAATATATTCCCATTCCCACTCTCACCCTGCCTACTCTGAGAATTGTTCTTTTCAGCTTTCCTTTCAACTGCTCCAGCACAGGTTTACATTCAGCTTTATCACTAGCACAGAGATAACAGCAAACTTACTTTCTCCTGAGCAATGGAAACAGCTGGGGCCTGGTGTACAAACAGCAGAACCCTGCTCTCCTCTTTCAGAAAGGCAGGAGAAGTCAGGCAGTCCACACCATCTCCAGTGCCCACTGGAGACACAAAAATGCCCCCCAACTTGTGGGACAAGCAGTAATAAGTCCAATTGAATCATTCCTGACCTCCTATCCCATTGTGGCTTTCTCTGGCTTTGCCTTTGTCCCTGCCAGTGGGGAATTCTTAACTCTGTCCCTTAGTCTCTTCCTTTTCCTAACTCAACCCATGAACTCATACCTTGCCTGAGGTCCCTGTTCCAGTCACGCAGCCTGACCTGTGGCTTCGTTTGTCACTCATCTTTGGCAACTATCCAGTTTATTTTGTGAAATATCCAGTTTAATTCCCAGTGCCAGAAATGCAGGGATAGACAAAACCACAACACTACCAAAAAGCAGAAGAGAACTAGCAAGTGATGCTAAAGCAGGTTGGTACCACCTCAACTGAGCACTGGCCATCAAGGCAGTCAGTATTCCTCTGAAAAAAAGCCTTTGCAGGTTTTTCAACAACTTGCTGTAAAAGCTGTTAAATACCAGTCAACCCAAACTTACAGGGGTGGGGAAAAGGGATAGGGGAGTGATGCCCACGCTGTATGCCAGTACTCTGAACCAAGCCTGACATTTGAATGATGTAAGAAGATTATTCCAGTTATCCAATCCCTAATGAAAAATATGCCAGAGGTTACCTTTGTCACAGTCAGCTATACCTGCCTCATGGTATTTACTGCAAGATATGATACCAGTAACCTTCCTTTAAAACCAGAGTCCTGACATGTACCTGGCCTGTGACCTGGGGTCAGACAGCACTTTATGGGCTTTGACAGAGATCTCAACAAGCAACTATCAATTCAACAACACAGAGAGAAGGCTGGGTCCTGCCTCTTCCAAACAGGATTGTAATAGTCAAAATACAGCATGGTTCCAAATCTTTTCTCCTTAAAATCCAGTTATTTGCTGGGATGTTGCTGAATTACAACACAAGTATCAATTGTCATGATATGAGCTCTCCCAGAAACTCTCCTTCACAGGTATTTCTCATGCAGGTAAAAGATGTCCCATACACATAAGTTATATGTGCGCACACTTTTACCAGAATCACACTGACATACATTTATAAACAAGTTCCTTATAGAATTATTTTTCTTGGTTTTGCTTTGTTTCCTTGATTTCATGTTTGAGTTTGTGTTGTTGTTGTTGTTTTTTTCCAAGGGGTAGGGGATGGGTGTGTCTCTTTTCTTCCAATAATGCTAAATAAACGTATCTGTTCTATCCCCAAATTTCTCCCAAGTGGTTCCTTCTCATCACTGAAAAATATTCAGTAAAGACAGAAAAATTGTTGCTGGAAAACAGTTCCAGACATTGTGCTGTGGAGTGTAAGAGAAGCTGGTACTACTTCCATTTGCGTCAACAAGTAAACCCATTTTATTTTGCAATTAAATTAAATTACATCATTTAAGGGAGGTCGCATAAATATGACTGTGCTATTCAATCCCCTCAAAGGCAAAACTTTTCCTGTGAGTCACCATTTCTTTGTGTTTTGCAGCTACCAAACCAATCCCTTCCCTTCTTCTAGTGCTGTTTTTCCACTGAAGTTAAACTCATTATGACTTCCTCTAGATGAACCTTTTATGGTCCATCTTTTCTCTCATGTGTCTCCCTGGTTTTTTTGCCCGCTGCTATGCAAGTGCCTCTTTTGTGCCTCTAGCTGGACATAACTCCTTGCTCCAACCCCTGCTCCTCACAAAAGAGTGACATGCTTCCCTCGCTGCCTCAGCAACACAGCCAGCTCCCACGGGCCAGGCAGCTGTGGCCAAGGTCAGCCCTCTGCAGCCTCAGGAGTACTTACTTCAGTTATTTACATGCTAATATACCTAGCAATAATTTGCAAAATATTAGTAGGTATCTTTGAGGCTTGAAAGATCTACCAAATAAAAGATTGCTCAACACTGAATCAGTGGTGAGAGACAAGTGAAGTCTACCAGCAGGATCAAAGAAAACTATCTGTATTACATAGCTGCTGCCAGAAATTATTCCTGTACTTCTGCAAGACTGCTAGGAAAATATCAGAGCTTGGGTAGGTAGAAACACCAAAGATCATCTAAATGAAGGAAAAATTAATTATTTCAGCTTTAACATACCTTTTTTATCCAACAAACTCAGAACACTAATCACAGCCTGACTACTTCTCCTTGTTGCAATTAAAACCTTAAAGACATATCCTCTAACATTACAGTTTTCCCCCTTGTTTTGGATGGAACTTTTCCTACTCATTTATTGATACACCTTTTTCCAACTTGACTTTCTGATTTCCTTCCACTGAAGTCATATCATGAGAGCTAAGGGGCATCACGAGTTCACAGAAGGAAAATGTGAAAAAGATCAGTGGAGTTATTAGGCATTCAGGATTTATTCATTTAAGACGAGAATGCAAATCACAATATTTTAATAAGAGTGTTTAGGTCCTAAAAATCTGCTTTCTTTTAAAGCTAAAGGACAAATAAATATAAATACAAATCTCTCAGGTGTAATTCCACATCCAGGATAAGCTAGTAACCCAAAACTGTTCTTCTAAACCCAGGAATTTCTAAAATGAAAAGAGCTCTTGAAACAAGCCCTAGATTCTTGAAACAATACTAGATTCTTGACTTAATGACCAGTCTATCACAAACACCTAGAGGCCAGAGATCAGCTCCAGGTGTACAGAGTCCTCTGCAATCCCTTCCCCAAGAGGCCCTACTGAGCAGTGTTCTCCCTTCCACTCCAGATGCAGTCTCAGAGGCCACAAACACCAGAGCCTCCTGGAAGCACAGACTCTGCAGGAACAGCTTCTAGACCAAAGGCCTAAAAAAACCCAGTAAGTAAATTAAAAAACATGAGCAAAGCACAACAATCTACACAACACCATTCTGCTTTCAAAGGCAGGGTAGTTAGGAAGAGGAACAGAGGCCTAGTCCTGCAGCTGGGCTTTATTTTCCTATCACTTCTTTATCTGTTTTTATATTTTAATACAATAACACCTACTTAATTCTTGCGCAGACACATGTTGCAGAAGTTCTACAGGCTCTGGGCCTCTCAGTAATGTGCTCCTGGACAAGTTAGACTTGTTACCTCCTGGATGAACATGCCTTTCTCAGTCTGTTTTAAAAACCCTGTTGCAACTTCTTCAGCGATGCACAGAATCCCAGACAGGTTTGGGTTGGAAGGGACCTTAACCATTATCCAATTCCACCCTCGGTCTCGGGCAGGGAAACCTTCCCTAGACCATGTTGCTCCAAGTCCCTTCCACCCTGGCCTTAAACATTTCCAGGGATAGGGAAGCCACTACTACTACTCAGTATATCTTTGTCAAGACTGTAACAATATTCCCATAAGGGTACAAAACACCCATGGGAACACTTGCCAGTCTTCCTTTTTTATTCTGACATTTATTTTATAAGCTCTGCACAGCACAGGTCTGAGTATTTCCTTCTGTAGAATTCTTGAATACAAAACAAAGTTGAACCATTGTGGAGCGACTTTTTTTTTTCAGAGAGAAACATTTTCACATAAATCTGATACTCTACAGAAATCTACCAATCAAATTGTCAAAACCCTGCCAGTTACAGTAAGAGAACCATTCATTCACAGGGGAAGTTTAGACTGGATATTGGGAAGCAGCACAGGCTACCCATCAGTCACCATCCCTGGAAGTATTCGAGTTGTATGGACATGGCACCTGGGGAATGGGTCAGTGGTGAACACAGCGGTGCTGGGTGAGTGGTTGGACTTGATGATGTTGGAGGTCTTTTCCATCCCAAATGATCCTATGATTCTAACCATACACCTGCATTCAGGTTCTGGACTGGTCCCAGTGACGCTGCTGACTACTCTGACTACCCGACCAGTAGTGACTGGATGAACTACCCAAATTTTCACAGTAGCACCATCCTAAGTGCACTTGTACCATCTTAACAAGCTTCTATATACAACAAGAACACTATGCTTTGGAAAAGGCAGTATCACCCAAAATACTGTAACCACTAAGACATAGCCATTTTCTTCAAAAAGGTGAAAACTGCACAGTTTGCCTTGCCTGGGATGGCTCCCATTCAGATAAGAGCTATGGAAAGCCCAAGGTTACAAAGCTCTTTTCTAACAGACTATACTATCTTCAGAGGCAGCTTAATGTCAGATGGAAAAAAACCAGCTACTTGACTAAGAACAACTGCCCTTAACCTACCAAAACCAAGTTACTATTGTTACCATTACGCCGTGCAACAAACAGCACCAACATTATGATCCAATTCCAGTTCAAGGGGAAACCTCCTCCCTCACCATCCCAGTCTAGGTAAGTGAAGCCAATGAAAGAGTAGGGATCATAACCTTCAAAATCATAAGAAGATGTGTCAATTTTTTCACCCTATTGGGCAAAACTGGGGGAGAGGCAAAAAAGAAGCCAACAAAAAAACCATCAGCTTAACTTGCAACAAAGGAGACAGGAGTGTGTATCACACTACCAAACACACCAGAATGGTCTACATAGAACAAACATGGAGCAGCAATCTTTAACTGTTTCTTAGAAGCTACTTGGAAAACTGTCCTTTGAGAATGATCTGGACTTATTGCACCTTGCTGCAGTGGCAAAACTCAGGCAGGCTGGTTACCCTGCCTCTGCCACCCTGCAGTTACGTACTGCCAGCTACTGTTTCTTTCCTATCTAGTGAGAGCTTTTCCTGTGCCTGTCATTCTGATCCCTGAAATTATACTGTGGAACTTTATAAAAAAGGTTGTGTGTTTTTGTTGCGGATGGCTCTGCCTACGATTTGGGCCATGCTTTATGAAAATCCATGTACGTGTAGGAAGACTGTTTTTTCTAACAGCTTAAATCTGAACAGGCAAAGAGTTAGAGACAGAGCTTTAGCAGACACACAGCAAAACATTAGGTTACCACTTCCTTTCCTGCTTCACCTCTGATATATGTTCTTTTACCAGAGAGAGGGATATCCAACCCACCTATGAAACATGAAATACCACTTCCAAGCCAGGTTTGGGAAAAAAACTCCCCACAAACCATATTACTATCTGTTGTCTTCTAACTGAAGACAGTTGTCAGAATAGAAGCAGTAGGAAAAATGGAGACTAAATTGCCAGGCAGCTTCTTCACTTACCTTATTGAACAGAAAACACGTGATAAAGCAACACAGCACATGAGTGTGCAGATTTTTCTTTGTCATTACACAACAGGATGGGGAAAGAAATTATTCTTTTGAACTCCTTGGGACTGAATGTACCTAATCTTCACTTCCCAGGTATGGAGCTGAAAACGTTTCAAATTCTAAACTTAGTGAATTCAAGGCCCTTACCTCATCTTACGAGTTAAATGATCTCTATATTACCAACATTTCCAACAATCTCCTCTCTTGCTTCTTGTGGAAGAAATTATTCTTGCCAGATAGGAAATTGTTCCTACTGTCTGGGGAAAGCCATCATGGGAAGTGCTACTTATCATGTCTCACTTCAGCTATAGCTCAAGAATCATCAGCACCCTGTGCTTAACCCTCTTCAGGGTTCTGGATTGCTGGATCATCCTGTTCTATAAATAACCCGAAATAAAACCACACTACAGACATAGAGAGCAGGCCAGCAGAGGCTGAATTTTCTCACATATCATGCACAGAGGAGGCTGACGCTACCTGCAGTGTCACAGGTGAGGCCAAAACCCTCCCCTACCGCGGCTCAGGGCGCAGCCTCAGCTTCTGGGACCAGGAACAGTGGGAATGGAGACTACTGCACTTCGAAAGCCCACAGCAGGGCGGGCCCCACCACCAGCCGAACGAGAGGGGGAAGGCAACCGCTTCCTCAGCCGCATCCCCTCAGCGGCGGCGAGGGCCCAGCCCCGGCCGATCCGCCGCAGGGGAAGGAAGCGGGACATGACTCATGGCTTTTGTCGGCTCCTGGGTAGCCCCGGAGCGCTCCCCGCTGCCAAGGCGGCGCTGGCGGCAGAGCGGGGCCGCGGGCGGCGGAGCGGGACCCTGGGGCAGCCCCCGCGCCCCGGCTCGGTGCGGGCACGCACGTGGCCCGCGTTGCACCAATGGCAGCGGCCGCGACCATAGAGCGGGGCCGGGCACTCGCTGCACATCCCGCCCGCTGCCCTTCTCGCCGCTGCCGCCATCTTGCTGCAGGCGACGGAACGCGCCCGGCCGCGGCGCCGGGCCCGCGCCTACCTCCCGCTCACCTGAGTCGCTCCCGCCCCCGCCCTCCCGCGCCGGGCTCGCCATTACCTCTAGTCGGCCCGCAGCGAAGCCTATGCTGGGTACGAGGCCGACGGCCCGGCCGCCATCTTGGTGCAGCAGAGGGGATGTGCGTGACCTACAGCATGCGGGCGGCCCCGCCCCGTCCCAGCGGGTTGCTATGGGGATGGGGCGCGCGCCTGCGCGCGGAGCCCCGCACTGCCCGGGGGCGGGGCCTGGGGCGGGGCGGCCCCGCCCCTGCTCCGGCCGTGCGCGCGCGGGAGCGGAGCTCGGAGGTGGCGGCTGAGGGAAGCGCGAACTGAGCTGCGCTGAGGTGAGGGGCCCTGCCCTGCCTCGGGGGAGCCCGGGGTCCCTCTGCGCGGCGGTAAAGGGAGCGGGGATGAGGGGAGGCGGCGAGGAGGAGCGCTGGGGAAGGGTCTCTCCTTTTCAGCCGCGCAGACGGAACCCCGAACCTGAGCAGTTTGGTTGAGGTTGGGTGATGGTGGTAAGGAGAGAGCGGGACGATGGGCGCTGCGGGCGGTGCCGGGGAGGTGAGGCGCCCTGGCCGCCCGCCCAGCGTGGGACCTAGTGGTTGTGTGGGTCCCCATGGGACTCCCGAGCGGGGGCCGCGGAGGAGCGGGGCCCCTCCCACAGCGTGTAAGGCAGTCGCTTCTGAACACGGTCTCGTAGAAAACTCCAGCCGCGCTGCTGAAACCAGAGGGTGAAGAACGTGACCGACCAACTCCTGAGGAAAATCCGAGCTTCTTCGAGGCACCCGTGCCCTAAGCCCCCAATCCCGACCGCAACCCTAAGCCCCCCGTGCGACCCCCTGGGCTCGGGGTGCGGTCGGGCGGGGCCTTGGCTTTCGGGTTCGGATGTGCTCCTGCCTGTAATTGAGAGCTCAGACCTGACAGGAACGCTGAAGGAAGGTCATTCGTGAAAGATTCCTGTGCTTGGTCCGTTTGTTAGAATATAATGTAGCTGTAGCCGTCTGCATAACTCTGCTCGCTGCTTCGTTTCTTAGCAGCTATGAGAAACTTTCCTCTGCTTTTATCCTGCCTCTGAGAAATAGTTGGGTGACAGACAAGTCTCACAAATTAAAAGAATGTTCCTCTGTGTTCCAGCAGGATCTAGTTTTGTTTGGCATTGAAAACCTCTCATGGAGAATGCTTAAGCAGGAATCAATGACATCACTGACAGGAAACACACTTGGAAGGAAGAGTTGCTATCAGAGCAATCATACCATGATGAAAGGCTCACGGATAACTTCTTCAATAGTTTAATACATCACAGGCCATAGATCGTTTTATGGATTGAAATGCAGATGTTGCAGATACTAGAATTTGTTTTTTTCTTGAAATTTCCCTTGAGAACCATGTTATCCAGTTTTTATTTCGTGTGAGTAACCAGGGTGCTGGATTTTTGTTAGCAACTTTGGCCTCATGAGAAAGGACACCAAATTGCTTCAGTGTTTAACATCTTCAGTTTGTACCTCCCATCAAACCCAAATGAGGTTGCAACTGTGTAAAGATACACCTGTATAGTAGCTTTGAGAAGAAAATTCTGGAAGTCATCCCCACATTGAAACAACTTTTACCTTGTGCCTGACACAAAAAATTGGGCTTCTGCTGTCTAACACTGGACAGTTTGTTTTGATTCCAAGATGTCTCTTTGCTGGGAGGATCAGGCTGAAGTGTGCTGCAAACTGAAGCAGTTTGGTTTAATTTCACACAAAGCTGAACGTGCTGACAAAAATCTGCTTGGAAGATGGAAAGAATCAGGGAGTGAAAATTTCAAATCCGTAGAATTTAAGTGCGAGTGAGCTTGGTAAGAGGTGAGTGTGGGCTTTGGGAGTGGGAACAGATACCCAGTGTTAAGGGGGTATGCCAGAGGAGGGACTAGAAAGGGGAATTGAGCTCTCTTCACTTGCAGATACAGCATATGCTGACATTTTTATGTTGCCACAGTAAATCACATGATCTCTTGAAATCATGCAAGTTAGTGGTTGGTGAGTCTTTGTTAAGAGACTTTTTTGCATAGAAGTGTTAGATAAGAAATCTTTTTAAAAGTCGGGGGTTTTTTTGTGCCTGACATGCAGAAACACATGAAAATTTTATATTGGCAACAGAAGGTAGAAGGACTGAGTTTGCAAGCATCTAGATAAAAGAGGAGAAAAAGGTTCATTTTGAAGCTGTTAGCTCTTTACAAAACACTCGAGCATGAATGAAAATGCTGAAGAGAAAGAGACTTGAAAAGAAAAATAATACATGAGGTTGGGTTTTTTTTTAGCTTTGAAGAAACCGTTTCCTGTAAAGAGCAAGGTGTCTTTTAGCAGGGTGTTTGGTTTGGTTCGTTTCCGGAAAGGATGTGGACTTTCAAGGCTTCAGAACAGTTTGTCACACATCTGATGCCTTCAGCACCCCACATTCATGTTGCTTGAATTTATTGTCTGAATGTGTTTATAGGAGCAATGGTACATGAAAATTCTCGCTGTTGTTAGTACAGAAGAGTCAAATACTTGTGCTCTGTGAAGAAGTGGACACTGTTTCAGAATCTGGACATCCAGTCAGGGATGCTCCTTTTTCAATTTAGTGTGCAACAGTGGATATTACACTGGTTTGTGGGTGAGTTTTTTTCTCATACAATTTTCAATAAGCTGAAAAACATTATTATTTTTTCAGATTTTTTCCTGTCCTTCCCTAAAAATGTCCAAGGTAAGAATAATATTTCTGTCTTCCAATGTAAGAGTGTGAAACCTATTTTTTTGTTTTTAAATACTAATCTTCAATGACAAATTGTGCAACTTGCATCTATTTGATGGTGAAGGGTATTCTAAATTTACTGTCTATAGGAGACATAATATTGAAAGATGAGTGTTGTAAAACATATATTAAAGTAGTTTCATACAAGTATAAATCTCTTCAGTTAACTAATACTCTTGGAAGAATTTAATTTTAGGTCAGAATTGTGTGCAAGCTCCCTGGTGCATCTTCATTGAAACTTCCTTTCTGCAGCTTTGTTTTGAGCAGGACTCATTTAAGAAAATGATGGTTCAGATATAATTTCTTTCTTTACTAATAGAATAAACCGGTTTTCCAATAAAATCCTTCATTTAAAATATTGTAACCTAAAATACTATTGTCATGCTGGGATTCATCTAATTCTTGGCCCCCAGCATTTGATATGATAGGTAAAATATCCATGTTGGCTTACTGGAGTGAAATGAATGATAAAGAGTGCTTAAGTTATGTGTTTGAAGAGGGAGCTAAGAGATGAAAATATTTCTCTGCCATATCTATACAGAATGCTATTGTGTAAATTCCCCTTCCCCACACTTTAAGAGAGCTCTCTGAAGAGCACTTCCAGCAGATGGCTGTCACTTCACAAGTTGCTCAGGGTTTTCCTTTGGATGTGCTAAAAATGGATCAGAAATGGTCATCTTTTTATTCAAGTCCATAGAAAACTATTTTCTTTTAACTGTGTGTGAAAACTTTTCAAAAAGTGTGTGGTTAGTGATCGTACTTCATACTTTGTCATACTTCAATAATTATTTGGGATTTAGTTTCTGTTTTACTTAAAGTGATCTTGGCTGGAGAGCTGAACACGTGAAGCTTTTTTTTAAGCTCTAAGTCAATGTAGTTGTTCTGAGCTTCTTTGTGAAACTGTTTAGTAGCAGGAACCTCTGAGTAGTTCTCTCTCTGTGTGTCATGTAGCTTCAAACCTTTTGAGATAAGTGAGGAAAGCAGTTCTACAAACTAGTAAGTCTTGAGTGGTTGTTTATTACTGTCTTATTTTTTTTAAATTTCATTTTTAGCAACAGCCTGCTCAATTTACCAATCCAGAAACTCCTGGCTATGTTGGATTCGCAAACCTTCCCAATCAGGTTCACCGAAAGTCTGTGAAAAAGGGGTTTGAATTTACTCTTATGGTGGTTGGTAAGGAAATGTTTTATAGTTTTTCTCACAGTTAGTACTTGCTCAGAGGGAATTTGAAGTTAAATTGAATGTTACTTACACTATTGTAAGGCTTCAGCTTGCATCAGAAACTTTCCCGTATTGTAGCATTTAGCTTTCTTTTATATTTTCTTGATTCTTGCAGCAGTTGTTTACCACATTGCAAACCATGCTTGAATACATTAGTAAGTTTGTGGGTGAAGAAATTTTTTTGTGCACTCCATCAATCATTTCTTCCTTCCTTCTTCCCTGTCATACAGAATTCCAGCATTCCATTTAAAATGTAGTTTTAAACTGGTTTTGCATTTGAATACAATCTTGGTTCACTTGCATGTTTTGATTAAGAGACTAGTATTAAGGAGACCATTCTATTTAAAATGTCGTTTATACTTCTGTAGTTCAAAAGAATCTGAACTCTAGTGTTTTCAACCCTTTGAAATACTCTTGTAAAAGAGTGAGAAAGACTGAGAATTGGACCAGTTGATTTTGATGTGAGCTGTTAGTTTTTACATTGATCATAATTTCATGTTAGCAGTTGTAATCTAAAGTGTTGTTCTATTTGATAATTCACTGAAAATCTGTGTTGGTATCAGGAATGGAAAGAAAAATCTAGTGTCGGCAGAAGACATACCTTGATCCTTTGAGAAATTGGTTGGATGTTTTCTCTATCTCTCTGTTTATGAGCCATAACTTGTGAGTTTTGGTGTTTGAACTCTGTAATTCTTGCTTTTAAATAGGCTTTCACAAGAAGTACCCTAATAGAATTAGGCTCTTTATTACCTGGCACCACAAGAAATAAATCTCATTTGCGTGTTAGATTTGCCCAAGAGAGATTGCAGTGCCAATGAGCAGGAGAGGTGACATACAGTGCATGATAAGAGGTGTTTAACTTCTTAATTGTTTCTGATTTCAGTAGTTACAGAGAGATAGTTACAGAGAGAGTCTACCCTCAAACCTTTCATTAGTTTTGCCAAATGACAGCCCTAGCACTGCTTTTGTCCTGCTTCTGTGTTTTGTTCTTCAGTGTTTTACAGAGTTTGCCCTTATCTTTGTCTTCCTACAGATTTATCATAGTTATTTACTGTATCTTTCACTAGACTTGGTTTGGATGATTCCGTAAAGGATATCTTATAAAATCTATGAGTAAAGCTGTACTCTAAGTATCTGCTTTAAATTATGCTATCTGCTGTAGCTCTTCAGGATTTACCATTCAGTGATCTTAAAAGTGGGAATAGTTTGGAGAAAGAAAAGATGTGCTTTCTCTGCTGTAGCTGAACTTAACTTTCAGATCTCTTTGAATTCTAATTGCAAACAGTGCTGTAAAACAGCTCTGGAAGAAAGCAGTGCAAAATTATATAGACCAACAGTTGTTTCTAGCCTCTTGTAAAATAGAAATAGAATAGAGGGGGGAAATAACATGGATGTAGGAGTAACAGAAAGGCATTTAATCCACCCATGTTGGAGTAAAGTGGAACTTTACGGTTGTTGCCTGCCAGTATTTTAAGGGATAAATGAAAACTACAGGAAGAGAACTTGGAAAAAAAATAATTTCATTGAAAGTTTGGAATGGTATTTTAAGATACACTAGCAGAGGGAGGCAGCTCTGTAAGATAAAATAAACTGTGCTTTAAATTGTTGATTATTTCAACAGTTTGGAATGTGAATTCTTTCTCTTCAAATATGCATGGAGTTTAAGTATGTTCCCTTGTGGACTGTGTCACAGTGCCTGTTTTGAACTATCATTAAGTTGCTGTCCTTCTTCATTTCTGAGCAGGATAATACTTTAAAAGCTACCTGTGCTGACAGAATCCTAATCAATGATGTTGCTTTTTCACCTTGCTTTTGGTTATGTTTTTTTTTTTTTTCCTGCTATTCTTTACTGTGGTATCTGAAACTATGAGCTGGAGTTTATAATAATTTGGCTGCTTGGCTGTGTTGCTTCCAAAGAAATCCCAGTCACTTGTATTTATTAACAATTTTATGTTAATTTTCATTATTTAGCTATGACTTCATTAAATAGTTATTTCACTTAAGAGTCACTAAACTACTGTAGCCAGTATCATTGCCAGTGACTATGAGAACTGATTTGGTTTATATGTAATATCTACCCGTACTGAAAGTGTGGAATGTGGCAGTGGATGAAATCATACTTTTTTTTAGTTTTGCCAAATGATTCCATGTGACTGTTGAGTTACTCTGGATGCATGTCACCTTCACTGGTGAAAGCTGCACTGGCACAGTCTGATCTCGAAAGCTGCATTCTATAAGGCATTAGAAATAGTCTGCTCCTACTCAATTTTTTATTTAAAAACAATCCCCTTTTTTTTTTTCTTTTATTTATATATTTTTGTCAGATTCATATTGCAGAATAGTTTGTGTTACTCAGAGGTTTTGTGGCACATCATTTTTTAACATCTAATTTTTAAATTTAATTCTATCAACACCTGAAATAGAACAAAAATTCTTGAAAAAGATCTCCTCAGTGAATTCAAGTACTGAGCATTATGAGTTGCTGATCTTTCTTATGCTATGGAAATTTGTTCAGATTAAAATCTTGATCTTTAACTAATTTGTTGTCCTCTGAACTTTCCTTATGGCCATCAGTATCTCTAGAACAAAAACGTATTTACAGTCAAATTGGTAATCCTCAAGTTCCTCAATATAAAAAAAAAAAAGCTCAGTGGCCATATTCCTCTTGCTTTGAGTTCTTGTTTGCCATATTGGCATAAAAAGCAGAAATAAATTCCACTTTTTGATGCCTAGCTGTGCAGAAGTTCAGCAATGCATTTTTCATTGTTTAAAAGGATGATGTAGCCTTGACAGGATATAGCTTCTCTCTGGGTATGATATTTCACATTCTGGAGTGATAACAGAAAAGCATGTCTTAAAAAATCAGGAGACATGAAATGGGAAATCTTTGGTCTAAATGGATCACAACTCTGCTTGACTAGCAGAATTAATTATAAATATCAGTGAAATCTCTGGGAAAGTGCATTACAAAACCAAGACGTAAAAATTGTTATTCAGCCTTTTTGTAATTCAAAATTATAAGTTGTAAATTTTTAATTTGAAAGAAATATGAAAAAATGTATAGTCAGATAACACTGTCCAGATACACTTGAAATTAGTTATGTAAATATGTTGAATTTATCTTTGTATTGGATCACAGGTGAATCTGGATTGGGGAAATCTACGTTAATAAACAGCCTCTTCTTGACCGATCTCTACCCAGAAAGGATAATCCCAGGAGCTGCTGGTAAATACATCTTTGCTCAATGGTTTTTGGAGTTGAGTGCTTTTATCTTTGAGTTTTGGTAACAACCAGCAGTGATTTCTAGCTGTAATAGTTTCTAATATATTTCCTTACACTTGAGCTGTATGATAAAACCGTTTTCCTCTGCAACTAGGATGTCTATTGGGTCTTTGCTATTTAGTCCTTGGGTGTATTTGTATTAGCATCTAGAAATTTGATCCCTTCTTTTGCTTAAAAACAGTAAGATAAACAATCAACTAAAACAATCGGAGAATTTATTTAGTTTTTAATCTGTTGCAATTATAAACATATGAACAGTTTATACCTGCTTGCACCTTAATTCCTTTGCTTTGGATGGGTATTTAGTGAATGAGATCTTCACTTCCTGTTCTTCTTCACTCCCTTGTCCTATTTTTGTTCTGTTAATCAAGGCATGCAATAATCCAACAAAAGAGGATATAGTAATAAAATAAAAGATGCAAATTTTTGCTACCTTTTTGCTATCTGTTGAGTGATTTACTTTTAAGGGTTTTTTCATGTTAGCTGATGATTACACATAACTTCCAGCCTTAGGAAAAAAATCCATTGTGTATAATTTTGTATTGTTTTTCAATTACCTATGGTTTTGTCTCAGTCCCTTTTGCCTTAATTTCTACACTATTTTTAAAAAAAGTATGAAATCTCATGTGTTCTCTGATAACATCTAAAGAATTTATGTACTGAGTCTTTTTGTTATCAGGCCTTAGAATGCAATAGATAGAATAATATTTATGCGGTTTTATCTGCCAATTAATCTTTGGAGCTTATCTCAAAATGACACAGTCTTACAAATTTGATTCTGAAAGATGGAGTTTGTTATCTTTCAGATAAGATTGAACGCACTGTGCAGATTGAAGCCTCAACAGTTGAAATTGAAGAGAGGGGTGTGAAACTGCGACTGACGGTTGTAGATACACCAGGATATGGAGATGCTATCAATTGTCGAGACTGGTACGTGCACAGGGAATGTATCTTCATCTATCTATGGAGACTGACATAGATTTCTTATCTGTCCTGGGGGTTGGAAGCGTGGTGTGTGTCTGTAAAATGCTGCATTTGAGGTGAGATTTTTTGTTTTCTGATTCTGAGGAAGCTTAATTTCAGTGTTATGAATTAATTCTGATACATGGCTGAGGCATCAATAGCTTCCACACAATTAAAGAAATTTTCTGGCATTTTTTTTTCTTTGTTAACTTTCATTTTGCTTGAAAGAGCTTTAAGTGAACCGTGACCTTGACTCTCAATAATACTCTAAGAAAGTAAATCACCTACTCTTCAGTGCAAGCAAAAATCCACCCTTAGATCTCATCCTCATTCACTTGAACATTCTCAGATTCTGTGCCTAATTTTTAAGTGTTTTTCATCATCTTGGATTTTGATTGTTTGGTTGTTTGGGGTTTTTTTTTACAAATTTACATTTTAGTAAATACTGAGAAGTAATCCTTGAGATCAGTGGCAATCAATTTCCAATGGTAATCCCTTTCCCACATCTCTCAGGCCCCTGAACCTCAAGGTAACCTCTGGCTTCCCCAGAACTTTGGAAATTAAGTGCCTCCCAATAAAGTGAAATTCAGGTTCAAGAGCACATGTCCTGTCCTGGTGAGCCCAAGGGCTACTGCATGAACAATCTCCTGTTTAATTTGTTCAAAAGCTTGTTGTTGTTGTTCAGGACCCCACTTGAAATAATTTTTCTTCTGTGTCACATGATAGAGAGGCCTTACAATCTGATTGGACTCTGGATATGCACCTTACAAAAACCCACAGCTCCTGGGAAAGCCTGAGCTTCCTTCTTGCTGGTCACTGGGGACAGAGCTGCTGTTTTGTTGACCACATCTGTTGGAGTCTGATGATGCCTATCTTGTCATTTTACTCCTAAAAACTGGACTTCCTGGGCAGGTACCTTGACCTTACTTTGTTTTATGGTAAAACCAGCCTTCAGGAAGATCTGGATTATCTTCTCCCCTTTCTCAAAAACTTCCTTTGCCGTGTTTCTCCACACAATGATGTAATCAATGTATTGCAAGTGTTCTGAAGCCTTGCACTTCTCCAGTGTAGTCTGGATCAGTCCATGGCAAATGGTAGGCTGTACTTCCACCCTAAGGCAGTCAGTTCCAGATGTACTTCAGCTTCCAGTGCAATCAGCTGTTGAGATTCCCCTGTCTTCCCAGAAATAAATTCTTCCTCTACATATCTCGATGGCATCAGGGTGCACTTGTTCTTCTCTTCCAGGCCATCAGATCAACACAGCCTAATAGGGATTGTCCCTTTCCTCCACCTGGCTGGAGGCTGGTTCTGGTTGTGGTACTCATTGCTCACTTCTTGTAAATATGATCTGGAAGTCCCCTCATGGTAGGTCCCATCCAAGAAGATCAGAAGTAACATCAGCCCTTCTATTCTGAGTACATGCCCACTGGAAACTGGAGCTGCGTTTATCCTTGAAGAATTTCCTGTGGTGGTTGTACTTCCTCTCAACTCCTGCACCCATGCTGCTGAGGCAGTGGTGGGTTTTCCATCCTACTTCCTCATGTCCTCTCTGTGGTCATGCAGGTAAAACCACAGGTTACGTCTTGGTGTATATCCTGCCTCTTGAGGAGGGCAGTGTTTGCTCCCAGTAGCAGAGACTCTGGCCTATACTGGTGGGGTATGGAACATTTCCTCTCTTGGTTGCTTGAGTTCTTCAAATCTGCTCTTCATCTTGGACAGTCTTTCCACAGCTGAGGTGCAGATTGGTAGGGAAGAAAAATGATAATATTACTGCCAGAGTTGGGTCACTTGAAGCACTGTTTGCTCTCCTTCTTTCATTGACAACAATGCCAATGAGTTGGTGTACAACAATGGTGGGCTCTGTACAAACTTCTGCCATGTGGATTGTGTACAGTGGGCCTCATCTGGATCTACAGGGCTCTGATCATTATTTGGACCCCTATAGATTGCCTCCAGCACAGCTGATTCTCTCAGGTACTGAATACCTTCCTCTATGGACTTCCACCTGCCTGCTCACACTATTAGATCATCCTTGAGAGAATACCTTTCCCTCGCACTTGACAGGAGTCGCCACCAGAGCTGAGAGTTTCTGTCCTCTTCCCAATCGCCTTGACAATGCCCACATGCCAGGACAGGGATCTCAGTTGCTTGGCTTCTCTACCATCTGGTTCCATAGTGGGCCGTGATATCCCAGTACCGGTGCAGCCAGGTTGCCAGGGGCTCCCCCAAATGGCAGCTGAAATCTTTTCATGTATCTCACGGCTCTCTAGGGATAGCAATCAGGCGATTATGTCTGGCCCTGTCTCTTCCTCCTGCTGTGAGGGCCCTAGTTCCTCTTCATCCTTTGCTGCGTAAACTGATTTGGTCTTGGATTTCTTCTTCTGTGTAGGGGCAGCTGTTTGTGGCACAAGTTGTTGCAGTGGTTCAGCTGCAGCTGGAATGGCCATGGTGCCTGTTGCTCTGCTTTCCTCCTCCTCCCCTGAGGGTGCTCTCTAGTGATGAGCAGTGTCCAGTAAATAAAAGCCAGGGCTCAGCACATTGCAATAAGTTGCTCCTCTCTGGAGTTGCCCCCTCCAGCTGATCTGGGCCAGAACCAGGACACTAGTGAACAAGAAGTTGTATATAAGCAGACATTCTCTGAGAGCTGTTAATATCCTTGGCTACATCTAAAGCCAGGAGGATGAGGGACAGCGTTCTGCCCCACTACTGTGCTTCTGTGAGACTTGCACCCAGCTCTGGGGCTCTATCTAGCACAAGACAGACATGGACCTATTGGAGCAGATGCAGAGGAGGATCACGAAAATGATCCAAGGGCTAGAACAGCAGTAAAGAGAGGCTGGGAGAGTTTGGATTCCATCTGGAGAAGACTCCAAGGAGATCTTACTGAGGCCTTGAAATATATCAAAGTGGCTCACAGGAAACATGGAGAAAGACTTAAAAACAGGGCCTGTAGTAGCAGAGCAAGGGGCAGTGGTTTGAAACTGTGAGTAGATTTAGGTTGGATGCAGCAGAGACCTTTTTACAGTGGTGGTGTTAAGACGCTGGCACAGGCTGCCCAGAGTAGCTGTGGCTGCCCCATCACTGGAAGTGTTCCAGGTCAGGTTGGGCAAGGCTTAGAGCACCCTGGACTAATAGAAGGTGTCCCTGCCCATGACAGTAGCTTGGAACTAGGTGATCTTTAAAGGTCCCTTCCAACGCCAACCATTTATGATTTTAAATCAGTTTGGAACAAGAATCTTAAAATATCTTGAAAATGTGTGATTAATGTTAATCAAGATATAAACACGAACCTAATAGAAATTTGTTGTAGAACTGAGGTTGGGTTATGTATATTTTATCTTACTATATATATATGTATATATATGTGTGTGTGTGTATATATATGTATATATATAAAATATGCATGGTAGCTTTTTATTCTAGAATTCAATTAAAATTTTGAGATATGTGCTCTTCTATTTTGCCTGTTCTATAGAATCAGTAAATGATTTTTTGTCCATCAGAAAATCGGTTCATCAGCAGAGTATCTTAGTGGTTTAATATTACCTTTGAAAGAATCCTAAAGTTGTGGACCATTTGGTGATTTCTCAAATCCGTATTTGTTTTACAGTTTTAAGACCATAATCTCTTACATTGATGAGCAGTTTGAGCGATACCTGCATGATGAGAGTGGATTGAACAGAAGGCATATTATAGATAATCGAGTTCATTGCTGTTTCTATTTCATTTCACCATTTGGTCATGGGTAGGTGTTTCTCTGTCATTTTTTTTTTTCATTATTTTATTTTAGAGAGTTGGTTTGTGCCTGTTGACTTAAATTTTCAGAATCGGGTTGCCATTACTTAAGCAAGTGCTGTAACTACTGAGATTAATTGGCTATGTTCTTTATCTCTGTGTAAAGAGAGATATTTATGTTGGAGTGAAAATAAATTGGTAATTTAGAGTAAAATAAATAAATAAATATTTTTCCATGTTTTAATTTTAGCCTTAAGCCTCTGGATGTTGAGTTTATGAAGGCCATACACAACAAAGTAAATATTGTACCAGTGATTGCAAAAGCTGATACACTTTCTCTGAAAGAGCGAGAGAGACTAAAGAAAAGGGTGAGTGTTCTTCTAGATTGCAGAAATGTATTGTGCTTTGGTTGAAGCAGTGTGATGGCTGAAGAGAGGGGTGTTCTCATTAACCTTACTTTGTCCTAGCTGAGGAAAATATAATCTCATGCACAGTGTAGCATCATTTAATATGTAGTTTGATATCTTGTAAATTATTTTATTACATATTTAACTGAGAAATTGTCCTTAGAATGCTGTTTGCAAAATGGCAGACTGGCTACATTTACAATTAGATTATGAGTGAGTTTTGAAACTTCGGAAAAATATTTAAATGCATTTGCTGATGGTAATTGCTGTTACCTGTTCAATCAGTCCCAAAGCAGAGATAGTATCTGTATATAGAATGTACATATGTATATATTTTTCTTTTACCCAGTCAGAATTCTAATGGTTAAAAAATGGGATTTTCAGAGATGTTTCTGATTTTGGGGCTATTTTTCTTCCCCTATGTCTCTCCTTCTTAAGCATTCCAATTCTTTCTTCCAGAGGCAGGACCTCTTAGCACATTCAATCTTGAAGGACTTAATGCTGTATTTGCTGGGAGGAGGTGGAATTCAACAAACCATTATGTGCTAATAACAGCTATGAAGTTTAGAAAGAAGTGTTAGAATTAACTCCTCAAAGGCATGCTCCAGTCTTAGCTCTTGCATTGAAAATTTTATGATTTTTTTGTCAGTTATTCTGAAAATCCTTATAGCTGTCTTACCCAATCTGGAATAAAAATAGAGACTTTATATATAGTATAGTCTAATAGGTATGTTTACTGTGCTAGAATTCTGCAGAAATAAGGACTATTCTTTTTTAAAGAGGAAAATTTGGGGTCTATGGCGAATGGATTCCTGCTGCAAATGCTGTTACTGGCAGTCATGAAGAAAAAAGTATTTGTTGTGTATATATCTCAGTTTTTCAAACACTCCTACCCCTATCCCCCAAGTTGTAATTCAGAGGTAAGAGCAAGGAGGTTAAGCTGTAGAAAGCAACTATTACTTCTGAGTTAATGCTTTTGTTATTACAAAAGAAAAAATTGCAAAGGTTTAACAAAACACAGTTTCCACAAAGGACTGTGTTTTTGTGAGCACTATTGTTTGTCTGAAAGTCTGTGGCAAGCAGTTGTTGAATACCATGAAGAAATATGGTATTTAAAACTAAATCCTTGTTGAGCAATTTGGATCAGTAAGATAAATCCAGATTTCTTAAGAGACTGTGTATTAAGTAATTTTATGTTAGAATTTAAAATACTGATTCTACATGTATATTATATCAATTTTTTTTATTGCCTATCTCAGATTCTGGATGAAATAGAAGAGCATGGCATCAAGATTTATCACCTGCCTGATGCTGAATCAGATGAGGATGAAGATTTTAAAGAGCAGACTAGACTCCTGAAGGTGTGACTGGTTTAATAGGTTATATATGTGGATAATATATTGTGTTTTTCTCAGACTGCTCAGATGGCTTTAGAACAAGACCTGCAAGGCAACCTGGAGTGAGTCACTGTGTGTCTGCCCAGGCTTCCCTAGCTTGGAAGATGGTGGCAGCAATTACTTTTATTTATTTTACACCTTTTAATTTAAAGAGTTATGAACTTATTACTGTAATATGCAGTGCTGAGTAGAACAAGAGTTGTTCTTGGAGTTGTTTGTCCTGGTTCCTTATAAGTAACTTTTGCACTTTTGGCTTTCAGGCCAGCATTCCCTTTTGTGTAGTGGGTTCCAATCAACTCATTGAAGCAAAAGGTAAAAAAGTTAGAGGTCGACTCTACCCATGGGGTGTAGTTGAAGTGGAGAATCCAGAGCATAATGACTTCCTGAAGCTGAGGACCATGTTAATGTAAGTTAGAAAATTCCAATTAAATAGTACTTTAGAATCACCAAGATAATCAAGCATTGTATTGGGGATTTGCAGCCGTTGTGTAATCCCTGAAGACATTCAGAATTTGTGTGGGGAAGGCCAGGAGCAGCCTTTACCTAGCTGAGCTAGGCCTAGTCAGGGATTGGACCTCACAGGCCCCATAGGTTCTCTCCAATCTGAATTAGTGATTCTGTGAAAATAATGATTTGTCTAATTCTTTTGTCGAACGTAGTGTTGTATGGCTACGCTGATCGCCAGGAACATGAAACAGGTTGTGCTTATTTCAATGTATCTATAAGCAGATACAATTGCAAAGGAGCAGACTTGAAAAGTCCACTTTTTTTTTTTGTTTGTTTGTTTTGGTTTTTTTGCCTTGGTCTGTTTCACCTGCTTGGATTCATCAGGGGCCTCGCCCAAGAGTACAGCTTCTGTCAGGGAAGTCTCAGGGCTGAGGTGATCTCTCTGTGTCCTTTATTGCACTAATTTAACTGAAATTAGCTTTTAAATTAGTATGCTAAGTGGGTGTGCATACTGAGCCCCTTGATCCAAGACAGCACTGAATGTGAGAGTTGCTTAAGCAAACTGATGTGATATAAGGATGTTTTATCTTTTTGTTACTTTTCTTCCTCCAGCACCCATATGCAAGACCTTCAGGAAGTGACCCAGGATCTTCACTATGAGAACTTCCGCTCTGAGAGGCTCAAACGAGGCAGCAGGTTGTCATCTCATGGTTACATGCTGCTTCTTCCTCTTCTGAATTTATATTTTGCTCTGTGTGTCTCACCTACTGTTGCATTAGGATTTGGTAGATCAAGGGCAGTTCTGTGACTCCAGTCAACATCAAGTTGACCAGCTTACAAAGAGTGTAACAAAAAATATTTGGTAAATCTGAAGCGACAGTTGTGGAGTGAGGGAATTGTGGGAATAGTTACATCTGTGCTTTGGTCTGAGACTTGAACACAGTTGAATTGGAATGTTGAAGGTAATAAATAGGACAGATGTCTGTGATAAATGTTGTCTTTAAAAATCTGCAAAATTAGAGCTGATATGTTAAAAAGAATGTGGGCTTTTTTCAGAACTAACAACCAGAATATTTGGATTGAGTCTTTAGAAGAGATGATAAAATTTTTTTGAGGTGCTTTATTGAACATGACATACATAATTTTCTCTGCATAGCAGTCACAGGGTAATGGCTGTCAGCCTTGTTTTGAGCTGAGGTGGGTAGGGCACATCTTTCCTGGAAAGAGAACTGGGCAAAACACCCCTTTTTTAAGTACAATAGCAGGGTCTGTAAAGAGGAGTTGGTGAGGTCTTGTGAGAAGCCACGTGTTTCCTGGTTTAGGTGCTTCAGCTGCGTCTCTTCTTATAGCCACTAGAGGGTTCTGAATTGCACATTTTGGGGGCTTTGGTGCATTTTGCACAAGTTTACCCATCCTGCTGTTGACAGAAATTTTGTCACACATCTGGTCAGTTTTCAGCAAAAGGAGTTTGTTCCTGCTCATAGCATTGGCCTACAGGCAAGATGAAATGCTCTTCTCTCCTGACTTTGAATCCTGCTTTCTGAAATTCAAGGTGAAAGTCCCCAGATTTCCCAAGTTATGGCACCTCTTATCCAACAGGTACAGGTGTACAAAGGCCTTAGAAGTAATGTGACCTAAGGTCATCCAATTTTTAGAGGATTTCAAGTTGCTGTTAAGTTGGGTATGTAAAACTAAAACATGTTTTTGTATCTTGTCTAGTTAAGTGGCCCATATACCTTTGCTTTCACATTTCTGAAATGTTGCTAGAATGTAATTAGTTTTACTGTAAGTGAGGGTAGATTTCATGTGAGTGTATTTCAAGCTTGCATTTCTGCTCCCAGGAGTGCTTGGCAATAGGTGCTTGTTGACTGTACTCACTAATGATCTCCAAGGTTTTGGGGCAGAACAGATTTTTTACAATCTATTGTTAACCTTTTAAAAAACACCCATTTGTTTGCTTTGCATATTTGATGGCACTTGCTTGATTAGATCCATTAGTAGATCTTCCCTCTCATGACATGGAGTAGGAGAAAGCTTTTAACAAAGTGATACATAATCTTGAATAACTGACATGGGAGTCAGTTGCTTCTCCTGAGTAACAAGGGATGGGACAACAGGAAACGGCCTCAAGTTGCACTGGGGAGGTTTAGATTGAATATAAGGAGAAATTTCTTCACAGAAAGGGTGTTTGGGCACTGGCACAGGCTGCCCAAGGGCAATGGTGCAGCTACCATTCCTGGAAGTGTTCAAACTGCTTGTGGATGTGGCACTTGGGGACGTGATTTAGTGGTGAACACAATGGTGGGTTAATGCTTGGACTCAGCAATTTTAGAGGACTTTTCCAACCTTAATGATTCAATGATTCTAACAATATTAATATTGTTTTAGGAAAATAGAAGATGAAGAAGTAAATAAAGACCAGATTCTGCTTGAGAAGGAAGCAGAAGTAAGATGACAGAACTTTATATTCTTGTAATGGGGGGATTTTTGTTCTTTTGTTGTTACTTTAGGGCAAATACTTATATGATCTTGGTAATTCATAAAGGAAAAACAGTTATATGCCAATTTAAAGTTATTTAAGGTTCACTAAGAGAATAGAATGAAAAGACATGAGAGGAGACTCAAGATAGGGATTTTTTGGAACAAGTGGAATCTGGTGAAACATGATTCCACTGTAGTGATCAGCAATGAATGTAACACACACTGTGTGGGCAAGGAAAACCATCCTCTTGGGAGTAAGGGTTCCACAGTTAACAACTGCAGACTGGGACAAAGTCAGTTCAGCCCTGCAGGAAAAGAGGGAATGATGGTAGAAAGGGTCAGAAATAAAAAAGGAGACAAAAATTCTCATTCTGCCACTATGACAAATTCATGAAGCATAGCTCTAATGCTGCTTTTGTTGTTCCTCTAACCTGAAAAGTTTGTAGATAGGCAAGACTAGAAAAAGTGCAATGAAAAGCAAAACGTGGGCAGAAAGGCAGAAGTGGAGACCTGAAGCAGGTCCTGTGCTAGAGTAGATGAGATTAATAGCCTTGTTGAGAAGTAGATGGCAGGAGGGAAAGGGACTAACATAATCATAGATGGCAGGATGAATGGGAATCTACACAAACAAGAGGTCATGGTTAATGGGATTAAAAGATGACTGATTTCAATTTAAAAAGATACTTCTAACATAGTCTGTAAATTGTGGTATTTGTTAGCATGGAATTTGTACATAGCAAGGTATTTTTGAGCAGGTAAGGCAAAAAATGCTGAGATAAGAGAGTTTGCTTTCTCCATGAATGTGGTCACTTAAATGCAGCAAATTTTTTTGGTTTGGCAAGCTCTGAAGGGACAGATTCTAAATTTTGAGCACGTGTGGATAAGCACTGGGAGAGGGCACTTGGCTGTCAGGCTCTTCCATGCACTTCCTAAGAGCTTGTACAGGGAAGAGAGCTGAGTTAGACAAACTCCTTGGCCTGCCCTAGCACAAGCAGATGCTCAGACTTCTACCAGTGATGTTAGAGGGGACCCAAGTCCCAAAATATAACCCAGTGAAAATGAAAAGGGTCGTTGTTTCAAGCAATATGAAAAACAAGAATAGTGTAAGCATTCTACAGGTTTCATTTTATTGTTAAGCTTAACAGTTTAGTTTGAGTTTACAGTGTACGTGCACAAAGGCACCCAAAATTATTTCCATAGTAAGGTTGACTTGCCACCTGTCAGAGCTGGGTGCAACAAAAGGATTTAAGTAATGTATGTGCAACACGGTTCAATTAATCTTAGTAGGTGAGTTACATACTTTCCTTGTGTTTAAATGTTTAATATGTTTAAATGCAATACTCTAAAATTGAGCTTCAACCAAGTTTAGTTATGCTTTTGTCTCACTGAATGGTTTGCCTGTTGTAATACTTGCTTCCAGCTAGTCATTGCTAGCATGGGAGTTGGGGAGTAATCCTGACAATTTTTTTTTTTATGACAGATACAGGAGTAGTTTGGAAGAACATAAACAAGCTGCTTTTTTTTCCTGATAAACTTTAGTAAGTGTAAATGCTTGTTCAGTGCTTCTGAACCATAATTTTTATACATTTAATGTCAGAGACTTCCACTTAGGGATGCCTAAAAATCCCATCCCACAGTACAACAATAAAGCCTATTTATTTCAGTCAGTAAATGCCAGCCTTTTCAGGGATGAAGAGCAGTAAAAGAAGATGCCATAACCTGAGATCATTACATGTCAGATAAACAAAATGCAGATATGTAATACCTCTTTGATAAAAATATTTAATAGGGTGGTGACAGTGAAAAATTATATTCTGAGGTGAGATTAGGGTACAGAACTCTTCTGTGCTGCTTTTCCAGCTCCGTCGCATGCAGGAGATGATTGCAAGAATGCAAGCACAGATGCAGATGCAGATGCAAAGTGGAGAAGGTGACAGCAGTGCAGTTCATGGGCATCATGTGTAAAGTCTTGGGTAAGAAGTTCAAATAGCCACTTAAAGGGCTTCTCCTTTAGTTGCTCCCTGATGAGCTTGGTATTAAGAAGTTTTGGAAAAATGTTTACAAGATGGATTTCTATAGGTTTCAGTCTTTACTTTTAATTTATAAGGATTAACTGCTGTATGCAAAGTTAAATGGCTTGGAGTCAAAGTAAACAGTGTGGTGTTGTGTGTGTGTATATGAAAATTTTCCAGAAAGCCAATACAATGCATATTGGTAAGAATTATGGAGGAAGTCCTTGAAATAGTTTAAACAGGTTTCTCAAGCTCATGAGGAAGTCATTGTTTCCTTGTGACTTATAAAATGTGTGCAGTTCTTTCAGGTTTCTTAATGTGAGAAGCCCGCTGATCTGAAATGGTATTTTCCTGTCTTGTTTTTAGATGACTTTATCCCCTGACTCACAGGAGACCTGGAGTTGGATTGCAGTGGTGGAGGCAGAAAGGATGCCTCCTGCTTCCATGTGATCTGGAGCTTGCTGTAGAGTTTAACGTGGGAATGTTTTGTGGTAGCATCTTGTGAGATGTATTTCATAACATGTAGTCCGTTGGTATTTTTATATATTATACACATTTGGCTTTGTTTTTCTTTAGTCCTTCTTATTTAGGGGTTATTTTAAATTTGCTATTATATTAGGGATACAAAATAGTAATTGAAAGTTTTCTAGCCTGATAAGCATTAGATAATAATATTTTTTTAGTATACCTTATTAGCTCCCTGCTTTTAACTTTGTATTCCATTTAGAAATAAACAGCTGTCAACAATACCTTGTTCAGTGCCAGGTAACAGTCACCTCACTAAGGTTGCACCCCTGAAAGGTTACTTTTATATATATTGCAGTGTTTACATATGTGTGTGAGACCAGCAGCCCTTCCTCTGTCTCTGCTCACAACAAAATATCAAATGAAAATTCAAGCATGCCTTGTGTCTTAGCAAAAGAAAGAGGAGGAAATGCCTCTGTGAGAGGCACACTACACTGTATGTTACATGACAGGCATTATTTCCTTTAGATTTAACCTTGAGGGTTATTATTTTCCTAAAATCTCTTACTCTATTGCAGCTAATTTTGAATTTTGTAGACCATCACATATCACTCCTGCTATTTTCTGGCATTATTGTAGCTAAATAAACTTGAATAAGGCTGTTTTTTTGAATGAGGTAAACTCCAAAGAGTAGTTTTCTATGCATGGGTGTTTCCTATATCCAAAGGCGTAAGAAATTCTATAATTCCTAATCAGTATTTTCATAGTGTTTTTAGGGCATTGCAAACTCTTATATGTAGTAAAAATATAAATATGAAAAAATATATATTAGCACACTTCTCTTTTTAAAAGTGATCTGTTCCTGACAGGATCAATGCAAACTGTATTTTAACTTCTTGCTCCAGGATGGAGATAGCAGTATTACTTCAGGAGTGACTGATTTTTTTATTAGGCCAAGGTCACTTTCTTAATACTGATAGCAAAGGAGACTGTTCTTATCTTGGCTGGACTTGTGCTGCAGATCATGCCTTGTGTTGTGTTTGCAGCAGGTAATCACAGTGTAGCACACAACTGCCCAGGTAGTGGCTGACAGGGCAAGCAGTGACACACCTTGGGTTGTCTCCTGCTTCTGATATAGCCAGCAATCAGATTTCTTCATCTGATCAGTCATAAAACATCCTTATCTGAGCAGCTAATGAACAGATAGATATAATTGCAACTTCTTTCAGCTCTTTGAGCTCAGGTGCAGCTGTGACTTTTATAATTTTGTTAATGTTTCTTTGAAAAAAAATAGAATTTCTACAGCTTGTGTATAATTCCAATGGTACTTCAGTGGCTAGATTAAATATAAACCTGTTAATCAACTGAAATTTTTACTTGCCTGAAACTACTGGTTTATGTTTGAATCTTTCTAAAAATGTGAAGTAAACCCCTTCATCATAGCCTTTGCTGGGGAGCTCCAGCTCGCTTTTCAAAAGTAATTACTATCAAAGTTTGACACGACTCATTTGACCTTCCCTAACCTCGACAAAAGTGAAAATGAGAAACTTTTTGTGTGCTGAGATGCACAGAAGAGTTAAGTCCCATTTTGTCAAATCTTTACATATAAAACTTGGATGGAAAAACATGTGCTTCTAAATTCTTGAGTTGATTTTTCAAAAGAAAGTGTAGGACCAAAGCAATGTAGCGCACTGTCAAGAGAACACTCCACACCACCTTATTTATTTCTATTATCATGAGCCTGTACTTGAAGAAAAACTGTGAAATGTAAAATGTCTGCACAGGAGCCTCGTTGTACTTGTCACTCTTGTTGTCTATATTGGGTTGTTACTTTTTTGCCTGTACTTTTAGCATGGGAACCAGAGCAGATTGTCCATTTGTTTAGCGCTATTTCGTCATCATCTGTGAAATTATTTCAGGCAAGGTGTGATTCTTTGGAATATTTACATATCTATTAAAATATTTGATCAGGATAAAGCATTTCATTTGTTTCTTAAGCAAAAAAAGACAGATCTAAAAATTCAGCAGCAGAGGTATTTTTGTACATTGTTTTGGTATCTAATGGGAAAAAACAAGTTTATGGCACTAGCCATTTTAGCTGCAATGCTCAAGACAGGTAATTAATTAATTGCTGCTTCTTCCCAAGCCCTTGGGGCAGTTGTTCATAGTGTGCCTGATGTCTCTGAAGGTCTGTTTCCCCTTCACTTTTCTTGGGATGGCCTTGAAGTTCATGAGTTTGTGCTAAGGCATGAAAAGCAAGACTGCTTTTCTCAGAAAAGCTGCTGGTAAAAGAAAGCTATGAGCAGCAGAAAGGCTTGGGGACAAAAGGTAGATTCTATTTGGTGGCTTGCTGAACTGGCCACAGTTCTTTTTCTGTTACTGGGTTGTGATGGTTTTTATTTTAGGAGTAAAAATACTTTTGGATTTGCAGAACCTTATAGCTGATAGCTAAAATTACTTGTTCTTGGTACAAAAACCTGTTATATTCTATGTACTACAATTAGCCAAAACTGTAATAAAAATTGCTAAAAAGCTATTTTGTGTTTATTATGGTTCTTTATTATAATCAATATTAATTTGTGGTGATATGTTTGAAATATTGTCCGGTTCCAGCCAGGATGGGGATTATTTTTTGCAGCAGCCAGGAAGGGCAGGGTTGGAGTGGCAGGGAGTGGGGTTGGGCTCCATGGTAAGGATTTTTGCATGTGAATCACTCTCTCTTTTGTATGCTTTTCTTATTAATATGGTTGTATTACTGTTCCCTTTCTTATCTCACTGCTGTTTCTAGTAAGTTGTTCTTATAATAATGCGTGATCTTTACATTTTGTGCTTCCAGCTCTCCATCCCGATGCAGAAAACAGGGAGAGAGGTAAAGAGAGTGGGTGATTGGCAGAGTGGTTTGGAGTTTCAGTGGGAACATTAAACTGGGGAATACCATTCCTAAACCACAACAACCTTAACTAGGCCCCAGTGTGGGGCACAAAGGGGTGAGATAACAACAGAACTGCCTAGAATGGGTTGGAAACAGTTTTGATCCAAGCATTTTCTGTATTCATACAGAGCCACTGCTCACAATGCTGCTTGGTCTGTTCATGTGGGTGAGGTGCCTAACTCTGCCTGTTGCTGTAGATGCTCCTCGTGGGGAATTTTTTCAGAGCAGGGATAGCAATCAGGGTTGCTTTGTTGCTGTACTGTGGGATGGCAGTTTATGACATAACTTGAAGGGTGATGAGGGTCACTTGATGAGTGTTCAGTGTTGCTATCCAGGGAGAACAGGGAAGGATGATTCTCCCCAGCTTTTCACCCCTTTTTCCTTCTTCAGGCCTGTTACAACTGCTTTTGACAGTTTTGAATTCTCTTTTTATGTTAAGGAAAGCATGTTCTTGTTGCTAAGTCTGCCGGGTCTATTCAGTGGGCTCCATACCATGTTTAGAGTCAGGGCAGAGATTTCTAGGGAGGTCATTCAGACATCTGCCCCCAAGGGTGAATAGACATGCACAGCATGGGAGAAAATGAGCCAGGTTTTGGGGAAGTTCTCTGCTACAATGGTTTGGAAGTTCACCCTTAAAGAAGTACAGGACCCTGTTAAAGTGAAAGTATTTGCAAGGAGAATACTGTGGCAACTCCAGAGAGGAGCAACTTACTGCAGTGTGCTGAGCCCTGGCTTTTATTTACTGGACACTGTTCATCACTGGAGAGCATCCTCAGGTGAGGAGGAGGAAAGCAGAGCAACAGGCACTGTGGCTGTCTCTAGACTCCTTCCCTTTCTTTGCTCCTTCCGTCTGGGATCCTGCAAGCTCCCATCATTTTTCTTGTGTTTCATCCATACTTTTGGGGTAGTATTTTTGTAGGTTCCACTTGTTCTGGTTAGAATGTTGGTGGCTTGTATGCCCAAATGTTCTCTTTTCTGAGGAGAGTAGTTTGAGCTCATTCCCTAGCCATTGTGGCTCTTCAGCAAGGAACGAGGAAAAAGATCATTCAGAGCTTGTGGTGTGCCCTTTTCAGATAATTTGAATATTAGGATGACTGGGCTGGAGATCAAATTGTCACTGCTTGCTCCCAGGCTTTCCATTTGTGTGACACCTGAGGATGAATTAGTCACACCTCTGTCTTCATACACACTCTAATGACCGCAGAGTAAGCGACTGAGGAGAAAGCTGTCCTGTGATGTGACTGGAAGGGAACGTTTGGCACTTCATTAATAAATGCTACCAATCCCAACTATATTCAGAAGGCATTTAGTAGGAAATCCTCCCAAGACTGGAAGAAATTTAAGTTCAGATTCCTGGATTGTAACTTTGATGTCGGTTGAGTCCTTTGCTGTTTCTATCTCAGTAGATAGCATGAGTGCAGAGAAGTGCCTTGTTTTCAGGCAACTCTCCTGCTCCACGCTGCCAAATATTGCCTGGATCTTTCTGAGCATTTGGACAGGGCTAAGCGCACCTCGTGTGTCAATTTAATTGGCTTCTCTGAGGTGTTCTTGTTGGTTTATCTGGTTTCTGGGCCCTGAAGAAGTATTTCCATCAGGATTTTGGTAGCTTGTTGCACAGATTTAGTGGTTACAAAAAAGAGAAAGTGAACACAATATCTTTAAACCCCTGTTTCATGACATCTGAGTTAAGAAAAATGAAAAATGTAACTTTTCCTGCATTTTTCTGGACACTTTGTAATAGATCCTGAAATGCTACATGCTTTAGGGAAGTGTCCAAACTAGAGGACAAATGAGGTGGTTAATTGCTTGGAATGTGCAAGAATACAATCTATAAAGGCTGTGGGAAGAGTTGAAGCTATTTCTTGGAAGGACATTGTACTGGAATTCAGTGCAAAGAACTCCCTGAAATTATGTACTCTTCCCTATTTGCTATTTTCTCTCAACGCTGTGTATGGAATGGAGCACAAAGAGCTTGACTCAGGGCTCCTGCTGTCAGAGAAAGCCAGAAAGAAATGCTTAAAGGATTCCTACAGTGCAAGAAAGCTGTGATTAAAACACTTCATAACTCAGCTTGCTATAGAGATTTTCCCACAGCCCACAATTCCCAAGGGCAATTTCTCAGGAGAGATAACAGTTCGATTAGCAGCTTGTTGTCTTAAAGCCTTATTCCTACCATGTCTGCCACCTCTTCCTGGGGATGCTGAATGAGGTTCTGGGCTGCTGTACACCCTGTTCCTTTGGACAGCCCTGAAGGCATGTGGCTGGCAATGCAGGCCAGTTTAACACTGAAGCAGGTGTTGTCCCTGTGCTGGAGCAGCCCTTGGTGTGTAGTTGTTCCCTAAAGAATCTCTTCATAATCCAAAAAATGGGAAGTGCTACTTGCTCATGTGTCCTTTTATATGAAGGGTGCTGAAAGCAGGCTGTTGTCACAGTGACCAGGTGAGCCCATGTGCAGTGAAGTGATATTTGATGTCATGGGTCAAGCCCAGAAACCGGGAATGGAGGGAGTATGAGGAGGAAGACCTTTGTCTAAGGAGTGATGCGATGGCCAGCCACACTGCCTGTGCAGCCCAGACACGATGGGATCACCCAGGCCTGGCTCATGGCCACGGCAGGGTGTGCCCAGGTTTCAGGTGCCTTGTGGAGTTTCTGCAGCATTTAGCAAGGCGAGATCTGATGTAGCTGCGTGTTTGCAAGGTTAGTTTCGGTACTTGAAATGCAGAAGGCAAATGAATTTCACTCCCACCCACAGGAATGAGAGCCTGTCAGTCCAGCAAGGCAGAGGAGGTGTCCAGCTCCCTCAGAGAACAACATGCTTTTGGGAATCTACCCTGGTGAAAGCAGACACAACCCCACAGCCATCCTGCCTGGCTTCATGGAGCAGTCCTTTGGAGAAATCAGTGCAGCACTCTCATTGCTGTAGGAAATGCTGAACTCCTAGACAGGAAAAGAATGAGGAGCTCTACTCTCTCTCCCAAGCCTGTGGCTTATCCTGCTCGCTTTGAAATCCACTGCAAACAGTTTTGTAGAACTGATGGAGTTGGTTGTTTTTGCTCTATCCCAGCCCTCCCTGGCTCTCAGCTTTGCACATATCATCTGTGGTGATGTAAATGGTGTCAGGTTTAAGGCTGTGTTCCAAGAGTGATCTGTGTTGCCAGATAGAAATTTCTCCTCAGCCTTGTAAGTCATATCCAGGAAGACATGGCAAAAAGTCAGGGAGATCTGAGTTATAGGACATGCTTTCCATTAGCAACTTCACCATGTTGAGGCATCGTGCTTAAAGTGCCTCAGGCTGGCTGTCCCCCAGTTTTTTATTGACAAACAATTTGAAGCTGGTGGGGCAATGATGAGTTGCCTCATTTTTATAAGCAGAAGCCAAAAATTCATGGGGAAAAAAACATGTGGGAAGCATAGGAGCTTACAAGTGTTGTGAAGGTAACTCAGTGCATTCTATAGAATAGGTAAATACACACGCCCTGAGAGCTAATGCAAAACATTCATTAAAACAGACCCTGTGCTGCTTCAGTAGCATATTTATTATAAAAAAGAAAGGCACTGACAGTAAAAGGCTTTGTTCAGAACGTGCTCACTCCTGTGCCTCGCAATCTCTGATTCTCCGGTTGTTTTAAAGTTTTTGACTTATTTTTACTTTTAAGAAGCTTTTCCTTAAAGGAGAGCCTGAAACCTAGGTTGAGCTGTTCCTGTAGTGGTACTTGCTCTGTGTTCAGAGCTTCTCCCCTGGAGAGAACACTCTATTTGGCTCTCCAGGAATATTTCAGTCTCTTTGAAAGTTTGTACCCAGAGCAAGAAAACTGGTTTGAATCTTCCTTTCCTACCCAGCAAGTAGTCTCAGGCTGCTTTGAAACATGGAAACACAGCACGGCAGGGATGTTGTCCATGTGTCTGACAGCTGGGCTCAGCTCAAGGGCTGCGTCTTGGCAGCAGTGGGACTGCTGTGCTCTGTGTCCTGGCACAAACAGCTGGAACAGTCCTTTTGGTTGGGGGCAGAGTGGGGAATCTGCCAGTTTGTTTTGCCAGCAAGCTGTGTTTGGCTGCCTCATTTCTGAAAGAACATAATACAGCAGAGTTGGTGTCACTAACAGTCTTAACTGTGGTTTATCTGGCAGTAAAATAATTGCCAAACTTATCTGTGGCTAGTGTTAGGAGATCCTAAATTTATCATTTTATTCTGAAGTGTCCTGTCCATGAAATAGAACTAGTCCTTTTTCTCCTTTATATTTAACTGGGCTTTTGTGTATTTGAATTGACTAAAGTTGACTGGTATGTGAAGATGAAGTGATCTTCTTTCTTATCAGAATTTCAGATTGTGAGGGAGCAGTGTTTTCTGTTTGGGGGTGTCGTGTTCCCCACCCCCCCAAACACAAACAGACATTTTTCATGTAATTTTTGAGGCATGGTACAAGTCATGACTGAATTGAACTCTTGTGCAACTTCTCTGAGGTAACAAAACCCAGATTGATTTGATGGGCAGGGAAATTAGATGAATCTCAATGGGATTTAAAACCAACAACAAAAAAAAGGAAGGGTGAGCTTTCTGGCTCTCCCAGTTTTATATAAAGGGGTGGTTGTCAGGCCTTGCTGCTTCAGACGTGCTTGGTTGCCCTCACTGTGCAGCCATCATTAAGTGTAAGAGGAGAAAAAAATCAATGTAATTGCAGAAAAGACTGTTTGGTAGCTTCTTAATGTTTAGGCTGTTACAGCCACAGAACTAACAGCTATCAAAACACCTCAGGATTCAATTTAAAGCCAATTTAGAGGAATTCTGGGCATATTTGTGCTTTTGTGCAATAGGATCTACGTACCACGTGGGGGCAATGAGGGACTGTCTGTGTCTGTCTTTAAACTGTGGATAAGAACACGGGAGACACAGTTGTCAGATTTTGCCTGGACTTCTGTTCCAGTGTTGTGGCTCAGCAGCTCTATTTTGTTGCAGTTTGTAGCTTGTCTACAATCTTGATTTTTGTGCTGTGGCTTCAGAACTGCTGCTGGCTATAGACTGAACCTTCTGGGCAGGGAGGACGTGCTTGGACAAGTTCACCAGTCAGACTGAGAGAAGCTGCTGAGTGCGTCTGTGTATGTGCAGGTATGAACATATGCTGTGCTTAATTCACTTGTTCTAATTGCCACCTTCACCATGAGAGCCAAGTTAAAATAGAGATATAATTATGAAAGTCAAAGTAGGTGATTGCAAAAAGGGATTGCAGCCTCTTGGTTTTTTTTTTTTTTTTTTCTGTTAGCAGAAGTTTTTCCTGTACATAAGTACCCAGGCCTGTTCTAAAGAATTGGTTAATACTGAGGGTATGATTCCAGGTCACGGTCTAAGGCTTGTGGACTTTGTGCTTTAGAAAGGCCACTGTAATTAGTAGTTGCAGTGTGTGTAAAAGGGCTCTTCAAAAATTCTCCAAAGGGGAACAATCTGAGAAGCTCAAAGATTTCCTTCTGGGAGAAGTGCTAGATCATGATTGTGGGGGGCAGAATTTTGTAAGGTTGGAAGTGTAAAATCCCAACCACAGAGTGTACAAGTATCTGTAGCATGAAAATCAGTTTGTCAAGTTGGTTTTGCAAGGTATTGCTACTGCTGAGTGCCTTTGCCATTGCATCTCTGCCCATAGAATGAGGTGCATTCTGACTAGTTTTGAAGTACCTCCATTCACTGCTGTTGAAGAGCAGTATTTCTCCGACACTTTCAGGTCAGTTTTAACAGTAATTGAGCCTGGAGTAAGAGAGTAATTCTTGTGAGTGCTATGTACAGGTATGGCTGTGTTGTTCAATCTTTGTGCTCGTCGTGTGGATCGTATCTCTGCTTATCCAGCAATTCCTGTTCACCCTGACTTGAGTCTTTTGTCATTTACTAATGAGAGTTGGTGGAATGACACAACTTCATGATTTCACTCCTTACATGTTTTTCTACCACCTGTAGTACTGGTGGGCTCTTAGTACAGAATACCACCTGACTAAAATTGCTGACATTGGCTTGATTTTGCTATTTAAGGTGCAAACTAATGGTCTTTGTGACTGTTTGTGCCTGTTGGGTAGAGAATGCAGTGATGAGACAGGTTGAGGAATGATTTGTTGATCCATGCAGACTAGTCACTACTGAGATGTCTGAGGTGATGTGGAAGGCAATCCAGAGGGTGGGTCAGTAAGACAAGATAACTGGTCTGTCTCTGGTTCTGCCGCACAGGCTGCAAAGTACTTGGCTGTACTCCTCAGGGCTGAAACACTTGCAGACCAGAAACAAGGCCAGGGTGGTTACTAATTGTCATGACATTTCATCTAACGTGTGAACACAGCTGTGGAAAAGTGAGTTTTTCCCTTGTGGACCTCTGAGGTGCTCTGCAGGTGGTGTGGTGTTACCAGGTCCTCAAAAGTGATGGAAGAGTGATCATCTTGTGGAGAAAGCTCTCAGCTCTTCCAATTAGTGCTAAGTGACACTGTGTTGAGGCTTAGGTTAATGATGTCTAAGGCAAATTGTTGAATATGTCCAGGTAGTAACAGATGGGAGAATTGTCATACAAAGCACTGTCTTGAACTGAAATAAGACTATGAACTGTGGCAGTCAAAGGTCTGTGAACTGCCCCAAAAGGGATTCTGGTGCTTTCAGGGACCCACCTGCAATGAAATCCATACCATTGAAATCCATCTTCCTATTTTCATCCTTGGCATGTCCATGTGTGTTGTCGTTGTAGAGTCTCAGTACAACACACTAGAGAAGTGAACTGGTGATGTGTGGCCCAGTCAGTTTGGTGTACATGGTATAAAACACTGGCTTAAATGGTTGTAACTATTTTTGCTCTCAGCTGTGCCAGCTTGCTTCTGTAGACAGAAGAGACGACATAATGTAAGCTTTTGAAACTGCTTGCCTTTTTGTTAAGAGATTGAGGCCTCTGAGAGACAGAGCTTTGTAGTGTGTATTTGGAAAATATGTGCTGACAAAATCACCAGTAGGTGTAATTTTTCAGTCTGCAGAGTTTCTCTTTGTCATGGTGAAGGCTCTGAATAAAGAAAAGCTTTCTCAGCTGCTGTTTATCTTGGCTGGATAAGAAGTCTGCATTAAAGGACTTCCTCAACCCTCATCCAGAGTGTGATTAAAGAAAAAGATGATATAATGTAGTGAAAGGGTAATTCTGATTGTCCTGCTCAGGCCAAGAGGAGAATGTGGTGCAGATAATTTGTTGTATTAGATGAGTGAGAGAGTTGCACCTTGTTAGCAGTTTTTATCTCAAGAGGAGAAAGTTGTACTTTGTCCTGACACTGCTTCCTTCCAACAGCAACAGCTGGCTTTCATGTGTAATGACATTCTTCTGCTAGTTTTGGTCTCTAAACTTCTTCCTCCTCCTGTAAAGGCTTCAAACACTGCCTGGTTGGCTGAAAAGTTTGATTTCATGGGTGTTACAAAAACTCAGAGGTCTTTGTGGATAGCTGTGAAGAGCATGCTGCTGAGTCTGGTAGAGATAACCATCCACTCCCTCTTTTAGGTTTCAAAATCACCAAACACCACATCTCAAGCATATTTTTTCTTACAGTTGCTGAGGGTCTATCAAGTGATTGAGTGTATAGAACAGAGATTCAACCTGATATGGCCCTTCCTAATCGTACCCTGTTTGGTTGGAAGTAGGAATTACAGAGGATAGAGCTGTCATCTTCTGGACTGTACAAGTGGAGTCTTGTCCTTTCTTGTCACTTCCCCTACTTGTAGCAGCAGGTGGTGCCATGTGTCTCTTTGCAGCCTGTGCAGGTAGGAGTGTGGAAATGAACGGGGACTTCTATAACAGGGAAAAGTCAGCTCTTACATAGGTTTGTGTGCATGATTGAGTTTTCTTATACACACACACACAAACATATTTATGTGTATATACTGCAACCACCTCTGGGGAGCCCCGTACAGGAAAGACATTGACCTGTTGGAGCAAGTCCACAGGAGGCCAGCAAGTGATCAAAGGGATGGAATACCTCTGCTGTGAGGAGAGGCTGAGAGAATGGGGACTGTGCAGCCTGGGGAAGAGAATGCTTGGGGGGACCTAATTGTGTTCTTTCAGTATCTGAAGGGGCTCCAAGAAAGCTGGATATGAACTTTGGACAAAGCTCTGGAGTGCCAGGACAAGGGGGAATGGCTTCCCACTGCCAGAAGGCAGGGTTAGATGGGATCTTGGGAAGAAATTGTTCCCTGCGAGGGAGGTGAGGTCCTGGCACAGGTTGTCCAGAGAAGCTGTGGCTGCCCCATCCTTGGCAGTGTCCAAGGCCAGGTTGGATGGGGCTTGGAGCACCCCAGCATAGTGGAAGGTGTCCCAGCCCATGGCAGAGGATTTGAAGCTGGATGGTCTTTAAGGTCTCTTCCAACACAAGCTATTCTGGAATTCTCTGAGATGATGGAAAATAATTTTTTTTGTTTGTTTGTGTGGGTAGAAAAGTCAGAAATGAGGTGCATGTGGAAACAGAGGTGCTAGGGATGTGGACAATTAAACACACTGGACCTTTGTGCCTTTTCCTTACTGCATTGTTTCAGTTCAGTAAATTACTTGTGTTTTGGGTAAGCAATAAAGTCAGGACTCTTGAGTGAAGCAGAAAGAGCAGCAGCAGGGTGTTGATGTTTCTAAGGACTCTGCCATATCAGTAATTATTGGTTCCTCCCCCAAGTGTGGTGTTATGTGGCTTTAAAGTGATCACATCAGATTTGTTCTCTGACTTAGTGGCAGCTACTTTTTTGCACAAGAAAACTTCAGTGCTCTTTTTAGATGTTTAAGAAAGTGATTGAAATGAAGGTGACTCTGAAGTGTCTGCCCTTTGAAGGATGTGAAACTGTATTAGCAGTTAAGTTGCAAATAAAGAGCCATGCAAATAGGATACTGAAACAGCCTGTCAGTAATGAAAGCGCTTCACGTGATTGAAATCACAATTGATATTATGAATGGAATTGTCTAAAATGTTGTGTACATTTTTGCAACTTTCATATTTATGGGATTTTGTTTTCCTGTATCCATGAGATTCTTCAGCTCCATTTCACTTTTTAAGGAGAACAAATCATGGGACTTTTTTTTAAAACCTTATGTCTTTTGTTCTTTTGAAGAGATGAGAATGCTGCTAGTCAGGAGTTACTCATTAAATTTGCAAGTTGCGTTTTGGTGAGTGAGAGTAATGAAGCTGCTCCTATTTGAAAGGGCTGTTCTGCATAATTTATGTGTTTGTTATTATCAAAAGTCATATGCTATGCTAATATTTTGTTTTTCAAATTGTTGTGAAAAGGTCAAGTTCTCAGAAACAAGACAGCTCCTTGCATTTCTTGTACTATTGGCCAACAACCCCCACCTAGAGAAACCCAAGGATTTCTCTCATTCCTGTTGCTTCTTATCTTGAAGAGAAGACTCTAGTGAGCTATGGGTGACTCAGGAGTTGTCAAAGGTGGTCCTTTTCAGGAAGAGCTCTTTTCCTGGCTGTCCTGTTATCTGCCAGCCTTGGCCTCAGCTTTAGAGCTGATGAAATCCAGACAGTGCAAAGATCTGTTTGTCCTGTGCTGAATTTCCTACAGTGTTGTGTTCTTGTCTGTGCGAGTGAGGGATGAGGTGGCTGGTTGGGGAGTGAGGAGGAGGATGATGCTGCTGCTTTCGTGGTCTTCAGCTCCTTTGTCCAGCAACACTGCCCAATGCCTCTGTGCAGCACCCACCTTTTCTCCTGTTCTGTAGTGCTGAGTCTGTTTCTATCCCCACTTAAGAGCTATATATGACAAATTTAGCTAAGTGAAGACTTAAAACGTTTGTTACTTGGCCTGGGGCTGATCACTGGCATGGTGTTGTCTCCTAGGACAGTGTTTCCCTGAGCAAATGGGATCTGTGGGGTGTGGGATGGGTGCAGGAGTGTGTGCGATGGATATCTGGGGTGTGCATTGGGGGGGTTTCACGTGCCTTTTTTTTGGGTGCAGGCATTGGGCAGCAGCCTGTGGGCTGGCTGCCCTTCAGCTTCGGATGGAAATATTCTTCTAAGGCCTTCATCGTGCTGAAAAACCACGCTTTGGGTTTCACTATGGCATAAAATAATCCTCTAAGCTGGGCGGGATCGGTATGTGCCTCGCTCGGCGTGCGGAGCAGAGCCCCGCCGGGCCTGCCCCAGCCCCGTTACCCGCCCGCAGGGTGGGGCCGGCCCCGCCCCGGCCCCGCTGGCCACTGGCGGCGGGCGGGCGGGCCGGGGTGGGGCCGGCTCGGG
>JACBWW010000019.1:2153208-2318357 GCA_020086605.1 Lanius collurio | reverse complement strand
CGGTGGCTCGGCCCGCCCCGCCTGCGCTTCCGCCGCTGCCGGGCGGTGCGGCCCCGGGCCGGGGCGCTCGCGTGGGAGCTCGGCCGCGGAAGGGAGAGGGGTCTGCGGCCCGCGCTCCGCCAGCCCTGAGGGCTCCGGCTGCCGAAGTCTCCTGAGGGCTGCCAGGACCTGGGGAGCGGCTTCCCCGGGGGCTCAGAGAGAGCTTTCGCCAGGGGCTGCCGCAGGTCTGGCCTGGGCGGCTTCGCCGCTGCTCCCTCGGGCTGGGAGTGTGTGAGCGCCCCGGCACGCCCCGTCCGTCCCCTGCATCCGCCTCTGTGCTGGGGACCCGCTGTGGGAGAGGTCCTGCGGCGCCCTGCTGGGTCAGAGGAGCGCTTCTGGAGTCCCGCTCACCTGACAGGGACCGGCTGCGGACATTCCCCACCCTCCCCGCCCATCCAGCTCCTTCCAAGCCAGCGCGTTGCCGTGCGCCGCTGCAGGGGAGAGCCATGAACCCCTTCGAGGCTGTGAGGAGGGAGCATGGTCGTAGGGGAGAGTGAGGTCCGCGTGCCAGGGAGACATGTCGCTCCTCTCACAAGTGGGGACTCGGAATCTTCATCCCTCTTCATTGCGGTGGTGGATTCCTGCTGCATCAGTTGGTGCCAGCTCAGTGTAGCGATGCTAGCGGGTGGCGATAGCTTAGTGAGAAAGTTAAAAGAGGAGGGTTTGCTTCTGGTGGCTGAAGGGACCTGAGCTGAGAGTAATTCCTTGCTGCTCCGTGTGTAGTGATGCCTTCCTATGGAAGGCAGGGACCACCCTGCTCAGATGCGGCAACTGGGAAGCTGGTCTTACTTCAGATCTGCCTTCTGCATGGGTGAGGGATGGAGCATGGACCCTGCCACTGACCAAAAGACACGGTGCTCAGAGGAGTTCCTTTGAAAGCCGTTGTTATCATCCCTGGAAGCACGCAAAGCCAGATTGAATGGAGCTTGAAGTAAAGTGGTCTAGTGGAAGGTTTTTCTGCCTATGGCAAGAGGTTGGAACAAGATGGGCTTTAAGGTCCCTTCAAACCCAGACCACTCTATGTTTCTGTGATCTTGCATGTCCTCGGGTATAAGCTGCCTTTCCAGATTTGCTGGTAGTTGAAAATGCTGTCTTGCTTCTGAAAAAAAAGCTTATTCCATCCAAGTAGAAGATGAAACTCATTGTGACTTAAAAGCTATTTCAAAACGTACTTGGTACAGAAAGTTAAAAAAAAAGATAATGTTCAGTTACCTAAATTTTGTAAATTTTGTTTGCCCCTTCACTTAGGGCTGAGAGCAACACTCATTCAGTCACTGTGCTTCAGGGGGCAGATTTAGCTATGGTGCCTGGTCCCAGTTTGTAGGAAATTATCAGGATAAACACTAGGTGCAAACAAGTTCAGGGAGAGGCAATGCAAGGAAGATTTTTTTTATCCCAGAACACTACAGTTGTGGTAATATTGCATTTTAGTTTTGCGTTGTTGAGACCTTGTTGTGGCTGACCCATGGCTGGAGGCTGTTGGTGCTGTGGGATGCTCTGCTTTGCCTGTAGAAATTCTGTGTTCTTGGAGCTTGCAGCCTGTCTCAGGCTTCACTAGTTCATTTTCCTCCTCCTTTCATGTAGTCAGCCCCTTGAACTGAGGTGTTTCCTGAACCATGACACTATGTTTTTTGTCCAGAAATGTCATATGTAGTCAGAGTACATAAAACATGATGTGTAACTCTGGTGGTGAAACTGGAAATAGTGCTCGGCTTGGTTAGCACTCCTCGCAAGTTGGGTGTTGAAGACAGAGGGAGCAGGCCAGGCTGTTTGGGGATTGTTAATAGCTGTGGTGGCATTAGTAGGGTGCCTTGGAATAGGATGTGGCATGGGTGAGATGCTCCCAGCTGGCACAGCAGGCCACTGCTCTTCTGGGGATCATGCTTGCTTGTGCACATCATGTGTTCTGCCTAGTTCTTGTTTGGCCTTTAAAATCTAAATATTGTCTGGCATAAATATTTTTAGGAACATGTCATCAATAGGACACGAGGTCAAGCCCCACTGAGTTCACTTTTCCTGTTACCACCTGTGGAGAAGGACTTTGACATCTGCAGTTTCTATTTGATATGACTTTGGTCTCTCCTGGCTGCTGACCCAAGCTCGAGAGTGCCCAGGAGCTCCTCATCAGCCCAGCCTGGGATGACCTGCCTGCCTTGCCTTTGGGAAGCAGCTGGCTCCAGCTGGAGAGGAGGCTGCTGAGGTCTCTGCTGCAGGGCTGTTCCTTGTGCTGCCTTGGCTATTGCTGCTTGCATTTTTTTCCTTTTGAGTAACTGCAGTGCCTGTCTCTTCCAGGAGCTGTTTATTCAGGAGGGAATGAGTGCTCCTGGAGCACTAATTTTAAGAGCGAGTGGCTCATAAATAGCCTCGTGAGGAGGATGACCGATCCTGGGCAGCTCCAACTGCTCACAGGCTCCTGAATGCCAATAGCAAAAATCTTACTATGTAATTACATGATAAGGGGTACAGTATCAAGAGGATACAGATGATATCAAGCCCTGGTTTCTCTTCAGATTAGCAGTTAGAGTTGTAACCTGGGCATCTCTTTCTGCTGACTTTTGTTGTTAGGGTGGTTTTAAAATTTATGATGTAAAAGTTTTTCTCCTTGGCTATGTGGCCACACATACCAAGAAGTTCAGCTAAAGAATACGCACAAAACACCCCAAGAAAGAAACTTTCTGATTGTTTGTCACCCAAAGCTGGGAGGTTGGGCACTGGGCAACGTATACCCACTTTTAAGGTTAAGCCCATCCTTCATGCAGGGTTCAGTTTTGGGTCCCTGATGTGTATCCAGAGAAGGGCAGTGGAGCTGGGAAGGGTCTGGAAAACAAGTTGGACAGATGAGGCACAGCCTGGTGAGGCTCAGCCTGGAGAACAGGAAGCTCAGATGGGACCTTCTCACTCTCTGTAACTTGTAACTCTCTGACAGGAGGATGCAGCTGAGGGGGAGTCGGGCTCTGGTCCCAGGGATCATGGGGCAGGACAGGAGGAAATGGCCTCAAGCTGTGCCAGAGGATGTTTAGATTCGATATTGGGGAGAATTTTTTCACTGAAAGATTTGTCGGGCATTGGAACAAGCTTCCTAGGGCAGTGGTGGACTCCCCATCCCTGGAAGTGTTCACATGTGTGGGTGGGGCACTTGAGGACATGGTTTAGTGGTGGTGTTGGCAGTGCTGTGTTGATGGTTGGACTTGATAATGTCAGAGACTTTTTCCAGTTGTATTAATTCTGTGATTGTCACACTTTCATGTTGTATGGTGTCTCTGAGTGGTCTCAGCCGTGCTGCTCAGGCAGGGCTCTGCAGGGGCTCAGAGGCCACACAAACCTTGTGGTGGGTGTGATTAGGTGGGGACGCATCTGTCTGCCCTCCTGGGATAAGTTTATCTCTACAGGGGTCTGCAAGTATGAAAAAAAACCCCTAAAATGTTAAAATGCACTGGGCTGCAAGCTAGGAAGACATTTGGCCAATCTTGATGTGTGTGAGAACTGAAATGTAAACCACCCCCAACTAATTTGTAAGGACACGTAGGTCTGGCTTCATTCAAATCTGTGGAGCAGGCTGCCTACCTACTCTAAGCACAGAGAGATAAAGGAGTGTTTTCATGAGCTGCCTCTCTTCTTTTCTGACAAAACACATTCATTACAAAACAACAGCCGATCACTCGTTTGGATGTGAAGCCATGTGAAGGCTGTCCCACTGCAGTACCCACATACTCTGCACTCTGTTCCTTCTGAGTTCCTTGCACCTTGCTGCCAAATGGTGCCAAGAGGTGGGTGTGGGACATGGAGGCTGTGCTGCCTTCTGAGCACACAGGACTCACCTTCGTCCAGACCTGGCTGCGATTCCCCATGCAAATATCACCAGTGCTCTGGTGGCATGGGAGAGCTGGGGAGAGCCACAGGGCACTTTTTCCCCACATCAAATGAAACATTTGCTCTGCACAGCTGCCACCAAGCTGTGACAGTAGGACTGGCCCTGTAGGAGTCAGCCTACTTGAACTAGTGTCTGTCTCTTTTTGCCCACTGGTTTAATCTGGGTACAGCACAAGTTTGCTAGTGAGGTGAGGAACTGTTACCTTGTAGTGGTGCCATGAAGATTTTTTGCCTTTTCTTTTGTACCTCTTCTATGCCTTTCTACAACTTCTGTATTCTTAGTACTTTTGCCTACATTCTTCGAGTTGTTCATTCAGTTGGGAGGCGAAATATTTTAGAAGCTTCGTAGGTAGGGATCAGTGTGCCCCAGACCCCAAGGTCCTCTCCAGAACACATTCTGCAAACTGAGATAGAACCACCCAGGGGAAGGTTCCTGGGGGAGGGGGGGCTCACTCGAGCCTCTCATTGGGGAATTTTTGATAGATATACTACTTAGTAAGACCTATAATGTTATACCATATCTTTTGGGTGAGGGCATTGCAGTGTGCATTTTCGTGCATTTCATCTGAATGTGTGCACCTTAGGATCCTTAAAATAAATACCAAGGTAAAATCCCTTTTTTGCCTTCTAACTTTGTCTAAATCTTGATTTTAAGACTAGGAAAAGACATCAGTAGCAGTGCCTGAGGAAAGCTCTGAACTGCCAGCAGTTAAGGTTTTGCATGAGCCATCCTTTTTGGGATGCAGGAAGTTACCAGTTGTTGTTATGTCAGTGTGCGATCAATGGTATGGTTGGGTACTGGTGAGAGACACAGTTCTGCCTTACCCTTCACTGTCCCCAGTGCTCATGCTGCTGGTAGTAGGGGGCTCAACAGCAGAAAAACTCATCAGAAATGAAGATTTCATGTTGGGAAGGCAGAAGGCACAGGTTTGACTATCCCAGTTCTTAACCATGCTTCAGAATGGTTCGTTTTTCTTCCTGCTTTTTCTTCCCAGCTGTTGGATTTTTAGTCATTATAGAATGGTTTGGGTTGGAAGGGACACTAAAGCTCATCTTGTTCCAACCTCTCCCATGGGCAGGGACACCTTCCACTAGACCAGGTTTCTCTAAGCCCTGTCCAGAGTTTCATTAACCTTATTACTGATTTTGCTAGTGTGATAAAGAGTGTTGAATAAGGATTTTGTGCTTCAGTGGGTAATATTTTCATACAGAATGTCGGTGGAAAATCGTTCAGGCTGTAACCCTCTATTTTCTTCCATGTTTCTAAAGACTCTGCTCGCTGTTGGAAGATGGGAGAGATAGAAGGGACATACAGAATTCTGCAGACACCAGGCTCTCGTTTGGGTGCCCAGAAGACCTCAGGAGTGAGTACCTTGGAGTCAGGACAGAACCTCTTGACTGCCATGGCATCATCGCCTGCCAAAGCGCATGAGCGCGACCTCCCTGTCAAAATAAAGATGTTGGACAACACAGTGGAAGTACTTGACATTGAGGTAAGAGATTTAAACCTGATGTCATGTACACTGAGCCTCTGATAATTCAAAGCTCACAAGGATGTGCCTCTGTAGAGAGCTGGGCCATTTTGAGGCAATATCTGAATGAAGATTCCTGTTGGGATTTTACCTGTTGACAGGCAGTGATATCAGTTTCATGGCTTGTTTTTTAAAATCTTTTGAGTATAACAGATGTTTTGTGTTTTTAACAGACTTTAAATACAAGCACATACTGTAAGGAGAGTCTTTATTTGTTGTTTGCTTTTGGGGGATACCAAACATCTCGTGCCAAAGTGTTCTTGCTTCCTGAGCCACATGCAGCTTTGTCAATTTGACAGCTGGGAGAGCTGAAGAGCTTTGCCTTAGTTACTGATTTATATTAATTATTTTAATGGTTTGTATCCTCTGTAAGTAAACTTGCTCCTATTTGAAAGTCTCTGCTTGCCAGCACACTTTAGGAGGGATACACCAAAACCAGTTCAGTGTTTCTGAAAATGTTTATTTAAAAGTATGCTTGGGGAAATCTGCCGTAAGACATAGAAGCCATGACAAATTAGGGGAGATTTTGCTTTTAAACAATTTTTTTTCCAGTTCTTGTTACATTTTCAGCAGCAACCTCAGAGTTTAATTCTAGTTCACCTTAAATCTGTTGCAGAAAATAACTGTGTTCTAGTGAACATACTCAGCTATCAGATATTCTACGTTATCATCAAACTGTAATCAGTTTAATTTATAATTGTGTAATTTATAAATGTGTACTTTATAATTAGCACTTGGAGCCTTAGTTTGTTGCATAGATTCAAAAAGGGTTTTTCAAATAAAGTGGAAAAGATGTCTGTGGAACTCTGAAGAAATAGTTGATTTGGGGATGTCATCTACAGATTCTGTCCAGCTGTTCAAGTCTCAACCATGAAATCTGTTTGCATTTTTTTTTTTTTTTTTTGAGTGAGGCTGTGCCTGTGTCCTTCCACTTGAGCACACAGTGTCTGGTACTGCAAACCCACCCATCCCTCATGTACCACATAGAACACAAAAGCCTCTTTTTTCCCTTTAAATTACGTTAGAATATTTTTTTAGAAAATCCGCTGACTTTAGTTCTTTTGAAGGATAATTTTATTTATTTTTCCAAGTTCGTGTAGATGGTGCTTTTGTGTTTTGTTTCAAAAAAGAAAAAAAAAAAACCCTCAAGCAACACCCTCAGCACTGTAATTTTGAAAGTCAGTGCAAGGCCAGGTTTATGGGGCTTTCAGCTAATTGTGTTATATGTGTTTCCCCTAATTAGGAGCTATCTTAGTTTTTTTTTACCTGGAAATCTCTCTCTGATTATGGTACCCACAGAAACACCTGAATTTAGGCACTAGCCTACTGAGGCCATAATTAATATTGTGCTGCTCTTCTTTATGAGATCAGTTGGAACTGAAAAACTTAAAAACCTCATGCCTGAAACTGTGAGTGGTGAGAAGGGGTCAGCCTCAGGTCAGCTTCAGAGCACTGAGCACAAAAAGGTCCAGAGTCAGCAGCTGTGGCATTACAGTCCAGCTAGCACTGCCTCCATTGCCTTTCAGTTTTGGCTAAATAAGGTAGCAAGTGATAGCAAACAGGCATGAGGTATTAAACTGTGACCCTCTGCCTGATTTCTTTGGTGAGCTGATGGGATAGCAGGAGCTGCTGACTGCCATTTGTCATGGAAAATGGGAATTTTCCACTTGGGATTGAGGGCAGGAATTAGGAAAAGGCAGTGACATTGCTGAATAGGTAGTGGGTGCCAGCGCAGTAATTTCTCAAAAAGCAGTTAGAGAAACTGATGGCCAAGCAGCTGTCCTAGAGGAGCAGAAGTTCAGATTGCTGTGCCACTTGCCCACTTCTCTTTGCTTTTGCAATTTTTGTCACCAGATATGAAAACAAGATGTGATGTTGTGGGATTTTGTTTGATTCAGGTCAACAATAGTTTGCCAGTGCAGTGGGACACAGGCCTTTCCCGCAGGGTTTTGGGACTGCCTGCTCAGGGAGATGTAGGGGATGGCAAAAGATGGTTTGGAGTTTTTTTCCCCCCTATTCAAATTATTTTCTATTCTGTCTCTAAGAACTGTGGCAAAGTACTTTTTACTGGGCAAAATGGTGTGTCAGTGGAAGGACAGACTGAGTGTAGGACCAGATCCTGGAGAGACCTTTCCCTGTGCAGGGTGGTGGGGAACCTGATGCAGTAGCCCTGTTTATTGCCTCACTGCCTAAAATGAGCCACAGTAGAAGTAGCCACAGTAACAACTTAATCATGTAGCTTTACCTTGTCATCCCCTCCTTTCTCCAGGATGTGTTTAAAACATCATCTTGCTTCTCTCCAGGCAGGAGTTGGTGGTTGCCCTCGTTGGTAGCCCACTTGACTTTTTGCCAAAGAGCAAGAAAAGAGACTGACAGAGTGATGCAATGGATGGAGAGAGAACAAAATGGGAAAGAACAGTCTTTTCTTTGTGTTATTGGTGTACCTGGAACAGTTTGCAAAAAGTTCTGTATAGCTGCATTCTACCGCCTTTTGTCTGAAGTCCCTGCCTCTGTCCATTTTTCCCATCTGTTTCGTAAGATTTGATTTCTAGGTAGGAATTTCATTAATTACTAAGAGAGAATTATTCTTTAAAGTATGTTGGGCAGAACCCTTCTCTAGGGAATTTAATTTCAATGTTAGGGGATAGAGAAATACTCAATGTTTCCTAGAGTTTAAAAAAACTGAAAATGGGCTATTTATGGTTTCTCCTTTCCCTTCCAAAACAGAAGAGAGAATGAAACATATCCATTCAAAGCTAGGCTGCAATATTCATTATTTTTATGAGTTGTTTTGTTTTCCCTTTTTACAGCCAGCTTGTTTAGTCAGCTCAAATCTTCCATGTGCCATTTCATGGGGTACCTCTTCTCTCCAAACTAAGTCTGCCCAAAGGGTGGTTTTGCAGACTGTGAGAAGAATGATTGGCAAATTCAATTTAGTTCAGACTGTGGGCACACTTCAAAGTAATCAGAGTTTTACAGTAGAAGTTCTGCCAGCTTTCCAGATTTTCTGAGGAGATTAAACTTGGAGGCTTTTGATCAGCACAAAAATGTGGCAGACTCTTAAGCAGAAGGGTCTGGGCTGGGTTGAATTCACCAAAATGACATTTAATGGAATTGCTGCCATAATGTGGTGTTTAATATTTGGACTGTGTGTTGTTCCTTATGTAGGAAATGCATGTCATTTAGGAAATTCTTTCACATGAGTTATGCTCTATGCTATGAGGAAGTGCCCCAGAAAAAAAAGTTTATGTTATTGTGCTTCAAGTTTACCGAATTGTTTGGGGACAACTTGGTGCTTCTTCAGTGGCATGTACTTCCTCTTCTCCTTCTGCTTGGATATCAAATGAAATTTGGGAGTGAAAAATACTTTTGCATTTTATTATAGGGTCTGCCTGCCTGCTCTACTCTAAGGGAACATTTAACCTGGATTTTTTTTTGTGCTAGTCTTTGTTGGTTTTTTTTGAGAGCAGAAATCTGTTCTTTTTTATTTTTTTTTTAATGTAATGAAGTAATGATGTACTGCATCCCTGCAGTGCTGTCTGAGGTGGGCCCTCTCCCTCTGACATCGGTGGACTTCTAGCAGGGAGATGCTCCACTCCACTGCTTTTCTTGAGAACAGGCTAGTTAGATAAGATTACACCTTAATTCCCCTTTTTATTTTCTTGTTAAGTATTGTCCTCTCACTGCTCATGTCTGCTTTGGTGTTCATTAATGTACCCTGCAAAATTATTACATTACTACAAAACTGAAGTGGCTTATTCTATATTAAACTGAAAATGTGTACTTGGTGATTACTCTGATAGTGTTACTGTCTTTCTGGGCACTTCCTTGGCTTATTGAAATGTATAAATTGCATTATTCAAAGTGCAAAGCTACTCTTCATCCTTCCGTTTAGAACGGAATAGAATAACTCTGGTTATTCTGGCTTCTGTTCAGTTTGTGGTTATCTGTGATTGAAAAGGTGCCATGATAGTGACTTTCCTTTGGATGCCCATTGTTTTCCACTAGCCATTGGAGGCCCTAAAATCGGGAGCTGGCCTGGGTCTGCAGGAGTTTTTTGGGATGGCAGAAGAAGCAATCTGGCCTGCAGTATGCTTCCCATGGTTTGGAGAGACTGTTTCCCACTCGTGGAAAAATGCTGCTCTCAGTAGCAGTGTTTTGGTAGCGTTAGTGCCCCCAAGAACTTTCATAGGGTGATGCAAAAATGATGCAACTTTTAACTTCTGTTATTGAGCAATTTTAAGTAAGAAATACTTGTAAGTTAAAAACTGGGATAATGCTGTGGGCGCTGGAAAGCACTTGGTGTGTGCCATGAGGAGCCCCAGGCACGCTGCTGGTGGGACAAGCAGCCCAGTCCCGGCCCTGGGCTCTGGCACTGGCTGCCCTCCTGCCTCTGCCCAACTCTCCCTGTGCCTGCTTAGACCTTCCTTTCATGAAGGCATTTCCCTTCTGTGCTGTGAAAGTATTAACAGCTTAAATATGTGAGGAGTCAAGGGATAGTCTGCTGCTGAATCCTATTAAGTGCTGTGCTGGAGGAATCGAGGTGCTGTTGGTCAGCTCAGTGTTTTTCTTCCCTAGCCAGGAAGAAATAGTCAAAATTCCAGTAAGAATCATAGCCAGATGTTTGTCATTGCTTTGGTTTGAGTCTCCTAAATATGGCAAATAAGCTGCCTTAGGACTTATTTTTATCTGACCTCAGAAGAGAAAGTTACTAATTCACTATTTTAAATTTGCAATTATTATAGGGTTTAAAAAGAAGGTAACCAAAGCTTTGCATTTTGTGTACCATTTGATTCCACTGTATTTTTTTTTGGCCTGTTATTTTGTGTTTGGAAGCTTGACTTTCTTGATGCTATGTAGGAATGTGGTATTGGGTGGAGAAAGGTGAAACCACAGCCATTTTATTGACAGACATTTAGAGTGTGTGTTTTGTTCATTTGAGTTTTCTGAGATTGAGTTTTTTTAGGAAAAATGTGAACTTAAATTGTATAATAAGCCAAATCTATTATTTTGCAGTTCTCTTGACATTAGGTGTCATATAATTTGTAAAGAAAATTGACATATACTGCAGTAAAGAAAAAACAATCTGAATATCCCTGTACAAAAAGTTGGTTATGCACACATCTTAAAACACAGAAACCATTTAGAAAAATGATGTTCAAGTGTTATCACAGTTCTTGAAATATTAATATAGTGAATTGAATTCATAACAGTTTGTATGGCTTGGCATGTGTTAATTTCTTTTCATAATCTAGTGACAGAGGAGAGTGAAAGTCAGCTGAAATCAGTCTTATGCTATTCAACCAAAATGGCTGCAGGAAATGCTGTATTCCACAAAAACCCCAAAACTAAGAAGTCCGCTGGAAACCTTTTAAACCTTTTTTGGGTGTGTGTGACATTCAAGGCTGGGCCCACAGATGGGTAATTCTGTAGAATATATGTAGCCAGAAAGGGAATAGAAACCCCAAACCAAAGCAAGAATCAACCCACGAGCAGCTAAAGACAGCTACAGAAGTTCAGTGGGCTGAGAGGCAGATCAGAGAAATTTTAGGTTTGTGCCTACTGACAAAAGGGACTTGGAGCTGAGCAAGGATGACGTGGCATGGTACTCTCAGGGTTCAGAGCAGCACAGACTTGGGGATGTGCATTTAGTTAAACAGGTTGCAAAAGCACACCTGTGTGTCAGCTCTTTCTCCTTGCAAACAAATTTATGTCTGAAAAGGGCAGCATTGCCTGCTTGGGTAAGAGAGAGACTGTATACATTGAATATTTAAAAAGCTGTGCTGTGGTAGCAATGCCTGGTGTGAGAGATTTACTGTTCGAAGCTGGAGTGTTGGATGTGGAAGGGGGATAGGCCCCTCTCTCTGACAGAGCAGTCATTCATTAATAAAAACAAGAATTAGAAGAGGGGGAAAAAAAAAAACTTTGTAGAAACTCTGTTAGAGCTGCCTGATGTGTCTTCAACTGAAATCATGAAGGAAAAGTGTCTCTGTGTCCTCAGCCCACGTCTCAGGCAGACAGCCTGAAGCCAGTGGTGTAGGAAAGACTTCTGCTGGCAAGGGGGAAGTTAGAAAAGCTTGGCCTTATCTAATCTGTCCTGTAGGTATTTATTAACCCATCACCATGTTATCAAACCTCTGCTCAAAGTACGCTGGGGAGTGATGTTAGGACAGCTGGTACAATTTCAATTTTGCACAAAACAAAAGGGAGTTTTGGCCTTTTCTGTAAAAATACCTCATTTGTATTTGTCTTTTATGTAAAGAGTCTGTCATAACTGTCTTCTTGATGGTTTAAACTATTTCCTTTGGGCAGATTTTCTCAAAGCAGTGTGTCAGCCTGGAGTAGCCTAACACCTTGCAGGGGAAGTACCTGGGTACTGTAACACCTCTCCTAGGAGAGAAGACTGGGAGAATTGGGATTGTGCAGGCTGGAGAAGGAAGATCTCTGGGGAGACCATATTGCGGTCTTTGAACACCTGAAGGGGCTCCAAGAGAGCTGGAGAGGTACTTTGGACAAGGCTCTGGAGTGACAGGACACAGTGAATGGCTTCCCACTGCCAGAGGGAAGATGGGATCTTGGGAAGAAATTTTACTCTGTGAGGGTGGGTAGGCCCTGGCACAGGGTGCCCAGAGAAGCTGTAGCTGCCCCTGGATCCCTGAAAGTGTCCAAGACCATGTTGGACAGGGCCTAGAGCAACCTGGGACAGTGGAAGGTGTCCCTGCCCATGGCAGGGGTGGAATGAGATGGGCTTTTAAAGTCCCTTCCAACCTAAACCATTCTGGAATTCTATGAAAGCCCAGATGAAATCTGGTGATTGTGGGCATGGATGATGGTTTTGAGGCAAAAGCATAATTAATGGAGAAAGACTTGCAATTTTAGTGAGGTGGGTTTTTTTATAAACAGAGGAAAACAAAGCTTTTTCTATGTTTAAAATGACTTAAAAATATAGTATATTTATATGCATGTACACACATATGAGATGAGGCTGTGCAAGGTCCTAGAAGCACTGGCAGTCTGAGTGTGTGGTGTTGGCCAGGCCTGCCCAAGGGAATGGGCATAGAAAGATTCAGAGGTTTGTGCAAGTGTGTAGGGGCTTGTAGCAAAGTTCAAGGAGGAAAAATTGAGATCAGTCTCCTGACTTCTAGTTCTTTCTCTTTATTAGCTTGTGTGAACAAAGTAGGTGCTTAGGCTTTCTGTAATGAACCTGAATTTGGGATCAGCTACCCCAAAGCAGCTCCTCTCTGTGACATTGTCATTGTTGTCACCTGGATGTTTAATTATTAACAAGCAGGAACTCTGGTGCCAAATCATCCAGCAGTACCTGTGAAACTGTCCTAGGATGTGGCCCACGGTGTTGATTTATGGGACTTCCTTCTTCTCCAAGTAGTCTACAGCAGTGCATGAAGTAGAGGTTCATGTGGGGGCTCATGTGGGGGTTCATGTGTCTATTTACCTCTCCAGGTAATGAAAACAACTGGGAATTTCTGCTTGGTGCCTGGTTTGTGCCTCCTCCACTTTGCTGTTTGTACACTTGGGCACCGTGTGTTGGCTGAGTGCTCTCAGCCACGTTGCCGCTTGGTTTTTCTCTGAGCATAGTGTGTTTTATTCCACGTAGTCCAGGTGTTTTATTTATTTGTATTTATTTATTTGTGTTTTATTCCAAGTAGTCCAGGTATTTCAGCACAGCACCATTTCTAAAATGGACCATTTTTTGTCTCCATGTGCTCTCTACCTAAGTATACACTTTCCAATCTCATTCACATAATTCCCTCTCTTTTGGGAATCTTTCCCATGTCAACCAATTGTTGTTTTCCTACTTTCAGGCACCCAGTAAGTCCAGCCTCTCTGGAAAAGCTTGTTTGTTGGGTAGAGCTGGTTCATTTGGCAGTGATGTGCTTTGACACTGCCTTAAATGATCCTTTAAATGATCATAATTTTAAAGCTCGCCTTAATTAAATGAGCCAGAGGCTTCCATTTCTAGAATAATTTGTCTGACTGTGGATTCTGCTTAAAAAAACCCTGACAAACCCACATCAAAACCAACCACTGAAATCTTAGGACAAAAAAAAATCACGGGGAGAGAGTCTTAGAATTATTTTTTTTTCCTAAACAAAAAATTATGCCCAATATGGAGTGTAATAATGGAACTTAAAATAGCTCCAAGATTTTTATTTGGGTTTGCAGCTTCCATATTTAAGTAAATGGTGTTTCAGTGCTGTATGGAAATACTGTAACACAATAATTCTTCTTTCTGTAACATGATAACTTCTTTTTAGTAAAGAAGGACTTTCAAGATGAAAGTGCACGCTATCTCATTTTGTGATAATGAAGCCACATTGTAAGGCTGCTGTTGCAAGAGGGAAAGCTGGTAGCTGAATTGTGCTCTATAGGGTGAAAAAAACAGTTTGAAAAAAAAGTGAATTCATACCAGCAACTAGGGCAAAAAGGTGGATGAAGTTTCACAAAACTCGTATGTGCTAGATCGGCTCCTATAGGTCTTCATCTAATTCTGGAATTATCGAGCATTGGCATCCTCACTTAGTGGCAGGAGGGACTGCAGGTCATCAGGACCTTGTATGAGAGTCACGTCTCTAGCTGGGCATCCCATGCTCTGTAAGCTGCTAAACACTCTGCAGATTATTCTTGGTGTGGTCTCTTAGTGAAGTAACCTGCAGTTGGGACCTGTCAGTATAGAAAAGTGAAAAAATAAATGTATTTAAAATGCCATTTTCTTCACAAAGAGTTAAGAGAAAAATTGAAAGAATTGCCACTTATTGTTAAATGTTCAGATGGTCAAAATAGAATAGTATTTAAGCAATTTGGCTGAGCACATGAAAACAGTGTTTGACAGAGATGTTACCTGGTGCTTGTTTTTGTGGAGGCGCAGGGAGTATTTTTATTGGAGCTATTAGTTCCACTCAAAATTGAGGAAACTAATAAAGTACTGAAAAGGAAGGCGGTTATTTCTTGCTTTTCCAGTCTGCAGATTGAATACTAGATATGGAGTTGTAAGGTCATCTTGCTTCAGCTATGAAAGCACAAAGTTAATGACTGGTATTCCTTGCCATCTTACATTATTTCCTTCTTTCTAATAAGGATTCTAATGTCCACCCTATATTCAGAAATGCACTTTTGTTTATATGTGGCATTAATGATGGTTATTAACGCAGAGTTTTGAGGGTGTTTTTTCTGTCTCACGCTTCATTTGGACAGAGATCTAACAGATTACAGAAGGGTTGGAGATAAACAGAGCTATAAAGTCACCAAAATGTTTGCATATTTCTGATTAAGAAAGGAAACAACAAGTCTATGTTTAGTTGCAAATTGTCTATTTTTTTTAATTTGCCAAAAAATGAAAAATCACTTTTTCATTAGGAAGACCTCTAAAGTTCCCCAGAGAAGAAAAACCAATAAAAATCCATGACTGTTAAAGGGACCTTTATTTAAATCAGTTTAATTTGCTTTGGCCATTCACAGGGTGCTCCATGTTGGCTCTGTGTTACCTGCTTGTCAGTGATGATGTCAAATCTAAACTTCTGCCTCTCATGCACATCCACTATTAACTAGAGGACTTGGTCTCCTGACAGTTGCAGATTTCTGTGACACAAAAATCCAAGGTGTGTGCTGATGCTAGGGTCCAGTAGCTCCCCTGGCTCTGGTTGCACAAGAGTTTCCATTCTATACCTCAGCTTTGTAACTATTTTTTCCAAACTCTTGACTTTTGGACTGATTCTCCCTTCCAGTTTATCTGCTGCCAAAAGTGGATTTCTCTTTTGGAAAGTTGGAGCAAGGGCAGCTTGCTAGTTTTGGAAGATGAGAATACTCCTTATGAGAATACTGGGATTTTTGGTTTTTAAATTAAAATATGTGGAAGCAGGAAGTTAAGATGTTCTGGAAGACAAGTTTGAAAGTTAGAGAGGAAGAATCGATTTTGATAATATGGAGCTATGGTCTACTGAAAATCCTAGGCTATGAGTTTGTTCTTCTCTCTTCCTAAGCTCAGACATTAAGGCAGAAGGGGGATCTGCCATGTAGGTAGTGATTTTTGAGAAAATAGCAAACAACACTTGGCTTGATTCTCCCCTCTGCTCTGGTGAGAGCCCACCAGGAAGATGTGGATCTGCTGGAGCGAGTCTGGAGGAGGCCATACAGATGCTCCAAGGGCTGGAGCCCCTCTGCTCTGGAGCCAGGCTGGGAGAGCTGGGGGTGTTCACCTGGAGAACAGAAAGCTCCAGGTAGAGCTCAGAGTCCCTTCCAGTGCCTAAAGGGGCTCCAGAAGAGCTGGAGAGGGACTTTGGACCAGGGTCAGGGGTGACAGGACAAAGGGGAATGGCTTCCCACTGCCAGAGGGCAGGGTTAGATGGGATATTGGGAAGGAATTCCTCCCTGTGAGGGTGGGGAGGCCCTGGCACAGGGTGCCCAGAGAAGCTGCAGCTGCCCTTGGATCCCTGGAAGTGTCCCAAGGCCAGGTTGGATGGGGCTTGGAGCAACCTGAGATAGTGGAAGGTGTCCCTGCCCATGGCAGAGGGGTGGAACAGGATGAGCCTTAAGGTCTCTTCCCATCCAAACCATCCTGTGATTACATGGTTCTATAAAACAAAAATAACTGTTGTTACGAGTTTTAAAAAAATATTTATATTGCACTCCTCTGTCCTAAGCATTTCTAACATTAAATATATTTATTTTTTGATAAAGTAAAAAATACAGATGCCTCCATGAGGCAAGAAACTTCAGCTGGGAGTGCCTCTTCCTGTTTGATGCTGTCTTGGCACTGAGAGGGGTCTGAAGGTGTAGTTTCTCTTGCCACACAGGGCTCTCTGTGCCATTACTGCCTGTCAGGGTACCCTGCTGGCACTTGCACATCTCTGAGGGAACTTTCAAGCTTGACCTCACTACAGGAATCAATTTGAAATAAATCTGTTCTATTGAACAGTCTTCTGATGACTTGTTAAAATTATCTACAGTACAGTTAGAGCTGGGTCACTGAGGAAAGCTGTTGTTAGCTGCCTGTTTAGTTTTTTTACCCTGTTGTCTTCATCCTTTTTATGTAAAATAATTCAGTAATATCAGTAGTCATTGTCTTGGCAGGAAATAAAGAGTAATTGAGAAGTTTGGAATGGAAAGTATGCCATGTTGTGAATCTGTATTGAAAGCAGGACCTTTATGAAATGCATTCATGCAGCTACTTGCCCTGATGTCAAAGTTACAGTAATTAAGGAATTACTTAAAGTATTTTGCTTTGTGCTGCTTTTATGCAAATTAAACAATGACATGAAGCTGTCCACTATGTCACTTTCATTTCTGTCTGCTTCAAAATATTCAGCTCTCTGGAAAGGATGGTTATAAATGTAATAAACAACTTGAGGAACTAAATAGTTCTAAGAGGAGTTTTCCCAAAGAATTTGAGGCATAATAGTAAAAGACTGTTCTGTCTCAAGCTTTTGAACCCCATTTTTATTTTAAAATAAAATTAATGCTGTTCTTTCAAAATGTGACATTTATCCTTTGAAGGATGCAAAAGGATACTGAGCCTGAACTGGAGTTTTTCTTAGCTTGTCATTGTAAATGACACCCAAAATTATAGTTGTTAGCCCAAGCAAAATTATTTTACACTTTCAACATTTGGATGGCACCTTTATAATTTAATCAGTTGCTGAGTGCTTCCTGCTCAAACTATCTTAATTTCTTCATCTCCAGTTTTTCTTGAAGGAGACAAGTTTCTCTTGACAGTGGAAGGCGAGAAGTGCCAGGGATCTGTGCCATATGGGCTCTTTTCTTGGGAGAGATGAAGGCAGCTAGATTGTCCTCAGGCACGGAACTTGATGGAGCCAAGAGATGTGACTCAGTTTAAATGGAAGAAATCTGTGTATTAGAATCCAGCTGGGATTATTTTAATGCCTGTGTATGGAACTCGCCATGCACACAGATTCCTTGGTCCGTGCAGCAGCACACAATTTGGCTGTAAAACTTGTCTGATTGCTAGCAGGCATCTTTCATGAGTTAATCCAAGTGTATCAGTTCTAACAGAAGGTGGTTGGAAGCAGAATTGCTTCTTGTTTCATGAATGAGAAATCAGAGATCTGGATCACAGGACACCTCCTGTTCAGAGTCTTCTAAAGGTTTGCAGATTGTGGGTAAGGTTTGTCCATGAAAAGGCAAGTGACGTGTCCCATCTTCTGCACATGAGGTTTGGTGAGGGTGCTGCTGCCTCCCCACAAACATTGCTGGCTGGAAAGTGTTCCCTTCTTGGATCTATGGGGCCTGGGAGAAGGAGGCGTACAATAACAGATGTGTGTGTATGTACCTTAAAAATAAAAAGGGTCCTACTATATTTGAGGATATTTTCTTTTGTTACTATTTGAAGATTTATGCACAAGTCCATAGCAAGAAATGTTTCAATTGGAATAAAAAACCATAATTACCAAAATGCATTTTTCCAGGCCTATGTGTCTCCTGTGGCAGTGTCTGTAACCTGCCTGGGAAACATGGAGACAGCAGAGAAAGAATGGCATTTACTGGAGATGTGGCTTGCCTTTACCTGTATCATTCCTTATTTCATTTCCACCATTTAAAAACCAAAACCCATACCCAAAGAGCCTTCTGCAAGCACAGATTTGGCTAAAAAAGTTCATCTCTATTCTTACCAAGAAAATACTTTTTTAGACATGACCAAACTTGTTCAGAAAAAGAGGTGAATGCTCCTGCTCACGTACCATGTCAGTGCTCAGCCTGGCATCTCTGTACCCCCTGCAGTCACCAAAAACTGGATCATTTCTCCTGACTTGCAGTTTTATTTGAGGGTTTCAGCATTAGTGGCCCGAGCCAGTGTGATACCAAGGAGCTTTTTGAATGGCTTGTGTTTGCTCCAGATGAATTCACCTGACCGAAGCCGTGGTGGCTCTTACAGGTAGCGTGGCTGGTGAAAGGCTGAGTGAGAGGTACAAGCCCATCTTGTGTCGTTCTCTGCCCTGCTTCTGTGCTTTTCTCTGAGGTTACAGTACTGGATTCAGTCAGCTTCGCTCACACCACTGTGGATACCAAAGCTACTTCAGATTTGCAGCACCGCATGGCTGTCAGACTTTCTTTCTCTGAAATTTTGGGTTTTTTTGATGTGTTATAGAGGCATTTGCACAATTCTGAAAACACTGGCAGTTTATATATTTTTCCTGTAAGAGGCAATTACTCTTGAATTTTTTATATGCTTCAGTGATGTGAAAGTATTTCCCCAATGTTCACCTTATTTTTTACCTTTTAAGCCTAAAATAGCACATTCTTCCTCTCAGGTATTTTAATTTGCATTATATTAAATTATTCTAATCTAAGACTAATTTGGCTTTAAAATGAAGAAGTGTAGATTTAGATTAAATGTTGGGAAGAACTTGTTCCCTGTGAGGGTGCTGAGGCCCTGGTACAGGGTGCCCAGAGAAGCTGTGGCTGCCCCTGGATCCCTGGAGGTGTCCAAGGCCAGGTTGGACGGGGCTTGGAGCAGCCTGGGACAGTGGGAGGTGTCCCTGCCCAGAGCAGGGGGTTGGGGTCCCTCCCAACCCAAACCATCCTGTGATTCTGTGATAATTTATTACAATGCCCAATACTTTTAAAGGAGGTACTGTTATAAGTGTGTAGAGTCATTAGAGAACGCTGTGCCAGCTATGGTGGGAAAGTCATAGAGTCTTCCATCCCTGGACTTTTCCAAATGAACAAAACCCCGGTGGCATCAACACTGCCAGAGTGTTCTTCTGGATAACTTGGCCAACCAGAATGCTGCCACACCCTGTCACCGCAGCTGGGGGGCTGCTTCCATGTCACCCTGTCACCGCAGCTGGGGGGCTGCTTCCATGTCACCCTGTCACCACAGCTGGGGGGCTGCTTCCATGTCACCCTGTCACCACAGCTGGGGGGCTACTTCCATGTCACACTGTCACCACAGCTGGGGGGCTGCTTCCATGTCACCCTGTCACCACAGCTGGGGGGCTGCTTCCATGTCACCCTGTCACCACAGCTGGGGGGCTGCTTCCATGTCACACTGTCACCACAGCTTCCATGGTCCAAGGTGTAGCTTGGTGGCCTCGCAACCTCCCGCTGAACCCTGCCGGGTTTTGTGTGGTGCTGGAATGGGATGCAACAGCCTTTTGTATTCTTTCCTGAGTGATGGACTGATGTGTGGGTTCCTAGATGCTGTTTTTCTCCTGGCTCCTGCTACAGTCACACGCAGAGAGATGCTGAGAGATTGAACCAGCAGCGCCAAGTGTCGCTGGTTTGGGTGTGCTGTGGAAGTTTCCTGTTCATCCCTGTGTTGCTGTAGATGTTTGTGTCTTTGTCCCCTAACTTGACTGTCAGAAAGGGTTGGTGAGTGAGTTTCTTGAGGGAGAGATTCAGTGAAAGGATTCCCCAGCAAGCGTGGCGTGAGAGGAGGTTTGGTTGGGTTTCCACTGTCCACAGACATTTCCAGCCTGGTTAGTGTGAAGGCTGTGTGTGGCCCTGGTGTTCCTGGTGTGGGAAGGAGTGAGGGGTCTGTGTGGAGCAGGGATTTGGCAGCTCCTGATTCCATGTGCTGCAGCTGAGGCAGACCACACTACCCAGCTACACAAACAAACGTGTGGCTTTATTGAGGGAGCCGCAAACAGCCTGCAGCTGGTGTGAGCAGGAGACTGGGTGTAGGTGACCTCCAGTGGCCCCTTCCAACTTCAGTTCTTCTGGTTCTGAGAAGGATTTTTATATTGTTTTTTGTCTGTATATTAGGTGTTTGTGTTGTAGTGACAAGAATAAGCTGACAAATCTTTGTGATATTTTTCTCCAGTTTATAAGGATGCCATTTGTTTTTGAATTTGCTGTAAACTTATTCTTGTTTATTCTTATTAATCTCACTGTAACTTTTTTTTTGCTTCCTCAGTCAAAATGTTATGGCCAGACATTATTGACAGAAGTTTACAAGCATCTGAATTTGATTGAATCAGACTACTTTGGAATTGAATTCCAGAATATCCAGTCGTATTGGGTACGTACAGTTCCCTGACAAATCTGGTATAATGAAAAGGTTGGGTGAATGCAGTTCCTTGAGTGACAAAAACTTCTCAGTCTGCTGAAGTTTCCTGTAGTCTCCTGTGGGATTATCTCTTGGATTCTTGTAAATCTGTTTCACTCACTAGAATGACAAGAGCTATTAAAGCAGAAGGGAGGAATCAAATTCTGCTTCTTGTTAAATTTCAGAAATTATATAAAGCAGCTAAATAGCAGTTGATGTTCCCACTTGCAGGGACAGAAATAAAATCCTCCTTTCCTCTGAAAGGGGAAACATGAACTCAAAGTGTACTCTGTGGAGTGCTTATAAAAATCAAATTATGATGTGTAATTTTGGTAGTGTTCGTATTTATCCTCAGTTAATTCAGTCTTCAATTAATTTTCCTGAAGAGCCATTACAAACCTCTTTCTAATCAATGCAAACCTCAGCAGGCACACAGGCCTGCAAGCTTTTTAAATCATTGATCTAGATCAATGCTGACACCTTTAAGCCTCCTAGTCACTTATCCTGTACCTTGCAAAGAGGACAATGTGGCTTCTAAACTAGAAAAGGTTCCCCAAACTTTCGTTTTGTTTTGGTTTTTTTTAACATTTTTAATTACTTTTTTTAGTTTTAGGACTCACATGTAGAAAATATGACTCAGAACATAGGGAATGCTAGTGGCACTAATCCATGCTGCTCTCGAGCTGAGGAAACACAGTAAAGCTTATTTAGTTTCCATTTCTTGTGCATGGTGTCCAAACTGTTTCTGCAGCTAACAAGGTTCTTAAAATCCTCAGCTGTCTTTTAAACAGAGCAGTAGCTAATAATAGACCAAACATAATTGTCTTGTAACAATTTTCTCTTTGGAAGAGTGGGGAAAATAAAAGGTTGAGCTTTCAGAATATTTTGCATTACCTTTATGGCTGTTCCTTTTAGTAGAACAATAGTCTTTTAAAATGTGCTGTCCAAAAGGGAAAAAATGGGGGGAAGCTAATATTGAGTAAAAACCCTTAAGTAGGTAAAAGAGACAGAAAAAGCACAGAAGGGAAGAAAACGTTGGACCTTTTCATGTATGCAGACTTTCTGTAATTCTGCAGCCTGGCTCCTGTCAGACTGTGGGTTTTGGCATGACTCCTGCCCTCTTGGCAGTGGGGCTCAGCTTTTGCTGACTTGGCTCTTCTTCTGTCCAGATGAGCTTTAAGCACAGATCAGTGGCTTTTCTATTGATGCATGAGAAATGTCAATTCAAATAGATAAGTACACTTTTTGTAGAGCAAAGGAATTACTGCATTGAGGAAGAAATACTACTCATAAATTACTGTTTAATTTGAATTTACTTTTGATGTTTTCATATTATGTTCAATAAGAATGTAAATTTGTAGTTTTTTTTCTCTTCAATTTCAGATTTGGCTGGAACCTATGAAACCTGTTATTAAACAAGTACGGAGTAAGTAGTTTTAAAAAAGGAAGTTTTCCTTAATTTGCATCTTCTTTATGTGGGTTGCTTTCACAATTACTACTTGATTTACTGGTTATGCTTCCCTGCAAATTACACATGGTAGGGATGATAGTGGTTCCTGCTGGGGCATGCCAACCTGACATTTCAATAGGTAGTATGTGGTGGGTGGAATGGAAACTTCCTGAGGGTAGGGTTCTTTCTCTGATAAGTATCTGCATAGGTTGGGTCAGCTGGTGTGACGTTGAAGTGAAATATAACACTTGCTGTGTTAGCTTTTGGAAGTTGTGTTGTCATACCGTGGGAAGAAAAAGGAGCGTTTTGGCTGATTCCCATGCCAGCTCTTTCCATGTGCTCAGGAGCAGCTTTGCTGGAAGAGCAGAGGTGGGATCTCCCACCTGGGTGGTGGCTGCAGTGTCAGAGCCTCTGCCTTGGCTGTGAAGTGTGCTTGTGCTGCCTGGCCAGGAGGATCCTGCAGTAGTGATGCTGTCTTGTCTTCATACCTCCTAAAAAGCAGGCACTTTAAAGGCCAGAAGTAGTTGAAGAATGCAGGATGCTGGTTGGTTCTTCAGATGTTGAAAGATTGGATGCAACTTTTTGTTTTTTCCCTGTAGAACACAGTTAAGGTATTTGTTTTGTGGCTCTGATTGTAGAGGCTTTGTGGAAGAACAAGATCAGGAGGGTGTGGTGGATTCCTACTTCTTTCCAAATCCTGTTGAAATATGTTGAATATGAGTAGTGGGAAGTAGCTTTTAGTTACTCTTCTGTTTAAAATTGATTGCCAGAAAATATGAAATCATCAATTCTAGCTCATTTTTTAACTTTAAGCTTACGATTTTGACTTTTCTCAACATTGTTTTTTAAGCAGAAGAGCCAAATCATCTATAAAGTAAGGCTCCCTTAGGAGAGTACAGAATATTTTAACTCTATTTTCCCTGCCAGATAGAAGTTGGGAATGCCATCTTTTTATATGCTCCTGGGTTGAAGGATTTATGTCCTAGTAAAAAGATCTGGTGGATCATAGATCTGCAATGTTGCTTGGTTACTCCTTCTGTATCCTCTCCTATACTATATAAATTGTGGAAGCTTGACCTTAGACCATAGACAGTGTTCCCTGATGATGCAAATACTGTTCTAAAATGGTCTAAAATCATGGGGCTGTACTAAGATTTATGGCTGCTTTGCAGTCTACCACCCATGTTGTGTTGCCAGTGAAACTGAAAGAGTTGTTTAATTTTATTTTTTTTTAATCAGTTTGTAGGAGATACCAGTCAGTTGTCTGGCAGATGTTCACGTTCTGAAATAAATTTTAAATTGCTTTAAATGTCCTATTTTCTGTAGATAGTGTTGTATTCACCATTCCTGCCTGGGTAGTTTTTCCTCACATCCTTTTTGTTTCTTGCTTTTGCTCAGACTTGGCTTCTTAAAATAAATTCTGTGTCTTGGTTAAGACTGGACAACTATTTCTTTTCCTGATTTGAGTGGAACTCATTCACAGAGGAAAGGCAAGATTGACTAAACAAAAAGAGGAGGATTGTGCTACAAAAGCAAATATGCAGTATTATGTTTTTATTTTTCTATATTTGTTATTATTTTTTATTCATTATCATTTGATGTAAGTGATACATGAAACACTTCCAAAATTTCTCCCACATTAATACTTTAACTTGACTGGCATCAATAATGTTCAGGGCTGTTCTTAACCTCGTGAGGATCTTCCAGAGGCTTAGAGTATTTTCTGAAATTTGATGTAAAGTTTTGGTCTTTTAACTGGAATCATTAAAACTGTTTATTTTCTTCACTTGGTGTGTAGAATCCTTAACCTCTGCCAAATGTGAGCTTTGTGTCCATTATAGGGTGGTATTTCCGGCCTCCTTTCGTTTCTAGATACTATGCTGTAATGAGGATGTGGATTTTAGTTTTTTTTTCATTCACCAAAGCTTTGGTAATTCTGGAATTTGAGACAGGGAGCTACTCTTGTCACAGCTGTGATAATCTGTGAGTTCTCCCAGCTACTAGTCAAAAAGCAAAGTTTGTTATTCTCTCATTAGCAAACAAGAGAGTGAGTGAAGGAATGTTTGTCCCATGGGAATCAGGTATTCCAGACAGAGGAAATCAGTGTACTTTGGGGCAGATGGGGTTAAACTGGACTTTGTCAGGCTTTAAGAGATCTTGGTGCTTAAAATAAATTGAAGCAGGCTGCTTGTGCTCCAACAAGTTTGATTTATTTTTAATTTGGCTAAGTTTACTTTGAATTAGCAACGGCATGGTGAATCCTGGGGGGCTGTGCCTGGCTCTGGTCCAGAGGGTGCCTGTGCACATCAGGTGGATGCTCAGCAGGCTCCTGTAAGCACAGGCTGGCCAGTGCTTTGCCTGCCTGTGGAATACTTGGCCTTGTTTGCTTTAAGGCAGGAAAAATGCTGGAAAAATGGTGGTGCCCAGTCCTGGCATGGTGAGAGATGGTCAGACCCTGTAGTAATTCCTTCAGAAATCCAGGTGAAACAGGGATTGTGGTTTCGCAGGCTGAGTTGTGATGCTGGAACTGTTAATTCAGAGCATTATGGACTGTGCCCAAGAGTGACCAAGGGTTCTCTTTAATTTTGACAATTGAATTAGTTTTGTTGTTGTGGAGATGTACAAGAACAGTGTTGGAAATGGGAGGACGTGGGTATTACCAGGCATGCTGGGAGCAGGTTGCAAACACCCTCTTATCTCCATGGAGAGCCAGACAGGTCTTCTGGCATCAGTCTTGATGGTGGGGGTGGGTGCTGGGAGCCTGTGGGATGTGTCTCCCTTCTGCTGCCCTTCTGAGACCCTCTCTCTGGGTCACCTGTGATGGTCTTTTATGCAGCCAAGATGTTGCTTTGGGGTATTACAGGCTTCATGTTGCATGAAACTCTTTCTCCAGCATTCAGCCTGCAGACTCACCTTGTCTATGGTATCCAAGCTCCTCTGGAAACCAGCTGCTTTATCTCCCTTGGCATGGACAATCTGCACCAGAGCCTGCTGTGGTTAGCTGGGATTTGAAATCTGCCTGGACTTTCTTTGTGTTGTTTCTCTGTTGGCAAACAGAATATGCGCGTGTTCATGAAGAACACCAGGTTTTTTTGTGAAATGACCAACTTTTCTTCTAGGACCAAAGACTACAATGCTTCGTCTGGCTGTTAAGTTTTTCCCTCCAGATCCAGGTCAGCTGCAAGAGGAATATACTAGGTAAAGTATTTTTAGAACTATTGGACTTGTATTACATACTGAATTAATAGAGTAGGAAGGCAGCACAGCTGCTCCCAAGTGAAACCGAGATGGAAGATGAGTGAAAGAGCACTTATAGTGAGTTTTACAGTTCCAGCAGACAGGTGTTGGTAGATGAATGTTATCAGAAAAAATACTTTTCAAAACAGAAAACAGCACAGTCCTTGAAAACAGAGAAGAAAGTGTAACAATCACTCTGGATGGGAGATATGATAAAATTAAATGCAATTGAAAAAAAAAATCTGAGAATGGAGTGATTCCAACCAAATGGATTGTGATGAAATCAGGTGCATTGAAAAGGACCGAAGCTTGCCAAAATTACACTTACTGAAATCCCCAAATCAGGGAATGAAGTCAAACAAATGTTATCAGAAGAAATACTTTTTCAAAAGAGAGAACAGCACAGTCTCTGCTTAGGGTTAGGCTTTCCAGCATCATGGTGTCAAGGGAGTCAGAGTAACAGAAAATACTAACCTTTATAAACAGTGCCTGTAAAAAATAAATATAAAATAATTAGTACATATTTTAATAAGTGATTTAAACTTCCAAATCTCACACTTGCAAACACACTTTACTGTTCACATTTTCCACTGTGCTCATCATGGATCATTTTTGCTGATTTTTAATTGATCTGTGGTGAATTAAGCAGCCCTATCCACCACGCTCACCTGGGGATCTGGTTTGAAGTCTGTGCCTCTAACAAGGACATTACCCAGATGTTGTTTAAAGAGCTTTTGTTTGGTGCTTTTCACAGTTTCACTACTTTTAATTGGAATTCCTCTTAGAGACGTTCCTTATTATCCTTCAGATGTATTTGAGAACAAAACGAGCATGATAACTGTTGTGGTTGTCTCTTGTAAGGAGAAATACTGCCTAAATATTTCCTTTGCATCAAGTTTTCTTATGTTAACTGCTGTTTCATGTAGGAGATTCACTAGGAATACAGCTTTTTAGAACAGGAACTGTATTTTTCCCATTTATTGAGTATTTATGGTCTGCACTTAAAGCAGCTGCGTAGTTAATGATGCTGTTAATGATAATGTATTCTTAATTGTGAGTAAAGTACTGAAAAAACTGAGAGAGCTCATCAGACATGCTGAAAGCAGGGCACACTCTTTGAGAAGCCTTTAATACATATTTACAGTAGTTTAAAATTTTAAAAAACTCCTACCATTCGAAATGCATAACTTCTATTATCTTTTTGCTTCAGGAATAAAGTTTAAAAATAAATTCTTCTTTAAAAAACATTATTGCTATTTCTCAAGGTGTAATTCAGTAAAGAAAAGGGATCAGTCTGTCAGTTTGAAGGTTTATAGTAGTGAGTTGTTACCTGTTTACTGGAGTCCTTACTGTATCTTCTTCCAAGTAAAAGGAACAGCACAGAAAGCTGTTAAACAGAAATGATTCCTCTTTAACAACTGAATGGGAAATATTTTAGTTGAACTAATGTAGCAGTATAAGAAAAGTAAATTGAACTTCTTACCATCTTTGTAGGCTGCTAATACAGTTCTGCAAAATACAACCGCTGAGTAGATTAGTTGAGTGCTATCAGAATTGCTTATGAGTTTTCCTAACAAAATACTGGAATCAGTGATGTTCTTCCATCTTTTTTTCTAATAGATAAGATCACTTGAAGTGTTAAGTTTCTTTCCAGCTAAAAATGACAGCTGCTGTTACTGCACAGATGAAGCCTGCTTAAAATGTGGTTTTCCTTCTGCTTCCTCGTTCCTGTGACTCCTTTTGTGCTGGTAAATTGCACTGGACTAGCCACAGGTTATTTTGGTTTGATTTGACACTCCTTGGTATCCAGGCTGTTGTGTTATTCTTTGGAGAGCGGAAGGATCAGGAGATGCTGCTTTTATAACCTTTTGCTCAGATGTTGTGTTGTCCTTTCCTGTGCCAGGGTGGTCTGTGTAACTGCAGCCTTGTACCTCTCCTCCAGGTACCTGTTTGCATTGCAAATCAAGAGGGACCTGGTGGAGGAGCGCCTGACCTGCAGTGACAACACGGCTGCTCTGCTGGTCTCCCACCTTCTGCAGTGTGAGTATCCCAGCTGTGCCAGCACTGCTGACGGTGCTAACCCGCGTTAAATCACACACAGAAGCTTTTGGTAACTAAAAGAAGTCTCTGTCTCACAGTGTTTCCTTCTCCACACACTGTAAATACGTTGGTTTTCAGCTCTGGGATGGGCATCAGGACTGGCATGGGGAGGAACAGCTGGTGCTTATGTATGAGGTGAATTTGGCTTCAGGGAGTTAGGCAGTACGTAAGCAGCCCTTTGCTGTCTGCTTCCCTGGCACTGCAAGCTGTGTTGCCAGCACTCCACATCTTCCAGACAGCTGTTTCCACCTGTCTCTGTGCTCCCTCAGCTTCACTTCTCACTTTCCCTGTGTCTGGGAGGAGATGACTGTACAGGAACTGGGCTGAAGTGCAACTAGAACCATGCTGGAACAGGCTCTGCAGTGGGGCTGTCAGCAGCTTTCCTCCTCACTGGGACTGAAAATGGAAATGGGAAGCAATTTTTTTGGAAGCACTCCATGCTGCTGCTTGCTCAGTCTGTATGTGCTTAAAAACCAAAAATGTGGCCTTTGAGATGAGGAGGGTGGAAACCTTGAGTGAGTTCAGACAACGAATTGCTGGAGCAGCAGCTGAAGTGTTCACAGGCCTGCAACCCGACTTGCAGACAGGGCCTGTTGGTGGCTCTTTGCTGGCTGAAAGCAAAAGCTGATCAATGATGCTGCTTCACATGTGCACTGCTAAATAGTTGTTGGTTGTCTAATTCTGCAATGCAATATAATAATACAGTTATGATAGTATTACTTCTGGTGATTTTATTAGAAGAGCAAGTCTCTTTGTGTGTGTGCCATCACCATTAAAACATGCTTGTGCTTTTCCAGCACTGTGGAGCTGGTGAGCAAATCTCACCATCAGGCCTTGCTTAACTTGATTCTGCTCTTCTGAAAGGTGGGCTGTGAGAAAGTTTATTTTCAACAGAAATTATTTTACAAAAGCACCTTTTGGTATTTTTCACTTGTTCTTTCATGTGCTGGCTTGATTTTAAACAAGATTTGCTGTGTTCTTGTCAAGAACAAGTCCATTCCTTTCTCTGGCAGTAGCTGATGGCAGATGCAGTGGGGAAGCCCTAAGACATAGAACAAGCATATGGCGACTCTTCCTTTGTTGCATCCATCCCATAATCACTGCACACACAGCATCACAGATTGACTCTGCATCTGAGTTTGAATGTCCTTGTATTTGTCTAATTTTTGTATTTGCTTATATTTTTGGCATCCTTTCACAGAAATGAGCTTCACAGCTTAGTTTTTGGGAAGTTTTTAGGATAACATATATACTTTTATCTTTAAAAACATTTTGTGTTTGAATTTAATATTGCAACTTCGTATTTTATTATTAGAAAAAGTAAATGGCTTTTAAAAATTTATTTGTTCAGCTTGTAATTTTTATATACATTTGCCATATGTTCTGCTTGCCTTGTGCTTCTGTATTCCAAGCCAAAGAGTTCTGGTCATTTTATGTTGTATCAGATGGAAACTATTTTGCACTTTACAATAATGCTTTTTTCTTCTGTAAATCTCTTCCTAAATTAACAGCATTGCATCTGAAAGACATGGATATGTGAAGGGGAGACTAAAAATCCAGATGTAATTTGCCATCTTCCCAAGTAGCCTTGTCTATTACTATTTTACATGTATTTAGTAAAAAATAAATTGAAATATGATGTTTGATGTAAGGTATCTGTAAGGAAGAAATGTTCAGGCTACCTCACAGGTCTTCTACAAGTCTCACATCTTGCACCCTTAAGAAGTCTAAATTTTCCAGACCATGTTCAAATACTGCTGTAATCCCCAGGAAATCATCTTGGGATAAATGTGAGCTTGGTAAAATGAAACTGGATACAAAGCATCACACACAAATGTGAATCCTTAAAGGCTCTTGTGGTCTCTCTAATTCCTTACCAAGTATTTTCTCTCATCCATCCTTTTCCATTGTTTCTTCTTACTCTAACGTTGTTTTGTTCTCTGTTGTAGCTGAAATAGGGGATTTTGATGAATCAGAAGATCGCGAACACCTTAAAACAAACCAATATTTGCCAAACCAGGAGAAACTTGAAGGAAAGATCCTGGAGTTCCACAGGAAGCATGTGTAAGTGAGGATTAATGTAAACCACTCATGTAACCCTGGGGCAGCAGATGGGCTCGCCTGGGGGAGGTCGAGCAGCTGCGTGATAGGATGACGTTAATAGTGTGTAAATTAAACACCATTTGAGCAGGAAAAGTTGGGTGTAGCAATAGATACGTAGTCAGGATGGAGTTGTTGGGCAGTAGTTTTCTCAAGTGATTTTTGCAGTATACCTTTAATAACATGCCAAAGAAAGCTGTCACGTAATAATGGGTTTAGGCAAAATTTTTCTTCAGAATTTCCGTTCTACAAAGTTTAAGCTCAGTTTTGCCAGCATATGCAGAGCTCTTGCTTTTGTCTAAATAATTAGATATCAATTGCATCATGTTCTTTTGCTACACATTAAGCATAAGGGAGATGGAGGGGGAGGGAGGGAGTGAAGAAGAAATACCTTCCATCAGAATTCATGTAATACCTTATCTTACAGTTGGATATTTTTGAAATAGGGGAAGATTATTGGTGACAAACTCTGCCACAAATATAAAATTAGTTCCAACATGGAGTCAGGAACTGCAGGAACGTATTCTTCTGTATTTTTCGAGACCTTGCATATTAGGACATAGCAATTTGAAGTTCTTTTATAAATTGTGAATATCCACACACACATTTTATTGTGCATGGTTGTGTTTTAATCCAAACTTAGATTTTCCTTTGCTCTCTGTGGGTAAACTCATGGATTGTTGCTGACTGATTTTCTTTTAAGACAGAACAAAGGTTTTTTAGGGCAGCATCTGTGTTTAAAGACACATCCTGTAGTATTGGAAAATTAGTTCCTGGGAATTTCAGTGATTAACTATTTGCTGTTTATGATCAGTCATTTTAACTTACACTGAAGTTATTGCTAATGATGAAATTTCAGCTTTGTCAATTCTTCATGAAATCAGGTGGTTCCTTTTTTCTTCTTTTGAACCTTTGAGGTGCACATGGAAATAATGAAGAAAAAAATAAATGTTTTTAAGTAATTTAAAGTAATTTTGAAATAAATTAAAATATTTGGTAGGATTCTTCACCTTGGGAGAAGGTAGCTGGAGGAGGAAAACCATTAATTTCATTATTTTTGTCTTGTCTAAAGAAAAGTGCTGAAAGAATTAGTAACTTCAAAGCAAATTAAAAGGAGGAAACATCCTTTCCACAGAACTTGTAGCATTATTGTGATACTGCTGCAGGGTGCTGTGGAGTCTGAAGCTGCAAATGGGTCATGCAAGGTTTTGATGCAGTGTCAGCTCATGGCTCTCAAATTTTAGGTGAAATATGGGATTTTTAGATCTAAGTACTCCCAGAGCATGGACAGAACAGCCCAGTGTTAGTCACGTACCAGGATTCTGTTGAGCTGCTTCTGTTTGTGGAGAATTTTCCTGGTTTGCTTCTCTTAAAGGAAGGGTTATGACTGTCTTCTGAGTCAGGGACTGGTAGTTTTGTTAAATAGATTTGAGCTTTTTTTTCAAACAAGTTACTTCTAATCATTCATTACAGTAAGGAAAGTTTGTGTTTTTGCCTTTCAGGAGGGAGTCAGAAGAAGGTTAATAGGTGAAGATTCCTAGCTTCGTAAATGTACTTTTCAAAATTAGTTTCATAAGAATTGCATTTAATACAGCCATATTATTAAAATGATTGTAAATCTTATTTTAAGGCAGTATAGAAGTATAGATGCAAGCCATGTTAAGATTAACAGCTGAGGCATGTAACTAGAAAAGGTTACCAAGGAATGTTAGCGATACCTGGGTACCTTGAAGGCACGTTTCAAATTTCCCCTGCGCCTTTGGAAACATTTTTGTTAGAGAGATGTCATTTTGTAAGTACTGCAGTCTTAAAATTAGCTGTGGCTTCCATGGTTTAACCCCAGCTTAGCCCTGTGCAGCTGCTAGCTCCCCCTTGGTGGGCTTGGGGAAGAGATTTGGAAGGGTGAAAGTAGGAAAATTCATGGCTTGAGAGACAGACAGTTTAAATAGATGAAGCAAAACCCACACACTCATGCAGAGCAAAACCAGGAATTCATTCCTTACTTCCCATAGGCAGGCAGGTGCTCAGCCATCCTCAGGAAAGCAGGATCCCTTCACAGGTAACAGTGACTTGGGAATACAAACAACATCACTCCAAATGTCCTCCCTTCCTTCTTTTTCTCCCAGCGTTACATGCTGAGCATGAGGCCATGTGGGGTGGAATATCCAGTTCAGCAAGAGCCTGAAGTAACTTATTTTATTTCTATAGTTTATTAAAAATAAAAGATATGTATTTTGTAGATGGTGTATTGGTACTGGTGCAGTTAATTCCTGGTACCCAGCCACTCAAAATACAATGTTTTCTGCCTTCCTGTGAGCAGTAAAATACTTGCTGCGAGGTGAGTGCAGGATTCAACATGACTCATTTTGCCTGTGTTCACATGTCTGTGGTTTCTTTGTCTGTACATACAAAAATCAGAAAAGAAGTAGAAGATTTAATAGATTTATATTTACATTTACTGTTATCCCTCATGTCCTTTCACAACATGTTAGCTTAGTTGTCCATGGATTTAAATTCTTTAAATTGTGTGTAAATTAGAAAAACTCTAGCTTGATGCTTCATCTTTAAAGTTCTTTATGAATCACTGGGTTTAAATGCTCTGTTAATCACCTACCACTTGACAGAATTTATTTTGAATCCATTGCCATGGGAATATTGTATCACAACCAATATTTGTTGAGCTGGATGGTTGTAAGGAGCCTCTACACTAACACCTATAGCACTGGCAGCAATTTTTGCTGGAAATGCTGATATTAGTGTGTCATCCATTGACCTGGGGAAGATTAAGTAGATTTTATCTGCTTAATGGCTGGACAAGATTAGAGCAGATTGTTTTGGGGCTGGGCTGTGCAGCTAAGCCTGTAGGCAGCATCTGAGGGCAATTTCTGAAACTGCCTTTCTTTATACCTGTCTGCGGTACAGTCAGAGCTGCCTGGCTCTGCTCCCAGCTCCTTTACACCAGGCTCAGCCTTCTTTGGTGGGTACAGGCAGGTTGTGTGCAAGTGAACACTCTTAAAATTGGCCAGTATCTTATTTTTAATTCTGAGATATGCTGTGCTTTGGTCATATGTAATGGTACATGAAATAACTGTCAGTGGTTCTACATCAGTTACACCAGACTGTTCATGAGGAATTTTTAGTACTATAGAGCTCCAATTTTCCTGTTGCCCTTTTTTTGTTTTGCCTTCCTTCCCTTCCAACCCTCCTTCCCAACCTCAGCACCCTCTTTAAAAGACAAAGCCCTGCTTTCATTCTTAATGTCGCTGTATTCAGAAGAATTATAGCAGGAATTAGTGTGGGTGGGAGTTACACACAGTGCTCTCAGAGTGTAACTCAGGACGCTCTGGCCAAAAGTAGGATTTATGATCTACCTCTTTTGTCTCGTATATATTTAATAAATAGGAACCATGGTACTCCAGCTCTTTGACTCAGTTAAGGAATCTGTGGTGGAAATGGAAACAACACTCAAAGCCAATACTAAAAGCAGTTGCTCCAATGTTACTCATTTCAGTGAGGGGAAGAGAAATCTGCTTTACCAGATGAAACTCTTAGACATAACTAATACAGCAAGTACCAGTAACAACACTGGTAGAAATGCAGCTACAAGACTCTGTAGTTTGGCATTTCTGTTTCCATTTGAAATCAGGTTTTTGCTCCTCTTATATTCTTCCCTTTATATTACATGGTCACATAACAGTGATATTTGGATAAGGGTGGATTATGGAATGAGCTTGTAAAGTCAGGAATGTCGTTGAATCCCTGCCTTTTGCAACTGGCAAAATGAATTTGTGATTTCCTGCTGTAGTGTTTTAGGTTCTTTGTTTTCCCCTCCAGAATGAACAGGGCAACAGAACACTGCTGAAATCCTGTTGTCAAATGTGTGTGCATTCAGTCTTACTTTCTCAGGGCATTTTGTGTATGTGTGCGTTTTACACTAAAGAGCATTTTAGTCAGCATCAAAGAAGCATTCCTTTTTCTAACAACTTCTGTTTTTAAAGCTGTAGCATATGAAATAAGTTTTGTAGTTGCTAAAAAGCTGGCAGAGAGGTTTTCCTTGAAACTCTCTAGCTTTCTCACGTTCTGAGAACCTTTTCTTTCACATGCAGCCTAAGGAAAACCTCTCTGCCAGCTTTTTAGCAACTACAAAGTTTCATAATTGTATTCTGAATTGTAGAGACAGCTCCTACTTGGAGTTAATATATATTGTCATCATCCCTAGTTCTGTTAAATTCAAGTGTAATAATAATTAATTTCAATATTCTCTATTTATATTAAAAAAAAATTGATATGGTGCTAAACAATTGTTTAACCTAACACATGACTCTAGGTGGGTAGAAGGAGGTATTTTTAAGGAGTATGACTAGAAAGGCCAGTTAGGGGAGCAGGAGAATTTATTTAGTGCTGATGTTGTAGTTGGCACTGCACAGTACTCAAAAATAGATAATGCTAAAAATAGTTTATCATCTGTTTTAATAAAATGAAATGCAGATTTGTGGAAGGAAGATCATTTTCTTCTTGGAAAAAAAGGCTTGTAAAATTTGCTTAGTCTGTGTGTGCAGGAATCTAATCTAGTTTCAGCACTGGTTGTTTGTAAATAGAATAATAATATTTGTTTAGCACCTGTGTCATCCTTGTATCATTACATTTATCCTAGTGAACTTGCACATGGAATTAATTCAGTATTTATTATTTCTAATCATTGTCAGCAGGGTTGTAGGGGGTCAGTTTATCCAGCTGTGGCTCCTACAGTCTCACTGCTCTGAATGCCCCAGCAGGTCCTGTGCTGTTGGTGTTTCATAGAATTCCAGAGTGGTTTGGGATGGAAGGGACCTTAAAGCTCATCTTGCTTCGACCTGCTGCCATGGGCAGGGACACCTTCCACTAGCTCAGGGTGCTCCAAGCCCCATCCAGCCTGGCCTTGGACACTTCCCAGGGATGGGGCAGCCACAGCTCTCTGGGCACCCTGTGCCAGGGCCTCCCCACCCTCACAGGAAAGAATTTCTCCTAAGTGTAATCCTAATCTCATCTCTTTTAATTTAAAACCATTCCCTCTTCTCCTATCACGTTCTGTCCATATAAAAAATCCCACTCCCTCTTTTTTATAAGCCCTCGTTAAGTACTGAAAGGCCACAGTGAGCTTTCTCCAGTGCCTTCTCTTCTCCAGGTGTGCAGTCCCAGCTCTCCCAGCCTGTCTCCAGAGCAGAGCTGCTCCAGCCCTTGGAGCATCTCTGTGCCCTTCTCTGGTCCTGCTTCATCTTATGGAGTGTCCACTTATGCTGGGGGCCCCAGATCTGAAGGCAGCTATGCAGTGGGATTTCCTGGGGGCTAGCACAGGAGAAGGTTCTCCTGCTTTTCCTGGTTCTCCTGGACCATATTATGCCTAAAACTGGGTAATAGTGTTTTCTTGCAGAATATTTGTGGTTCAGAGATCTGCTTGAGTGTCATGCTTATGTTTGTGATAAAGACTATTTTGCTTTGCAGTGTAACTGGGGCATAATGAGTAGCTGGACTTGATCATCTTCAAGGTCTTTTTCAGCCTTAGTGGTTTTATGATTCTAAGAACTCCTTCATTTCCAAACCACCATTTGCTCGTTCATGGAGGATCTTTAACTCCTTGTCAGGACCCATGAACTTACAGAGAGTGTTCTGACTTAGACGGCAAAGCTCTTGTCAAAATGAGTACCAGCTGAAAATGCACTGCAATCTAACACACTCTCTCATGGAGAAAAACTAGGGGGCTTGAGGAAAAAAAAGGACTGTTTTCATGCAGGAAAGCAAAGTGTTAGTGGTTTGACGTCAGCTAACCTGGGGAGCAGCCAGTGAGGGCTGAAACTGTGATGGGTGTGTGCCAGAGTCAGGAACAGTTTCTGTGTTACTGCTTTGGACCTTGTGCACCCTTACAAAGCAGTTGCTCCTGTCTGTGTACAGCTTCCTTCTGTTTTTAGGGTAATTTTGATGAGGTTTCATTTAAAGATCCTTCTCTGGATTCCTTAGAACAGAGAGAATTGTCCAGCCAAGGACTGGGGGAATGTGTTGTGCCTGGAAGTAATAGAGTAATAATTTTGTGGTCCCAAAGCCTGACCTGAAAAGGGTCATTCTGTTGCAATATTTGCATTGTTTCTGTTTTGCTGGCTGTGCAACTCTACCAGCTCTCACTTCTTATCTTAGTTAATGCTAATGTGTACACAAGCAAGCAGAAGAAGGAGCACTGTGGATTGAATTTGGATTTGTTTAAGTTCATGATTTCTAAACTGAAAAAGCTCTGAGCTAATTAAAATCTCTTTCAGCGTTTGTCTTGGAATGCATTTGACATTGGCCATCAGCTGTGTCATTACAAAACTTTCAATGTAACACATGACTTGAAGTGAAACCACCCAACTATATGAGACAGAAAATTCTCATTTAGTGCCAGAGTTCAGACTTAAGTGTGTTAGCAGTGTTGGCAGTATTGTAGAATCAGATTGTTCTTAAAACTTTATTTTTCTTCCTCATTATAGGGGTCAAACTCCTGCTGAATCTGACTTTCAAGTGCTTGAAATTGCCCGGAAACTGGAGATGTATGGCATCAGATTCCACCTTGCCTCTGACCGTGAGGGCACCAAAATCAATCTGGCAGTTTCACACATGGGTGTGCTGGTGTTCCAGGTACAGATGGCAAACTGTGTCTGTCTGTCCTTTTAGCACGTCTTGGAGTATGTCTCCCATTTTAACATCAAGGGTCTCTGATGTCTTGAAAATTTAGTGTGTTCTATGGTCAAGGAGTGTCATTTAAGCCCCCAAAATACTGTTTGGTACAGCTTGTTCTTGTGCAGAGTGAAGAGCATCAAGACCAAGTGACAGTAAAGTAGAGGGGCTTTGCTTGAAGTTAGGTGTGTGATCAGAGAAAATCAATTAATTTTGAACAGGTCTGGCACAGGTCTGTCATCCTGGACTTTTGGTTTGGTTTCTCTTCTTTTCATATTCCACTGTATTTTTGCTGGGATATTGTTGCTCTTATTGTATAGGAATGCTGATTGATTGGAGTGATTGGACCAATTAGTGTTACTATGTCTGTTGTGTTAAATAAGTGACTCAGTGCTCAGAGTCCTGTTTATGAAAGCAATGATAGTGTTTTCCTCTCTCCAAAACACAGAGGCAGCTGATCTACTGAAATATTTCCGTTTGGGTGCTCAGCTATGTCTTACCTGTTCTTTAGTTACTGTGAGGGAGCTTCTTTTGGAGGTGCATCAGCCACTGCAGTCCTGCAATTCCTCTCAGACTGCTCAGTGGCCTCTCTTGTTTAAGGGAATGTTGTCACCAGAACTAAAAATCCAGCTGAATGTGTCCACATACACGTCTATATACCCACAATGGAATTTTGTTTGGTACTCTGCTTTTCTGAGACTTCTGCTAACATTTAATCGTTCTCATTTTAATTCAGGGTAACACGAAAATCAATACCTTCAACTGGTCCAAGGTTCGTAAACTGAGCTTCAAGAGGAAACGATTCCTTATTAAGCTCCACCCAGAGGTCTGTGTAAGTTTTACTGTAATATAGACTGGTCAGTGTTGAAAAAAATACCTATGCTTCATTTCATTATGAAAGTTTCTGGAGTTTGTGATTTTATGAAATAGCCTCAGTGGGGCAGGCTTGGCTTCATCATTCAAGGGTAAATCCTTCCTTTGTCACCCCACAACTTAGGATCTTTAGGTTTTGTGTTTCAATCTCAGCTTATTCTTGACACAAGCTTACACATGTATAAATGTAAGACAGAAAAAAAATACTAGACTCAAGAATTTGGTGCACCCTGTCCCAGTACTTCTACTTTGAAAAAGTTACATCCACTTTCTTGATTCACATGAGAATTACCTGATACATCTCAGATAGGAATAGGTGGCTGAAATGATATTGTTGTAGCTTAATTTTAAGGATGGTGTGATTACCCTTGCTTTATCTTTTCTATACATCTGTATAGCACAAGTGTTATTTTTCATACTTAGCTGATTTACAGTAGATGCTTTTGATTGCAGATGTCATCAAAGTTGTTGTTGCTTCCACTCTGGATGACTAGATTGCACTCAAGTGTTTTAATTTATTTTAAATTTGAGGAGAAAACCAATTCTGGACATAATATAATTTCATATATCAAGGACACCTGAAAGAGGACGCACTGCTGCTTGTGTAGCAATGTGTCTCAAAAAGAGCCCTTCAGAAATTTCATGGGATAACTGTACTCTGACATATGCAGTATTTTCCATTTTTTTCTAAATTTCAGTGAGACAAGCATCAGAACTCTTAAAAGATTAGTGTTTTAAAGTAGCTACTATTTCACTTAAATATTTATTTTTTTCTTCGAGATTTCTAAAGCTGGGTTATATTGAGCATGTTTCTAAAGTCAAGTGCTTTTTAAACACTTTTACAGTTTCAAGGTAAGCAAACATTTTTGAAAGCTATTAAATAATTTTTAGCTGCATTCAGAATCACTCCCATTAAGGCATATGAGAAGTGATTTAGCAAAATCCTGCCTCTTGCTGGAGTTCAGCTTTTTTGTTGGCACTCATATGCGCTTTCCTTTTATTCTTATTGTCATTTTAGGTGCTACTGAACTTCTATGTTTTTTTACCCAGGGTCCGTATCAAGATACATTGGAGTTTCTTTTGGGAAGTAGGGATGAGTGTAAAAACTTCTGGAAAATCTGTGTGGAGTATCACACATTCTTTAGGCTCTTCGACCAGCCAAAGCCAAAGGCGAAAGCAGTGTTCTTCACCAGAGGGTCGTCGTTCAGATACAGGTAGGGAGAAACGCAACAGCCTCATTATGGCATAGAAAATGAGATCAGAAAGGAAGAAATATTCTAAAGTCATTCCATCTCTCATGCTCCTCCCCTGTGTTTGATAACGTTTGTACTTCTGTGGGTTCACAGTGGACGAACACAGAAGCAACTAGTGGATTATATTAAGGACAGTGGGATGAAGAGAACCCCATATGAAAGGTAAGATGAAATAGCTTTGTTAGGCAAAACACAGCTGAGACTTTCACAGTGCCCTTATTGCCTAAATTTCAGTGTTTTCATGATGCTTGGAGGGAGGCTTATCCTCAGATATCAAATTTACGGTAGCTAAACAAAAATGTAAAAAATTTATTAATTTCTGATGATGTAAGAAGCTTAGGGAAGTTTTGTACCATGTTTTGATGTCTGTGGGCAATGTGTGGCTTAGCTGTCTGAAATTGCAGCACGTACTCAAGATTCCATAATGTTAATGAGGACCTGTGTGCCACTGTAGCTGTGCAATCAGCCAGTGGCAGAGCAAGTAATGGAACTTGGGATCTGCAAGTTTGAAACTGTGACCTTAAATACTCAATTGTTTCTAAATATATAAATTAAGAATATACTTTTTCATTATAAAATTGTTTTTTCCTTACTTGACTCTAAATCTGTCCAGTCTACATGTGAGAAACTCCTCCAAATCCTAATCCAAACTACATGTGGGAAACTCCTAATCCAAAAGATTATAAGGATTTAATAGGAATTTTTAGAAGTTTGCATCAATCTACTATTAATAAATATTTTTAATGTCTCAGACTCCAATTGAGCTCTTTTTCTACATGAAAATTTCATTTTCTGTTTAATGATTGACATAGAATGGATCTAACCATGAGTGTTAGATAGGATACCACTTTTTGGAGTCTGACACAGACTTTTATATGATTGACTGTATTTTTAAAAATTTGTACAGTTGTTGCAGATTAGCTCATTCTGGTTCTGAAGCCATTCCTCTGTAGGTGTTTATAATAATGACAGAAGATGGAGTTAAACTAAAATGTGCTGTTTAGTATCAAGTTATTATTCAGTCCCAAGTTGTTCTTGAGTTCTCCTTCAGTGGTACCAAGAGTTCCCCACGAGCCAGGTGGGGGTTAGGCTCTTTTCCCAGCTAGTAAGTGACAGGACAAGAGGAAACAGCTTCAAGTTGTGCCGTGAGAAGTTTAGATTGGATACTGGGAGAAATTTCTTCACAGAAAAGGTGGTCAGGCAATGGCACAGGCTGCCCAGGGAAGTGTTGGAGTCACTGTCCCTGGAGGCGTTCAAAAAATGTGGAGATAAAGCACTTGGGGACATGGGGCAGTGTTGGGCAACAGTTGGACTTGATGATCTTTGAGGTCTTTTCCAACCTTAATGATTCTCTGATTCTGTGAATGATCTGGATCTTTATTTATTTTTGTACTTTTCTTACTCTTGCATAATTTAATTTACAACTTCTTTGACCTTTTAAAACTTGAACTAGTTATTAACAGAACATGATAAAATAGAGCTTGAGATGTTTCTGTTGGCTGGAATGGCAATAAGTGATGGGGGAAGGAAGGAGGCTGATGCATGTCTTGGATGCTGACAGGCTGCTCTGTTCCACAGGAGGCACAGCAAGGTCAGAGCCTCCACTCGCGCCTCGAACGCAGACGTGCCAAAGCAGGTCAGTTCTGCAGCACTCTCGGTGGTGTGGTCAGGGGCATTGACAAACAGCTTTCCAAGGTGATAGTGAAGGAGTCAACTCACCAGAATTGCTTGCACTGTTTGCTCTTTGTCTGGCTGCACAGTTCTTTTTGTTGGTGTTACTGACCTGATAGTTGTAGCCAGTGGAGTGTAAAGTGAATAATATTTTACTCAAAGTTCCACTGAACCAAAAAGGAAACGTTGGACTTTCTAGGGTGTTGTTGTTTCAGAGGATTAGTTTATCTCCAGGTACTCTCTGGCAGTCTCGAGGCAGACTCAAGATGCCTTCTGCAGGATGCAGCAAGAAACAATCATTTCACTGGATGCACTTGTATTACATGGGAGAGGTTAAGGAAGGATCACAGAATTTTTTAAAATTATTTTGTTATTTTTCCCTGTGGATGCTTGTTCAGCTATAAAATACATGCATTTTATTTTCCATCCAGTTATTAGAATTAAGGAAAAAAAAACTTACCTTTTACATGGACTGCTGGATCAGGTTCTGTGCAGTGTTTGCTGTAAAGTGAGCTCCTGTGAAGCATATATTCCTTCTGCATCTGGATGTAACTGGATGTTACATTTGTTTTTTATGTATTACACAAACCTTTTTATCTGTTGTATTTCTGCTTTTTTTTTTTTTTTTTTTTCCTTTTAGAGTGTCCCATTCACTGAGGGCTTGAGAACTCCAGGGTCTCCAGCTTCAACAGCTGCCCCCTTCCACTTGGTTCACTCCTTGGCCAGTCCTGCTTCTATGCTGCCCATGTTTGCTGAACCCAGCCCTTCCTCCTTGGACCCCCGAGCACCGTACACAAGGATTCCAGACAAAACCAGTGCAGCACCAGTGGAAGAAGCGGGGAGGAAGCTGATGCAGCAGCCTGGATCTCCCATGCTCCAAGGTGTTGGGTTTGGTAGTGTTGCAGGAAACTGTAACCCGTCTTGTCCTGTTGTTGAGAGTGGTTGCGATGTAGATGTAGAGAGGAGTAGGAAGGAGAGCAGGGTTGCTGGTTGTAAAAATGACAATGATGAGGATGACTTTACCACAGGTGTATTCATTGCTGAAAAAGAGCAGCAGCATGGCAGCCGAGGTGCCCCTCTTTTCACACTGACAAATTCCCAGTTACAGGTGTCGGAGGAGTTTATTGATGATGACCCAGCAGAAATGTCTTTTTTTGCTGGGGGCTCTGAGGCATTTTCCTATGTGTACAGTGGGTTAGAAATAAAGGGTTCTGAGTTTTCTAAGTGTCTGTCAGAGTCAGCTGGTTTAACTGCAGATGCCCTCCAACAAAACACAGTCTCTGCTCAGTCAAGCCCCGACAGGTACTCAACCGAGGCCGTGGATATGAATATGGAAGAGGAGTTTGAATTTGAAGAAGGAAGCGATTTCAACGGCAATGAGAGGCCATCAGACACCTCGGAGCTGTTTGAGGTGAAGGCCCAAGCAAGCAGAATGCAAAGCCTCCTGAGCCCCTCGGAAACGAGCTCCCTCATCAACAACCGCTCCGAGAGCAGCTCCCTCAACAACCTGCCGCTGAATGGGACCTCCTCCCTGCACACCTACGGCTCTGCCAACCATTCTGAGGCCAGCTCCATGCTGAACTTCCCTGCCTACTCCGTGCGCTCCGAGTCCAGCTCAGCTTTCCAGTTCACGGACATTGTTGACCAGCTGGAGCAGCTGAGCTATCCACCCACCACCACAGAAGACTCCAGCAGCCCAGACACCGACTCCTGGGACTCGGAAACGGCTGCGCCTCTGGATGCAAACCTTTTCTTTAGTAACCCCTTTGCTCAAACCTCTGGGGACAACTGTGCCTTTGACTTTCAGAATAATTTAAAAAATCTCACGCAAGAAGACTGGACAGAGAAGTCACAAATCAATTGATTGCCTTGATTTTTTTGTGGTGGATTCCTCTATGCTGTTCAGGCTTGGAAGTCAGTAGGGTGTGGTATCAGTCAATCCAGTGGCAGAATTTTAAATCACATAACATAGTTGATTTTTTAATTTTTTTTTTTAAATTCATGTGCCTCTTCAGTGTCCCTCAAAGAATGCAAGTTTTAGTGCTGTGTTTCTGTGCATCACACTACATCAAGAATGGGTTATAATAGGCTACAATGTTGGAAAATACTACATTTAGGAAAAAACACTGATTTCAGAGAATTTTAAGTATCAACTGGCTCATGTAGACATCTCAACTCAACTGAAGGATTTCTTCAGCTGTAAACATATCTGTAAGAGTCTCATATAATATGCTGTTCCTCCAAAATCCAAATAAAACAGTCACTTTTGCACATGCTTGTTGACCAGCAGCTGCATCCACTAAATTGCCTGGTTTCCTGCACTGTAGCAAGATCCTAATTTTGGATTTGTTTTTGTTCCCATAATCAAAAAAAACCAAACAATCTTCAAATCATCTCTGAAGGACAGTTGTAAAATACCAACCTGTGCAACACGTCTGTGGTATGCTTTGAAGAATAAATAGCCTATATCTACCTTTGGAAGATTGTTTGGAAGAGGGAATGCATATATAACCAAATGGAAATAGCAGTTTCCAAACTTCTTGTGAAGACAAGCTTATTTGCTGACTTCCAGATGTCTTCAGCACTCCAGCAGCAAATGTTTTGCAGCAGTTTGGAGATCACAGAGACTATAAAAGCACTTAATCCCCCTCACATTTCCGTTCTTTCTTGTTATTAATCACTCTGCATAAAAATTCTTACAAATTAGTTCAGAAAAGTGTCCTATATCTGTGGAGGACAACTGGTGGTAAATCTGGTGATAGCTTCAACTTTTTCTTTAAAATATGGACTGCATTCCAAAAAATACTGTAATTTTTCTGAGAAATTGAGTTGTTAGGAGAGGTAAATACTGGAGACAACAGTTAGAGTTTCAGGGCTTTTGTAAATGCTTTTAGACAGGTGGCTTTGGTGTGAGACCTGAGCTGTAAGTTTGGAAGTGTAATAGAAAAGACAATTGAATTGTTGCTCAACTGATGCAACATTTAATTTAGCAACATTTATTGAGGCAAAACAACAAAAGTTGTGAAATGTTCTTTCCAATTGCCATGGATTGTGGGGGTGAAATTCTGAGCTTCAGCTTGTAAGAGCATTTTTTAGACTACATCCGAGCAAGAATGGGAAATCTGTAACACCTGACCCTAATCTTGTGATGGAAAGCATCATCTCCTTCAGCCGTTTGGTTTTGGGGTACCTTTCTGCCCAGTTTTCAGTCCTTTGTAGAGAGAGTGCAGTACTAATGCAACTGATGCCTCCAAAATAAGCTGCTTAGTTACAAACATAACTTTATGGTCAACGTTATTGGTGGCAGTTTAAATATGGTCTTGCTATATCGTTAAAGACCTTCATTGTTTACTCAAACATTTAAAAAATACTATTTTTTCTCAAAATACTGGTAACTGAAACTTTGATGGAATACTTTTCAACATGAGGCAGAACATGAGGAGGTAAAACCTCCTTTAGTCACCCATTTCTTCCAGTTTAATTTTACCAAGGTGTAACTATTCCACACTGCTTGCTTTTATCTTGTGTTTGAGTGGGGTGTGTGCTGTCCCATGAGAAACCTGTTCCCTTTGCCAGCAGCACAGAAAGACAAAGCACATTCAGAACAAAGTATTAGCTCAGACCTCCAGTAATGCACAACAAGGTGCTCTTTTTCTTTTTGCTAAATGTTACTTTTCTTTTATTTTATTTCTTTCCTGTTGAATGTGTGTTCTGGCTCTTTGTGGGACTTTATTCAGGCCTGTGGAGATGATGTTGTGGGTGTGTGGTGTGACATTTTGAAATAGGACTTGGAGTAGGTCTGCAGTGATGTAGAGACCTGATGCCTTTAAGTATGTTTTTAGGTGGTTTGTCTGGTTTCTTCCTAAGATGAACTACATGATGTAACCTAAGGAAGGAAAAGAAAATCAGCAAAAAGACAGAATTCTGTCTGCAAGCTCTGTAACAGGTGGTAGCATCAGGGACAAGTATATAGATAAAGATGTAGAGAAAGGCTGTTGATGTCTTTGATCTTTTAAAAAAAGAATCAGGATTCAGCTATTACATATAACTGTGTTTCATGTCCTGTGCCTCAATCACAAGCATTCCTTCAAATGTGTTAGAATAGCTTAAGATAGAAATAAATCCAATGAAATTCTAGTTTTCAAAAGATCTTGGTAAAAAGCTGCCTGTATTTTCAATGTGCAGGCTTGCCAATTTACCTTCTTGCACCACAGTTAGTTTGAAAAGGTATCTTCAATGTTTTTCTTCTTATTTTATTATCTTCTTTTCTTATTTTGCAACTGTGCAGATCTTTTATTGGCAGTTCTAACTCTCAGGGATTTTTTTTTTTTTTGAAAAGGAAGCAATAAAATTCTTAGTGTAGTACCCCTTTTGTTTTCCAGAGGAGTGGTAGTGACTAGGATTTCAGTCTTCTATCTTAGGGCAGGTTGTGTGGATCCAAAGGTGAGGAAGGGGTGAGGGAAGCTTTGACCCTCGTACAGATCTGTTCAGATGAAAGTTTTAGGTACAGAATGAGAGTTCAGAGCTGCTGCTGTGCCCCTGTTAGTTCTGTCTGTGCTCTGGCTGACTGATAGCATAGAGCTGTCATGGTTTCCTTCTGTGCTTCACTTGATTTCCAAAGCCATATGGCTTCTGAGGATATCTTTGCATGCTGAGCTGTGTTGTTTTGTTTAAGGTTTCCCAGACAGACACAAAAGAGCAGAAAGTTGGTTCATAAGTAGAGTTTTTATTATAGCAAGAAAGCTGTGAGCAAAGTTTCTTCATCATTTCCGTCAGAGACATAAGTTCAGATTCACTTTCCAGTGGAGATGGAGAAAACAACAGCTGCCCTGAAGGGAAGGTGGCAGCTCAGACCTTCTCAGGGAGCTCGAGCACCATGTATGGGTTATTTCAGTGCAGTGGATCTGTCCTCTTTCCCCCTGGCTGTGGTGGCAGAAGAAGGTGAGACAAGGAATCTCTTTCCCTGCTCTGTCCCGTTCATTTACTTTTGGGGGTGAGGGGAGTGGTGAACTGGAGAGCAGTGTGGTGTGTCTCGAGTCCTGGTGATGCTGCTTAACTTCCAGCACTGTTCCCTGTGGTTTGTTTTATTTTCTTGTTACAGTGGTGATAGTAAAACTTAGTTCCTGGTACTGATTCCTGTTTATTTCCTGAGAACACAAGTTTTCCTTTCATGAAGGTGAGTGGTGAGCTGGCAGTGTGAGAGCCAGGAGCCCCGCAGACCCTAGCCAGTGACCTCTGCTGCAGGAACCACAAGGCATGGAAAACAGGGGAAATGGCTTAGGAAAAATTACAAGATTGAGAAGATCTTTGTCAAGTATCACATGCAAGGAAGCAGCACTGGAGGAGCTGCGGTAGAGCAGATAAAACCCAGGTGTAAACTCGGTGAGTCCGTGGCCAGTGAACAGTCGTCCCCCCACTCCTCCCAGCAAACACCTCTGCAGGTGATGCCTTTTTCTCTGGTCCTGAAAATAAGAGTCAGATACAGTTAGGGTGGTGAAAAGGCTACCTTTATATCCTCAGGTGCACAAATTCATCAGATAGAAAAGGCTGAAGATGCGCACCCCGTGTAATGCCTGTACAATTTTTATAGATTCTACAAATTAGCATATCTGACAAGAGCCCCTCAATTAGGAACCTGCTCCGGGAAGTAATTTCCCCAGTTCTAGTACCTTCTAGATTCTTCTCCCTCAGAATGAGATCCAGGCCCTGCTTACAAAAGTATGTCTCAGAAAGCTGGTTTCAGCCTTGGTTTCTAAGGAGAACCAAGACAGCATAGGGATCCTGGAATTTGTTTTGTCATTCTGCCTAGGAATATGTTGAAGCTAAGCTACAATATGAAGCTAAAAAGCTACAAGTATATGTGTAAAGGATACAGAGAATATATAAAAGAAAAAAAGGGTAAAACCCACAACAGCGTCACAGGTACATCCTTGCACATTGGCTTTGTGCCTCCCACCCCGTGGGGAGCTGGGGACACACACAGGTACGAACATTTTAGCCAGTGCACAGGTTTTGGTGCTGTGCTTTTCCAGTAGGAGGTCAACAGGGCTTTCCAGGTGTGTTCTCCTGCTCTACACAGTGCACTCAGCATCTATTGCAGCGCTGGCTCGGCAAAGGGAGTGTGCCAGGGCTCCACAGTGAAGCAGGGCTGTTTTCCATCCTTCCACGTCTCTCTGTTCTGTTGTAGCAAACACATGCAGCTGTAGGATGCATGCCAATATTAGTGGCTTATCCCAGTGAGTCAGGGGCTGCTGGGCTTAACTCTCTGCAGTGCTCAACTGAAGGTTGCAGTGTGACTGGAAGAAAGCAAAATGGGTGTTTCAAGTGAGCAATTTAATCCCCACCTGCACTTCCCTATGTGTGTACTCAGAACCCTTCTGATGCTTAAACACATTTATTAAATGTAAAGCGCTACATCAGAGCATTTTTGATCATCATCTATGCAGTTAATGAAACTTAATTTGCACAAAACATAGGTCATGGAATATTCTCTGACCTATTCACCACCTGGTTAAGTTTTGTTAAATTTACTAACCTGTGTTATCTATTGTGCATAGACTTTGTAATTTTAAAGTATTCATTAGTAAAGTAATACATACTGTGTATTCCCAGGACTTGCCATATTTTATCTTAGGGTGGAATAGGGCAATATATCAATCTACTTTCACTTTAATTTCTAGTAAATTTCAGAGTTGCAGAATAATCTGGATAAGAACAAGTATTGATCTCTTTTTTTTCTGTGCTTATTTGTATTGTGATCATAGGTGATTTTGTTTAAGGGATTTTTATTTTGGTTTCTTTGGTGGCTTGGTTATGGTTTGATGTTGGGTGTTTTTATTTGGGTTCTTTTTTTTTTTTTTTTTTTGGTGGTGGTAGGTTTTGTCTAGATGTAAGTCCTGGTAGGGGTAAGATTTTGTGAAGACACTAATAAAAGTTGTTATAATTTTATGCTTTTTTGGTGCAAACCTGTCGGTAAGTCATTCCCATTATTGTCATTTTACAAACTGTTCTAAGCCATAATTACTCAGTACTGAATGAGTGTAATCACAGGTCTCAATACAGCCCTTTAGCTGTCATTGCCTGCCATTTTTAGGGGCTCTTACACCTCACTTGTCACAAGGGCTGTGTGTATATGTATGGCTGTACATATACATTCGCTGTCTGAAGATGGAGACACTTTACAGTTCCAAACGCATCATAAAATCTGCCTAATTAATTACCTGCCCATGGGCTCCTGTAGGATTACTCCAATGGGTGAGCTGGAGGTTTGGGAGTTCATATTTGGAACGTGATTCGCTGCTCTGTGGGAAGGTGTTCCTGTACATTTTCCAAAGCCATAACATTCTGCTCGAAGCACAAAATTCCCATTTATTGGTACACCCAGGGGTACGTGTGCCTTGGTTAGAGGGACTCCCCAGTTCCATAGGTGCTACTCTTGCCAGGGAAAGATCACAATCGAACAAAGAGAGCTGGAATTTTTTAATTGATCTCTTGAACTTTATCTTTTATATGGTAAATGTTTATTGAATTATATGTTGGGGTTTTGAGTATTTTTGTGTCTGTTCAGATTGCCAATTATGAACCTACAGATTTGTACTAATTCATAATTTTAATTGTTTATGCAATAAAACAAGGAAAACTTTGATATAAATGACATCATGGGCTTTTTAGCTTTATTTTCATTAACCTTATCTTTGAAATAGAATAAATATTTGTTCTCCTAGGCAAGGCATCTTATAGTTTTATTCCCAGCTTTCTCCACACAGTTTTCCCCCTGTACCACTGTTGAAAATAGAGCACAGTAGGCAAACACTGGTGTGTGGGTTTCAAATTCCTGGTTTGTGCAGATCTTTTGCTTGGGATACAAATGGGAGTAGAAGCTCAGATTTCTTTGTAGGAATTATATTTATTGTGGAGAGCTTTTCTTTTAAGCTGGGTATGTCCCTTGAACTCTCTCTCCTGTATATCTGTTTTTATTGGAAGATTGTCCTTTTTCACAAATGTAGCCTGTGAAGGCAGTTACATGTTTTCTAGTTGGCAGGTGTCTGTGACCAGTGTTTAGGTAAATCCTCTGCCCTGCAAACAGGGCTTTAACCAGTTAGACAGGTGGCAAAAGAAGGGTGGTTGTTTGGGATTGTTTCAGCTGTTTTATGGGTGTAACTATAAAACCAGGGCCAACCTTAGGATCCTGCTAGTACCTCGTGTAGGTGTGACTTCACAGGCACACAGCACTGGGACACATGCCAAATGCTGTAAATGTGCTTTAATGTTTCACGTGACCTGTACCTGTTTGAGGATAAAAAAGAGATCTTTGAGTTTAAATTCTCTTGAGTAGGTTTTTTAGGCTCGTAGATAATTTTCAGGGTTCTCTTATCTCCCAGCTATTTCTCATCTTTTTAGGGGGAAGATTTGCAGAGGGAAAATTTGCTAGTAGTGATGTTTTGAAATAAGGAAGATAGGGAAGATATCCAAGATTTTACTTGTGGTACATCAGCTTGCTAATGACTTCACTCTAGAAATAATCATTTGGTCCGTGCATGTGATGGGTTCAGCAGGGCATTGGGTGGAAGGGAGGCTCTTAGCAGGCTCCCATTGTCCTCTGGTCAGCCCCTGCAGGGTTTTAGCCTGAAAATAATCTTACCTTTTGAAGTAGTGGTAATAGCAATGATATAATAATAAAGTTGTATCTTTAAATGTTTTCTGGGAAATGCAAGAGATGCTCCATTTGATAAGGAGCTGTTGCTGACAGTTGACCCTCACATAGCTTTTGTCCATCCCATAATGCTCAGGGTACTATTTTAGTTGTCTGTCTTTGAATTCTTTTAAGCATCCAGGCATAAAGCTTACAGAACCTGTACTTTTTGTTTTGGCCAGCCTGCACACTCAAATATGGCTTTCTGTGTAGGAATTGAATTTAGATTGAAGAATGGAAATACCTGCTGAAAAAATAACTGGGAAGTGATGCCAAAAGCTTGTTATCTTATTATTCTGCTTGTTATCTCAGTGAGAATCAATCAGAGCCTGCTTCTATGTTACCAATATTACACAGTAGCTGTGGGGGATATTCTCAGTATTTTCACCAGATTCTGTAGCTGTGCTTTTGCATACTAGAGTGCTTTTGCAATGTTTCATTGATTAGTTTTCATTTTTTATTTCTATTATGTGTATGCTGGTCTTTATGAAACTGTGGGTTTGTTTGCTTAAGGATATGTGTTTCTCACTACATAATGTAACTAAGAAGTATTAGTATACTTAAAGATCTTTGAGTATGTGGAGTATTACACTGAGTTGATGCATTTTTAGATGTTGCCTTAAGTGCATTTGTGTGTGATGGGGAGGCAGAAATTTGTTGTGTACAGAATGCAGCCATGTCTGACAGTCTGGGCTACAGCATTGAATTCATTCATGTCATTGCATGGAGGCCTGGCCTGTGCCCACAGCATTTACAGACACCAAATTGGGATGTTTGTGTGACTTACTTGTAGAGAACAAATTTCCACTTCATGCAGAATGTTGAAACACAGAAACATCCCTCTGAAAGAATAATGCCTTTTAATGTAACTGGAGGATGCTGCCTGTGGGGAAGGGAAGACCTCGGAGCACCAGGGTTTGATGTCAAAGGGAATTGTTCACATGTTTTGATCTTTGCATTGATATTTCTACCTAATTATGAGTTTTCTACATTGAATGGCAGTTGAAATGGCTTCTCCCTTTACCATCCTCTCCATGAGAATGAGGAATTGCTGTACATCCTACCTGCTTACCTGGAGTCCTCCTGTGCTGCTCTGGTGGAGAAGACTTGGGTTATGAGAATGAAAATTTCAGTCCTCACTTGTAATATCATCTGCCAAGACACACCATCACACTGAGCTTAGATCAAACATTTAATTAAACAAATGTTTGCCCAAAAGCTAACCTGAGCTGCTCTGTGACTTCTTATAGCCTCTTCAAGAAAAAAATAAAAAAATTGGAAAGTGGCAGGACAAGTGGGAATGGCCTTAAGCTGAAGGAGGGTAGTTTTAGATGGAGTAAATTCTTCCTTGTGAGGATGGTGAGGCCCTGGCATAGGGTACCCAGAGAAGCTGTGGCTGCCCCTGGATCCCTGGAAGTGTCCCAGGCCAGGCTGGACAGTGTTTGGAGCACCATGGGCTAATGGAAATTGTCCCTGTCCATGGCGGGGGGTGGAACTGCATGGGCTTTTAAAGTCCCCACCCAAACCCCTTCTGTGATTCTGTGAATGTGCCTCTCATTTCCATCAGTCACTCTGGCTTTGGGGAGGGGTTCTTGCATTTAGATTCAGTGTTTGAAATTAATTTACTGGCAGTCTTCTGTTGGAGGAGATAAAAGGTAGAACAACCCGACTAAAAAAGCAGGGTGGTTTATAGCAACTTATATCCCATTTGCTCCCACCGTATCTGAGTTTTCAGGCTGTCTGGAAGCAATTCAAGTTAGAGATTCTGGAATTTGTCGCTACTTTGTGTTAAATTCCAAGAACTTAAAGAAACTCAGCACCCCTGCAAGCTCATTTGCTTGGAAGCTATTTTTTCAGCATTCATGGCATGTAGAAGCAAACTTGAATCCAGTGCCTAGATAGGTGAAACAAATGCTTTTTTCAGTGTTGCTTTCCTGGGGTGATATTAAAAGCAATGTGAATAGACAGAAGGCTCAGGGGGAAGCCAAAATCAGCTCCAACATTGGTGCTGAACTAGCGTACGAATAGTTAACTCGGCAGCCTGGATGATCTGAATCTCTTCCAGGTGACCGAGTGCAGCACTGTTTAGCTTCCTGCATTTGTCCATGTGGAATTTCAGGCTGGGCCTGCCTCGCCCTGGGTGTGCTTTCCAAGCTGGAGCAGCTGGGAATCGAAAGCTCCCAACTCCTCCTGCAGCACCCGTGATGCTGTGAGGAGTTGCTGTATATCTGTGAGGGCTGTTTTTTTTGTGATGATTTCTAAGTAGTCTGGGAAATAATGATTTGGCAGCTTGGGGTTGGATGTTGATTTCCCCATTTGTCTTTGGGTGGGTGATTTAGCACTTGTGGCACAAGAAATCCTGCTGAGGACGCTTGGGGGGGGTGTTTGAGCTGTAGATGTTTAAGTGCTGGTACCTGTTTAGTTGCCTGATGTGAGAAAACTCATTTGTTTATCACAGGGACTATCAGAAAAATAGTATGTGAAGTTAGAAGGAATTCTGTGGGCGTGGTGTGTCTGTCACCTGCCTTTGACCTAAAAAAGCTGATCTTGAATGGTCATTTTCATCCCTGAGGGGGATCTACATGCTGAAAAGAGGAGGCTTAAATTCACTGTGATGTGTCAGAAATCTCTAAAGGGTCCACAAAAAAAAATATTTTTTTTTAAAAGGACATTTAATAATCTAAAGCAAAGTGGTGCCTGCTGCTTCTAACAGTTTTAGCTGTGGCTTGTGTCCATCCAGTTAATACTCAGTGCTGCAAAATGGTTTTTCTTGGGATTATTCTGCTCACATACTTAGAAAAGCCAGGAATGAAATTTTTTCTATGCTCCCTCTTTGTATAGCAATAGATTTTCCTTTCCCTTTGGACCAGTTTTGGAGATACATTCAGAAACCAGGGTATTTCTAACATACTTTGTCTTCTGGAGTGGCAAGTCATGGAATAATGTGTCCTAGGTTTTCCTTGTGTTGAAAAGTAACTCTTACATTGAAAAGCAAAAATTAAAAGCTGTATTCTTGTCCCTGCAGTATAACCCTGTGTTGTGAACTGTGCTGCAGTTTATCCTTCCCTCAGCTGCAGTTGTGGCAGTGTCTGTCCTTACTGCACTGCCGTACAACCTCTGGGATGCAGGGAACGCTCCCTTTACTTTGAGATACCCGCTGAAGTCTTTGGATTTGAATGCCTTTTTGCTCTTTTTCTGTTACCATTTTAAAATAATATGAGATTGCAATTCTGGTTTGCTGTAGCAGTGGATAATTGCCTTATTTGCACTATCTTTGAAATAATTTTCTCTCCTTTTCCACTCCATTTCCTTGTTGTCTTCCCACCCAGGCCTCCCTGTGGACCATCCCCAGCTCTCCTCCCTTGTGCTGAAGAGTCCCCTAGGCTTGACCCCAGCGTTTCAGGTGAACTTGAATGCAGTCACTCAGGGCTCATCCCCTCTGCTGAGCCCTGTCCTCAGCGATGCTGGCGGGGCCAGGATAGAAGAGGATGACGAAATGAAACGGAAGGTAAGGTCATGATGTAGCTGGGGAATGATGGTGCCATGTGGGAGCTGTGCTGGGCACTGAAGGTGCCAGGTGAGGAGCTGTGCTTGCTGGGTGCTGAGTGCTGATTGTGTTTTGTTCTGTGGTGGCTGTGGTAAAACTCCAGTGCTGAAGGCTGGTCAGATGTGTTGCACTGCTGTGGCAGGAGTCGCCGGTGCCCTCCTGGCATTTCCTGTGTCTTTTTGGCATGGACACTCTGACCACCTCCCCCTGTTTTAGCAGGAGCAGTGCGTCAGGGAACTGTGTTCAAAATCCACTTTTAGTACCCCAGAATGGAAACAAGTTCAGGTTGCGTATTATGGAAAGGCTCTTCACCCCAAGGCTGATCCCTGGAACAGGTTCCCTAGGGAAGTGATCATGACATCAAGCCTAACAAAGATCAAGGAACATCTGGATGATGGCCCTGGTCATATGGTTTATTTTCAGGTGGATCTGCAAGGAGTGGGGAGCTGGACACAATGATCCTCAGAGATCCTTATTTGTTAATGCATAAACTGTGTATTTCCTTGGTTCCTTCCTTCCCATGCAGTCTCATCATGGTCTCATTGCTCCCATCTCACCATTCATTGTTCCTCCAGGTCATGCTTTCTGACCATGACAGGACCTCAGGGTCCTGAGGTGCTCCCCTTGAACTGTGGAGGACCTGAGCGCAGTGCGAATTGTCTCACACCCATTTCCTCATGGGCTTGGTCAGCAGAGCTGGCTGTGTTCTTGAAGTTGTCCTCTCCGTGGCTGACCCTTCTGTCCAGAGAGAGGTGGACAGTGCTCTGACCTTGCAGAAGCTCAAGTCTCACTTTCTGGAAAGAGGGGGACAAAAATGCACCTGACTTCTGCAGGTGCAGTGAGTCTCAAACCAGGAACGGCTTTGGGTCTTCAAGATGTGCTTATGTCTAGCTACTGCTCTGTGCCTGGAATGATTTCTTCCTCCTTACCAGTGGGCACTGGTTGCTTTGACCAGGGACTCCCCCACATGATATGGGGTTTTCCTCACCCCCATGTAGACCTCAGGATTTGCTGCATTTCTTCCAGTAGGATAGAGAAGTCCACCTAACAGTAGAGTTCCATGATCATTTTTCTGGAAGACTCTCTGCTCTCCTTTCCTTGCTTGCAGAGAGGTTTGCTGACTCTTTGGTGCTTTAGAAGGATTCAGGACCTTCCATTACAGTGCAAGGAAGGCTCCACTGTCCAAACTCAGTTCCATATGGAGTCAGTGGCCACACTGGGAATCTACAGCTTACCATACAGCCACACAGAGGAAGAAACCACTTCTTGTGGTCTTTGCTTCTGCTTGCCCCATCCAGTGTTCTGGTTTTCTTACCTCTGTCAGGATCAGGATCCTCAGCCAAGAAGGTCACAGGCCCCTGCTCTTTGGTGTCTTTACCATGTTCTTGGGCACCTCCAGGCACTTCTGTGATGCTGTTGAGAAACACCCATGGTGTGAGTAAGCGCTTGCCAGAGAGAAGAAGGTCTAACCAGTAGCTGGGAGCTGAGCTGCAGACAACCTCCCCAGCTGGCAGCTTCCCTGTCTCATTTAGACTTTTTGAGGTGGAGTTTATAGCTTTGGCTGATCACTCTACTGTTAGTTTCCATAGTTATTTTAAAAATAACTTCTCTCATTTATCCTTATAGCTTGGAAATAATGAGCAGAGTTTATGTTAGCTGACTTAAAGGTGAAGCCCAACCCTTTCTGCAAGGTCTGGTGTTTTGGCAGCCTGTGTTCTCCTTCAGGCTGAAACTAATTCATAAAGTGTGACTCCTTAGAAGGGAACTTCTTTTTGTTGTATTGATCTTAAGCTTGATCAACTCCTGAGCATTCCAAGGCTTAGATGTCTATTCAGAGACATTGTTTTAAGTGAAACAGACCCAGGAGGAAACCAGTGCTAAATAGGTTAAATTTCACAGGAGCTTTACAGCTTTATTGTACAAGAAAAATGTAATCTTGCAATATATCTGACTAGAAATCTGATTTGAAGGTGATACTGCTGTAGTTCCACCTGGTTAATCAGAGCATGTTCTGCAAACTCTCCAGCTCACGCAATGTGTGCTGTCTGCTCTGTGCTGCCATGGTGCTGCTGGTCCTGTACTGAAACCTTGAGAAAGATGAGGTTTTTTTCTTTCTTTTTAAATCACTGTGCTTTTCTTTCATCTTACTGGTAGATTTCTCCCTGTTCCTTTTCTAATGGAGGTTGGTTGTGGCAACTCACTTAAGAAAAGACATCAAAGCTAGGCTTTTTGGGGGAGTTCCCCCATTCAGAGTTATTTTTAACACTTCTGAAGCCTGATGTTTGAAGTGAAAAGTCAAACGTTTTTGGCAATTACAAAAATAATACAGAGTTCTTCACTCCCCACAAGCTGGGGTTGCTGCATCTGGTGAGTGTTGAAGGTTTCCAGGTGGGACTGTGTGTACATTATATGGAGAAACACCAGTTTTTCCAAGTGGGGATATTTGCCTTGATGCCTGCTGTGGTTGTAGAAACATTTTATTTGGACTCTAGAAAGAGACTGTCACCTCAGAGAGTTCTTGTATTTGGTTTTTTGAGGTGTGAGCTGATTTTCTTTCCCCTTGCAGAGCCTGAGCAGTAAGGAAGGTTTTTGGCAGGGCCTCTGTGCACTGTGACAGCCTTTCCACTCCTCTGGTGCAGGGTCAGCCCAGCAGCTGCTGCCAGCACTCAGCACAAGGGATGCACTTAGGACTGGTGCAAGGCTGGAAAAAAACAAGTTAAGGGCACTAAATTCCACCAGGGAGCAACTTAGAAAGAGCAGGAACTTCTGAGAATAAACTGAAAGGGCTGATATGTTGAGGAGGGAGAAAAGAAGAGAAGATGCCTGGGAAGAGAAAAGCATCTCTTGTGCCCCAGGTTAGCACACAGTCAGCTGGAGAATGAAGCAAAAACCTGCAGAAATGCTCAGAGGTGGTGAAAAACATGATCCATGCAGGCTATGAGAAGTGACAAGTTATGGCCATGGTGTGGTTCTAGTTTTTAAAAAGTTCCTCCTATCACTACCTGCCCATGTAAAAGTCAGGCTCCCACATTTTCACACACCTTCATGCTCTGTAAGAGTTCAAAGAAGTGCAGTAGGATCCTGCACATAGTCCAGAAGGGGATGTACCCAGAGCTGTGTAAAAACATCCCTGATAGCAGAAACTCTCCTGTCATGTAAGGAGATGCTGAGGCTGGTGAGTGAGAGGGTAAAACTGTGTCCCTCAGGCTCCAGGGAGGGCAGAAAAATGATGTTGTTTCCTTTGGGAAGAGGCTGTTTGAGAAGAGTGCCCACTGAGGTTCAACAGCATATGAGACTGCAGTCAGGTAAATAGCCCAAGGGAAAAGCCAAGATTAGGTAGGACTTTGCCTGACACCATGTACCTGAGACAGGTATTCTGAAGTTAAGAGGATGGCTATGGAGTGAGTAGAAGTACGTCCTCTGGTCCCTCCAGGGAGGGGGCTGATATGTGGAACTACAATAACTAGCATAAAATAACCTGAAAAGAGACTAGACAGTGTCTCAGAATTAATTATTTGAGGATACATACCTCCAGGGATTCTCTGTGGACTCTATAGAGAGGTTACTGAGCAACCAGGAGAATGTCTCCTCCATGGGCAACATTGAGCTGGAGGATTGGGAAACACTCAGTAGCTGTGCTGACAGCACTGGAAGCATCTCAAAGTGACTCTGTAAAGAGAATTTTTAGTTACCTCAAAACATAAAAGGAAACAGAAGAAAGGCTTTTCAAAGCAGTATTTCCCTCAGGAGGGGCAGAGATGGAGGAGACCAAATTTTGATGTAACTCAGTGGCATTTGGTACAGAACTACAGCACAACATAGAGAGCTAAGGAGACAAAACAGTCCCTTACCTTGAAGAGTGACTAGTTCCTTAATACTACATTATTTTCAGTAATCTATGTTTTCAGGCTGATTTTGTGGTGCTGCAGCTGCAGAACATCTCTTCCCACCATTTCATTCCTCTGTTCTTCCATATCAATTCTGTCTTCTCTTCAAATAGCAGCCCAGAGCAATCATGCAGCCATCAACTGGTGCAGTTTAATTTTCTTTTTTTTTTCTTAGCTAATTAATATGGTCTTCAGAGAAGTAAAAGTTTGAGTAAAAGCTGTAAGTGGAAATAGATAGTTTTGGAAAGGGACTGTTTGCAAATCTGTTGTGCTGTGTTTGGTTGGAGAAGGGTTTAAAATCTAAGCATCTTGGAATACTTGCTTCCATATTTTTGTAAAGTTCTCCCTTGATTTGAGATGGAAGTTCATGTAATGGAAGTGTCCAAGGCCAGGCTGGACAGGGCTTGGAGCACCCTGGGCTAGTGGAAGGTGTCCCTGCCCATAGTGGAATGAGATAAGCTTTAAGGTCCCTTCTAACCTAAACCATCTGTGGTTCTGTGATAATTGACATTATCTTTTAATACTCTTGCAATACAATGAATATTTTGTAGTAACGTCAGTATTTGGGAATGTGATACTGAGCGAAGAGATGTCCTGTTAGTAATGATCTGCTTCATTTGCACACAGCAAGGGGAGGTGGATGCCAGGTTTGAGCTGATGCCCAGTAGTAAACAGAGGTTTGTATTTCAGTACTGACTGGTGGCTGTGTGTCCTTTCAGCGCTACCCCACTGACAAGGCGTACTTCATAGCCAAGGAGATCCTTGCCACAGAACGCACCTATTTAAAGGACCTGGAGGTTATTACAGTGGTAAGTGGGTTTGACTTTTATTATTACAGTGGTAAGTGGGTTTGACTATATTGACTTTATTTTTTAACGCATTTTGGTAGTTAGGTTGGAAAAGCTTGGAATTTCTTCCCATGATGTAGAGTAATCCACGAGCCAGGTAGCTGTCCCCTTCCTTGTTCCATAGCTCCTTCTGTGGGAGAGCTGATACCTTCTCTGGGCTTCCATCGTTTGCTCCAGCAGCTACATCCTGTGCCATCCTGATGACTTAGGCAAACTTTTGGTCTGAAAACCGTGAACAGGGACAGCCTAAAACCATGTTGTGTTCAGTTTCAGTGCTAGCTGCCAGCTCGGCTTATAACCTGGTTGTCTTCTCCATCGTTTTCCTTGGGAAGCTTTTAGCCTTATGCCTTTGGATCTGAGAGCAGATGAAAGTTGCAAAGGGCATTGAACCCACGGGGATTTGAAGAGTATTTTCTTGTTCTGTTGCTTCTGTTTCCTCTTCCTTTCAGCCACAACAGATGAGTGAGTCCCGGTTTGGAGGGCAGCATGAACTTCCAGCTGTGTTTCTAAAAGAGCTTTTTTGTTAATGAACTCTGTGTTTGAGCACTGAGACTGTTGCCTTTCTATAAGCTGTTGTTTTAATTTCATCAGAGAAAAGCTTGAGTCCCTTAACTCTGCGTGGCCTCAGTGGAGGTGTTCTCTGCAAGCTCATTGAGCGCCATCTCACTCCAATTCCTCCTACAGGCTTCCCAGAACTTCTCCTAAAAGAAGGGGGAATACCTGGTACCTCAGAGGATTTTTGTAATATCCCCATCCCTGCCAGAAAGCGGGGAACTGGAAGAGATAAAGTGTGGAATGTGACCTGCAACGAGATGTCTTCAGCTGAGTAGCAGGGCTCCAGGTGTATGACAGCAGTTGTATCTGCGTGGAAGTGGCAGCAGCTGGGGCAGCCACTGGGTAACTGACTGTCACTCAGCTGTCCCCAACCATCCCATCATTGCATTCAGAAATAAGCTTGGGCCCCAAGCCAGCCATGTGCCTCATCTTCCTAATATTTGGCAAGGAAAAAAATCCCATCTTTTCATTTTTCACAAATTACATCTTCCCTAAATATTTCTTCTTCCTTCCTGCTATTTCCCTGTGCATACTTTCTCCTCCCTCATCACTGCAGGAGCAGGAATTTTCATGCTAACAATGAGTTTCTGAAACAGGAAATTTATGAGAATTTCTGGTTTTCTGGCAGTGGTTCCGCAGTGCTGTGATCAAGGAGAATGCCATGCCAGAGGGCCTGATGACGCTGCTCTTCTCCAACATTGACCCCATCTATGAGTTCCATCGAGGCTTTCTGAAGGAGATTGAGCAGAGGCTCTCACTGTGGTAAGCGAGGGGAGGACCTTTTTCTGTATCCTCATGTCAAAACCAGACTACAACTGGTATTTCCACATCAAGAGAAGCAAGGAAAAATCTTTTAGGAAATTAAAGTTATTAAAAAACTACCAACTACGTTGCACAAAGCCCATTTTTCAAGCTTTGCCTTGTTTATGATATCCTGTAGTTGTGTGACTTGTGCACCAGACCGAGGGTTTTGTAATCACAGAATCATTTAGGTTGGAAATCACCTTTAAGATTGTCAAGTCCAATTGTTCATACAACCTGACAGTGTCTCTCAAGCCTTAGAAAAAAGAAGATCAAAAGATAACGTGTGTGGTTTTTTCCACACCTTCCAGTTAATGAATCTGAAGGTGAAAATCTAGGAAACATTTTTGTGATTAAGGTGAGAGTTCAGTTCTTGCAATGCAGTTTATTTCACAGATCATGTTTTTAGTCTTTTAACCTTTGTATTATTTTCTCCTGACCTGACATGTTATATATTACACTACAACTGCCTTTCAAAAGGAGGTAGTCAACCTAAACAAAGTATGAACAAAAATAAATTCACAAAATCAGGTGGGGTCATGTTATGACATTTATTTGGAGGTCTGAAACATAAAACTCTCAAATAGAATTTCACACAAATTCCTTTGTAGTCCTTTCTTGGTTTTCTAAGCATGGCTTTGTGTTTGCTGTTTTCTGCAGCATCCATATTTGATATACCAAGTTTTCAATCTGAACAGTGAAATAGGAATGTCAAGTGGCTTAAGACTATGTCTTGAGTTATAGGGGAAGATGGAGGGGGAAAACAGAAATGTCTTGATCCCCCATATGTATGTTGCCTTCTTCTTTCCTCCTTGTGTGTGTTCCAGGGAAGGCAGAACCAATGCTCACGTGAAAGGGGACTACCAACGCATTGGAGATGTTATGCTCAGGAACATGCGCACTCTGAAGGTAGATACAGGGTTAAAGAAGTGGAATTTGGGGATTATTGAGGGTTTGGTTTGTTTTGTTTTGTTTTGTCAAGGATCAGAGCTCAGGGTTAATATTTCCATTAATCACAGAATGCCAGGAGGGTTTGGGTTGGAAGGGACCTTAAAGCTCATCTCATCCCACTGTCCCAGAGTGCTCCAAGCCCCATCCAGCCTGGCCTTGGACACTTCCAGGGATCCAGGGGCAGCCACAGCTTCTCTGGGTATCCTGTGCCAGGGCCTCAGCACCTGTTATGGTCTGGTTCTTAAAATTATTAGAATTGCCTCTGCCTGAATTGAGGTGCAAACGAGACCATATGCCAAAGTCAGTAGTATGGGCTTTATTTAATAGTAAATATGAGAGAGAGAGAAGAGAAAGAAATAGAAAAGAGACGGAGGGACAGAAAGAGAGTGACAGAGACAGATTAAAGAAAATATCACCACTCCATGGATCCCAGCAGCATCCTGATGATCCTCTCCAGCTAGTCTTCTTGGTGGTGGGAAAACACAGACCCCCAAAAACATAGAATCTGGTGAATTAATATATGCTCAGATGGGAATGCACAGGTAACCTCCCTGGGAGGGGGGGCAGTTTTGTCACTGTCTCTTGCAGGAGACTGAATCACTTTCCATCACGTGCAGTCCTGTGGTGCAAGGCCACAGGAATAAGTTTGGGAGCACTTTGAGGGGTCTTTAATGGGTTATGACAGCTCCTCAGCTGCCTGTCACGTGACTGTCCCTTGGATGTGGCCTTCCTGGAGGTTTAACAACTGATCCAATTTGTGTAAGGAAGGATGGGTGTTCACTGCCTCTGACCAGAGGTTTTGCCATGCGCCCAGAACTCTCCTCCTCTCGCCTTCGTTGCGGGGTCTGTGCAAACCTGGCCTCTTGGGCTATGGCTTCCCCCACCCCAAACCCAGCCAGGGATGATTTTCTGCTAGGTTTGGCTCTCTTGTGGGTGCATTCCTTTCCCTCAGACTTGCTTACCTCTCCCTAGACCTGAGATGATGAACAACAGTGTTCCCTTTATCTTATCAAGGCATCTTAATTCACAGTCCAGAGTTCCAGTCAGTTATCTTCAGGGAGGGCTGGGCTGCTGTGCTCGTAGCTGCTTTTTACAGTTTTGCCGTAACAGGCAGAAGTTTCATAACAATGTTTCAGCCATGCACTATAAGATTCCAGTATCTCACACCACCCTCACAGGGAAGAATTTCTTTCCAATATCCCATCTAACCCCATTCTGTTTTAGTCAATTTTGAAGTAACTTGCAGACAATTATTGTTGAGAAACAATTTAAAAATAAAACAGAGTAAAATATTTGCAGGAAGGCTTTGAATTACTGTTGCTTATTTAGCCACCTACATTTACCTTGAGGAAAGGTGTTTGTTGGTTATCCAGCAGAAAACAAAAATTATTTATTTAGCTCCCCTATTGAGACTTTGCTTCACAAGGTTATCTAATTAAAAAATATACATATTTTTAAAGGCAGAATAATTTCTTCTGAAATGAAGTCAACTTTATTTAGAGCAGAGTGCCTTTGTGGGATAGTTACATTAGTGCTGTAGTAGTGGAGTAATTATTTAATTAAAACCAGTGGCTGGAATGGGAGTGCAGGAGCGTGGGACTTCTATTTCCACTACCAGCATTTGGTGTTCCCAGCAGGCACAGGCACAATGCCATACAGACCCCTATTTTGACTTTGATTGGGAGCTGCCTGTCACTTTCTTTAGTTATGAGAGACTTGTTTTCCTTTGATCCAAGCAACTTTTTGTCCAATTCCACAGGAGTTCACCAGTTACCTGCAGAAGCACGACGAGGTCCTGACGGAACTGGAGAAAGCAACCAAACGCCTCAAGAAGCTGGAGATGGTTTATAAGGAGTTTGAGCTGCAGAAGGTTTGCTACCTGCCCCTCAACACCTTCCTGCTCAAACCCATCCAGAGACTGATGCACTACAAGCTGATCCTGGGGAGGCTGTGCAAGCACTACACAGCAGAGCACCGGGACTTCGCCGACTGCCGCAGTGAGTGAGCGCCCAGCCACGTCCTGCTGGCAACAGCCCTTCCCATGGACACCCAAAATCCTGCCTGTGCCCTGGGAAGACGAGAATTATAGACCCGTAGAATCTCAGAATGTTGGGTTGAAAGGGGGCCTTAAAACTCATCTCATTCCCCTTCCACCATGGACAGCTATACCCTTTTAACTAGACCAGGGTGCTCAGAGCCCCATCCAACTTCAACTTGAGCACTTATGTCCACAAATTTTATATGAATGCTTCTTTTTCCTGACATTCTAGGAAGTGGTTTTCTCATGATGGATCCCAGTGTTTCAACCAAAGCTGGAAAATTAGTCCTTTTCTTGTCTCCTGTTTTAGCAGGGGAAAAAAGAAAATGTTTTTTTTTAAGAACTCTTTATCATTTAGACATAAAAATATGACCCAAAAATTGCTTGTTTTGTAGCATCAAAAGCATGTGTAGTAAATTCCATTCATGACAAAGTAATCTTTGGCAGAAATAGTTGGATTTGATTTTTTTCATTTACTTTCAGCTACATAAATACTTTTTGTTTAAGGAAAAGCTGAGATACACAATGATCTCCAGAAGCATGGGAAATGCTGTGAAATCACTTGCTTGTCTCTATTTGCCCCCCTCTAAAACAGACTTAAAGAAGTTGGCAGCTGGACTGGGTGATTGTTGTAGGTCCCTTCCAACTGAACTATTCTTTTCTAAAGTTGGCTATAAATTTGGGATCTAAATTTCAGATGCAGTTTTCCAGGGGTGAAATGGGTGGCCTGGGTTGCTCTGCTCTGGTCCCATTGGTGCTGTTCTCCACACAGATGCACTGAAGGAAATCACAGAAATGACCTCACAGCTGCAGCACAGCCTCATCCGCCTGGAAAACTTCCAGAAGCTTACAGAGCTGCAGCACGACCTGATTGGGATAGACAATCTCACAGCACCTGGCAGGGTAAGTGCCTCTGCTTAGTTTTTAGAGCCTTTATTGTTTTTTTTTCCCAAGGAAGTGCCTTTGAAGCATGGATTTGCTATTGCTGCCCTCCAGTCTTCGGGGCAGCTGTAAAGGCTTCGTGTAGCTGTCTCTTAGTGAATGCCATGGATGATGGGATCATCACCTTGGTGATATTCAGAGGAATAGACCAGAAATGCTTCTGCTTAAACTCTGGCTGCAGTTTCACGTTTCCAGTACAGATACTGGGTGTACTGGGGTATGGTGCTCTGTGTATGAGTGGCAACTGGAAATCCACTCCCAGATCTGCCTGGTGCAGCCTCAGAGAAAAAAGGGACGGCGAGAGCCACATCACTGGGCTAAGCTGGTGTGGGGGCCTCCGTATTACAGGAATTTGTGCAGTTCCTGCCTGGATTTTTGTGTCTTTGTTTTTGATAGATGTACTGGGCATAAATACAGGAGCATCGCATGTGCTTTGGGGATGCTATGGCAGTCACTGCAGTGGGATGTAAGTGTGATAGGTGAACTGCTGGTGTCCAACAGGAATTCTGCTCTTTTCCCTTCTCTTCCTTCACTGATTAAAATGCTGGCTGCAGCAAGGAGCTGATTCACATCACAAAAAAGGAAGGAAAACTGTCATTGGGCCTCTAAGAAATCTGTTAGTGATCATTGCTGGGCACCAATCAACATCTGTGTACTCTGGGATGAAAATAAAACTCCCTTGAGTCAGGAAAGATCAAACATTGTCTGACTTTTTCTTTTCCACTGCAGGAGTTTATCCGGGAAGGTTGCTTGTACAAGCTCACTAAGAAGGGCTTACAGCAGCGGATGTTCTTTCTGGTGGGTGTTGCTTCTGACTTTTATAGACTCAAAGTCTTCAAGATAAAGTTGTTGGGGAAGTGTGTTTTCATGTGCTTGTGTTGAAAATCAGCACCTGAGACTGAAAACTCACTGTAAGCAATGTTTTTAAGAGGGCATGACTGTGACACTACTCTCTGGTCAACTTGGTTCCTTAATGGCACAGTTTTAGTAGAACTTAAAAATTTAATTTCCTCTCTTATGAGTAAACAAAAGAGTGGTTTTGAGTGTAGTTGGCCAAACTGACTGAGACAGAGAAATTACATTTTTCATGCATTACAGTGGCCCTTAAACAACAGATATTTAAGGAGATGTCAAAAAATCCTTGGCCCTGCCTGCTGCTTTCAGAACACTGATTGTTCTCTTCCTGCCTTTCCAGTTCTCAGATATGTTACTGTACACAAGCAAAGGGGTCACAGGGACAAATCAGTTCAAAATCCATGGACACCTCTCTCTGCATGGCATGTTGGTAAGTGGTTCCATGTTGCATCACAGGGTTAAGGACATGGCTTTGCCTAAGGCAGGTTGAGGAATTCCTTCAGGGCACAAGGACCAAAGCCACAAACTGCTCCAAGGCCGATCTCAGCAGCAGCTGGACCTTGATGTGTGTCAAGCAGAGCTTTCTTAATCTGCAGGTGATGAGTCTGTTCCTTCCACATTGACAAAACAGCTGGAGCACACCCTTTTGTCCATTAATTTTCACACTGCTGTGAGAGGCCAGTCTGGAAATAGGCATTTATTTATCCTGTGTTGTTCCCCTGCACACACCTTGGCTTATAACCAATCCTCCTGCCTCCCCACACCTTTTCTAACAGGATTGTTCTTTCTGTCTTTGATCTGCAGCTGATAGTGCTCGACCCTCCGGTGAGTAATGAGCCAAATCTGCTCCAACCCCTTCCTTTCCTTGACCTGTTGGAAGTGGTGTTGTGCTCCTGCAGTAGAAACATACCATAGATTTTACTATAGAGCCAAAATAGACTTGGCAGTAGGTGGTATTCTTCAAAGAGTTGCTGTTCTGCACTTCTGCCATCAGGTTGGAATCCTGTTTGTCTCCAGTCCCAGCCAGCACAGGACAGTTTTAGTGTTTATTGGTGACTGAGCACTGATGAGAAAAATCTTTTTAATTCCTTCAGGTGGAGGAGAGTGAGAATGAATGGTCTGTGCCACACTGCTTCACTATCTATTCTGCACAGAAAACCATCGTGGTGGCAGCCAGGTAATCCTAGTTTTCCTCAGTTGCCTGTGGCTTTGATGGATTCCTTCTCCAGAAAGTTACTGCTCAAGTGGTGCAGAGCCAAAGGGGTGTTTCATGTGTCCTCTGGACTTCAAAACAAACCCAGGACTCCTCACAACTCCTTTTTCAGTGTTTAATTTTGGGAAGTAGTTTATCCTGGGCTGATCCCTCAGTGTGGGAAGCAGGAAAAGGATTGGGATTGTGCCCCTCTGCCCACTCAGGTGAGACCCCACCTGCAGAGCTGCCCCAGCCCTGGGGCCCAGCACAGGGAGGATGTGGAGCTGCTGGAGAGAGCCCAGAGGAGGCACCAGGATGAGCAGAGGGATGGAGCAGCTCTGCTGGGAGGAAAGGCTGGGAGAGCTGGGATTGTTCAGCCTGGAGAGGAGAAGCTTTGAGGTGACCTCATTGAGGCCTTGCAGTGCCTGAAGGAGCCAACAGGGAAGCTGGAGGACTTTGGACAGGGGCCTGGAGAGACAAGACAAGGAAGAATGGCTTCCCATTGCCACAGGGGGCAGGGTTAGATAGGGTGGGGAGGCCCTGGTGCAGGGTGCCCAGAGAAGCTGTGGCTGCCCCATCCCTGGCTGTGCCCAAGGCCAGGCTGGATGGAGCTTGGAGCCACCCTGGTGTAGTGGAAGGTGTCCCAGCCCATGGCAGGGAGTGGGATGAGATGGGCTTTAAGGTCCCTTCCCCCCCAAACCATCCTGGGATTCTCTGTTTCTGTCTGACCCAAAACACAGACAGCAGCAATAATGTTGCCATTGTGTTTGTTTATGTGGGAGTTGCCAGTGTCATCCTTCAAACCATTTCAGGAGACAAAACCTAAACATACAACTGTTATAGAGACTGAAAAGTATTAAAATTCAGAGCATGTGAATTGCTGTGAGGAGGGGGCTGTTCCTGCAGAATCTCAAGGAGGAAGCTGGGGAGAGGAGATATTAAAGGCTGACTTGGAAATAAAAACAATCTCTTTTCAGCCTAACTTATCCCTGTGAAGTGAGTTTGGTGCCTTTTTGTACTTAGGGTGTCTCCTACACCTGGTCTCAGAAACAGCTTTAGGAGTTTTTGTCCAAGTCTGCTATAAAAAGGCAGCTGGGATCAGGAATGCCAATGATGCAGGGTGAGAGCACTAAATCTCAACCTTAAATCATAGGGTTTTTTACTGCTTGATAACCTCTTCTTGAAAAATAACCACTAAAGTATATTTATCAATCAGGTGTGTAATGGCACACCTGATGTTTGGTATGCAGATGTATTTTTTTAAATTCCAACATAAAACTTGAAAACACAGGGGTTATTTTTAGATCAGCCATTTCTCAGCAGCTGTGAGTCATAAGGTGCTTGAAAGATTCTTAAATTTGGAAAAATAAATGTAAGTTTTGCTTTGTCATGACTTAAAAATAGCTCAGAGGTTACCTGTCAAAAATAAAAATTGCTGGTGGGCTTAGACCATGTGTGGAATTTTTAGTCTAAATTAAAAACTTTCAGAAAAAAAGAGATGGTTACCAAAACAAAGAAATGTTGTGGCTGTGTCTGAAGCCAAACCTTCCACTGCTGCATCCCCATGGACACTGATACACCTTGAAGGGCTGTGAAGGTCTCACCCTGTAGTGGATCCTGGGAGGGGTGAAGGAAGTCTCCTCTTCCTGCACTCTGCGTTTTACTCACTTGAGATGTCAGGTACGTCCCAGATGCCCTTTTAAGAAATGGGCTGTGCTTCAAAAAAATCCTGGCTCTTATCCCCCATCTCCAGAGTTCCTCTTCTGACCCCCACCAGCTGTCAGTTCATTTTATTTGCTGTGAAGTCCAAGTGTTTAATTGTTAGTTTAGTCTTGTTTCAAGGCTTGAATATAGAGGTGGAGTCTGTATGAGGTCAGTTTCCTGTCTGGAAAGCTCCTGCTTTGGAGGAATTCTAATTTTGTTTTTATTTATCTAATGAAAGGACACTGTCCCTTATGTTGGGCAGTGACCTGTGCCTTCAGCACATGGGCACAGCTCTGGGCTGGTGGATCCTCATTCCCACTTCTTCCCTTGCAGTACCCGCCTGGAGATGGGCAAGTGGATGGAAGACCTAAATGTGGCAATTGAAATGGCCAAGAAATCTACTGAGAAATCTGAGATGCTTCTGGAAAACTCCGTGTGCAACCGCTCCAACAGTAAGTGCTGTTCCCTGCCTCCTTGGAAAAGAGGAGCTGTTCTGTCCTTTCTGCTTTTCCTTTTGTGAGTTTGATGACATAAATGAAGTATTTTTATAATTCATATGATAATGGAGAGTTAATTGGGCTTTGGTTTTAATCAAAAGAGACATGCTTGTCTTCCTAGACTGATGTTCAAGGTAGCTTTAAATGCAGCAGACATGCTTCCATTGCAGAGTTGTTAATTTTATAACAACTGAAGTCCTTAAGTGTGTCCTTAAGTCACCTTTTACATAGATTTTTCTCAATTTAACCACATGGTGAAATTTTTGGTCCAAAATGTGGTGTCTCTGAAGGTCAGCTTTTACAGCCCAGTATTCCTGTGCCTGTCTGGTGGTGTTATGACTGTGCTGAAACATGGAGGATTTCTTTTTGGAGCCCTCTGTCCTGTTCCTTGACTCAAGATGAAGTGTGGTCATTTTTGTTTGTTCTACACAGCACTGACTCAAACCATTCTGTGATTTTATTTTAGTGGAAGGTGTCCCTGCCCATGGCAGGGGGTTGGAACCCAATGAGCTTTAAGGTGCCTTCTAACCCAAACCATCCTTTGATCCTGTGAGTCAGCTGCCCCAGGCAGAACTGAGTAATGAAATCCAGACTGATGTGCTTTGAGTGGTCATAGGAGTTGTGTCACAGTTCAGCTTGACATACTTAATACTGAACCATGGCAAGAGAAAACAGCCTTTCTCAGGAACCCCAGCTTCTCTTGCTTTTTGTATTGCATGGTTTTCTTAAACCACTACCCAATTCTCCTCCCCCAGGATCCTCTGATGAGGTCTCTGTAGAACAGGAGTCCGAAGATGACATTCACTCCTCTCGTAGCTCCTTGGACAGGCAGAGCCATCACCGTGCCAACACAACCATGCACGTGTGCTGGTACCGCAACACCAGCGTCTCCATGACCGACCACAGTGTGGCCGTCGAGGTACCGAGGGCGCAGCGCTCGCCTCGCTCTGTGCACCCTGCCCTGGCCTCCATCTCCCACCGCGCCTCGGCAGCGGTTCTGTGGCCAGGGAGAGCGTGGGCCATCCAACACCACTGCATGCCTGTCCTCTCTGTGCTCGTCTGTGTGTCCGTACTCACGCTCTGCTCCCCGTGCAGCATGGCTTTGCTTCGGCAGTGGGACCAAAGCAGGGAAAGTTTAAAGGCAGCCCAGGATATCCTGGGATTGAATTGCTCCTTTGGGTTTCATCCTGTTTGCTGGAGGACTGAGCATCCCCCTGTGCTGGGCACTGCTGATGCTCCTCAAATCCTGGGGTCAGCTCTGGGCCCCTCATGACAAGAAGGATGTTGAGGGGCTGGAGTGTGTCCAGAGAATGTGTCCAGCGGAGCTGGGCAAGGGTCTGGAGCACCAGGAGCAGCTGGGGGGGCTCAGCCTGGAAAAAAGGTGGCTCAGGGAGGACCTTGTGGCTCTACACAACTCTCTGATAGGAGAGGACAGCCAGGTGGGAGTTGGGCTCTGCTGCCAGGGAGCAAGGGGTAGGACAAGAGGGAATGACCTCAAGCTGCACCGGTGGAGGTTCAGGTTGGGAATCAGGAAGAATTTCTCCATGGAAAGAGTGGTTAAGCGTTGGGACAGCTGCACAGGGCAGTGGTAGGGCCACTATCCCCAGAAAGAATGTGTGGATGTGGCACTTTGCTATATTGTTCAGTGGGATTTGGTCAAAGGTTGGACTTGATGATCTTGGAGGTCTTTTCCAACCTTAATGGTTCTATGATTGTAAGTTCCCTATCCATGATATTTTTCTTTAGAGATTGACCATGCTGTACTGAGCTCTGGTTAGGTGCTGTACTGAACTCAAAATTAAGAAGAGGGAATTCAGATGGATTCAGTTGGAATTCTCTGCCCTTCTCTCACTAGCAGGACTGAGCAGTCAAGTGTCTTTTCGTGGCAGCATCATTTGATACTGAGCAGAGATGTTTAATATGTGTCCACTGAGATGTTCAAGGCCAGGTTGGGTGGGGCTCTGAGCAGCCTGGGATAGTGGAAGGTGTCCCTGCCCATGGCAGGGGGTGGAACCTGATGAGCTTTAAGTTCCTTTCCAACCCAAACCTTTTTGGGATTCAATGAGCCGCTGGTATCTGTGGTCTTGCTGTTACTTACAGTGCAGGGCAGCACTGGTGGCACATTTGGGCACTGAATACTGCAGAATTCAAGACAGATGAGCTCAGCACTCCTTACACTGCTTGCACCAACTCTATGGCATTTCTTTAGGCAGCAGTTTGGCAGGGTAGGACACCTTCCTGGGAGCTGGCATGCTTGGAAGACTTCCAGAAGTGGGAAGGACCCTAAAATGACATGGTCAGAAAAAGAAGGTCACTAACCTGACAAAAGCAATGGGGCAAGGGGCTGCAGCATGTGTCTGTGCCTGCCTGTCCTGCTCTGCTCTTGAGGCACTTGTTTACTGGAGTTAAAAGTTTGGGCACTGGAGCTCCTGCATTTTTCTGATGTAGAGACCATGTGGATCAGCTTGGTAAGGGAAGTGCTATAGATGTGACGTGGGCTTGAGGTACAGATGTTGGACACTTGAGCTGGCTTCTGTTGTGGTTTCTGTTGGAAGGGACAGGCCTTTCCCTGCTGACACCTTGGGAAAGACACTATTTCACACTTCTGTGCATGGATAACAAGCCCACCCTGCTACAGGTTCTGGGATTGAATGTGTGAGTTCTTGCACTTCCTCTCACTCTGATCTGTTCCGTGTTCTAACACTGTCATTTTTTTCCACAATCCATTTTCCTTTGACAGCCACCTTTCTTGCATCACTCCTCTCACCTTAACGTTCTGTTTTTCTCTTTCTCTCCCCCTTTCTATGCTCAGTTTTCTGCTCTCTTGCTGTTTCTCCAGAGCTTCCTCCTCGCTATTTGCTGGGCCAGGCCCAACGGCCCAACACAATCACCCATGTTTGTTGGTACCGGAACCAGAGCCTATCCCTGTCTGATTACTTGTGCATGATCCAGGTAAAGATGCCTCTCACATTTTGTGCTGGTGGGGAGGAGCCATGGGATGCCCACGAAAATGTCCTGCTTCCTAACTGCTCACGTGAGGATGCTCGTCCTCAGAGGCAGACTTGTACCATTGCCTTTGTTAAGGCAGGATTTCCTCCTGTTTATGCCTCAAAAAATGGTTCTCTCTGTAAATCTGCTGTGTATCCTGTCTTTTTATCAAATTACAAAATCCATGCACTGTCATTCCATGCCATAGGATTCCTTGTCCTCCTGGCTGACTCCAAGGCAGTTGTGCTCCCCTCCCTGCAGCCCCCCTTCCACGCTAGCTTGGCTTTGTGTAGCTGCCACATGTTGTTTATCTCCCAGCTCTGCAGTCCTCTGTTTCCTCTCCTGCTTTATTTCCCTTCTCACACAGTGTGTTCCGTGCGGGTTTTCTTCTTGTGAGAAAGGGTGGCTGAAAGGGATGGACCCTGGTGGCCTGCAAGGCCTTTGACACCAGGGAGCAAGCACAGGAGCAGCGTTGGGCTGTTCACCTGCAGCAGGATGGCAACCTGGGATTTCATGGGAATCCTCTTTTCCTTCTGTGCCAGAACCAGCTCTCTGGGTATTTGCTGAGGAAGTTCAAGAACAGCAATGGCTGGCAGAAACTGTGGGTGGTCTTCACCAACTTCTGCTTGTTCTTCTACAAGACACACCAGGTGGGCAGGTGTAGGTGAGGGGATGATGGCTGGGGTATTGGGGGGACCTGGGGATCCTTGACTTTCAGCTCCAGGGGCAAATCACTGCTATTTGAAGGAGAGTAACAAGTGGAAGAAGAGGTAGTTCATAATGAAGCTGGTCTCTGAAAGGCCATGGGCACTGCTTGTGGAACTTAATCAGGATTTCCAGTTCTGATGGTACTGACCTTCTGTGGGGGAGGGGGAACATCTCCTCGTGCAGTGACTAAAGGATGTGAGGGATGCAGCAGCCTCTGGGCTTCCTTTGGCCCCTTCTATCTCTGCTGGGCTTCAGCTCGGCCTGATGGGCTCCAGGGATTTTTCTGCCCATTGTACATTCAGCACCTGCTTGATAATGAACCATGGTGCAGTGCAATCTTTTCATCTTATTTACCAAATAAACTGTGTTTATTAACCCAGTAACTGGGTTATTCTGGCTTCTTGCCTTGAGGGCACATTTCTTTTGTGAGGGTTACTTTACCTTTTTTGTCAGATCTGTGCTCAGAGTTCCATAGAAAGGGTGCAGAGAGAGAGGAGGGAGCCCATGAGGCAGTGTTGGGCAGAGGAGAAGCAAATAACTATAAAAATATGAGAGGAGTTGGGGGAAGGGGTCATTATAAGATGTTGGTGGCCTTGCAGGAGAGTCCTCCTGTTGTCTCCTGAGCAAGAGTGCACAGCCCTTACCTGTGGCACATGGGCTGCATGGCAGGGGTGCCTTGCACTGAGGGCTGGGCTCTTGGGCTCTTGCAGGATGATTATCCCCTGGCCAGCCTCCCACTGCTCGGCTACACGGTCAGCTGCCCTGTGGAGGCAGACGGGATTCAGAAGGATTATGTCTTCAAGCTGCAGTTCAAGTCCCACGTGTATTTCTTCAGGGCTGAGAGCAAATACACCTTTGAAAGGTAATTTCCTGTTTCCTCTGTCTTGGTGTATAACCTGCTCTTAACTCAGTGCTTGGTCATCCTATCCTCTCTTGCCTCCTAGTCTGAGTGATCTTCCAGCACATTCTCAGGAGTAACATTCCCTTTCCTCTCCCCATCAATGATATTTGGAGATCCATCCTCTGACAGAACCCTCCTCTGTGTGGGGAGAGCTGGGGATACACCTAGAGCTGTGAGCTGTGCTTTGTGCCAGGAGTCTGGGGCTTTCTTGGAGCCAGGGAGGAATGTGGGAGGAAGGGCTGTGGGGTACTCAGCTCCACCAGCTCTTTGGGAGTCAGATTTCCAGGTTCTGTAAAGAGTTTTTTGGTTTTTATCTTCCATCTCTGGGAGCAGAAGTTATAACACTAGACTGAGAGCAACAAGCGCAGGGCTCCATTTCACTTGGCTAGTTTCTCTGTAATTACTTTTTATTATTATCCTCTATAATTACAATTAATTGCTCTTAGGAGGTTCCACAGAGGGTCCAACCTGTGTGTGAAATGCACCACATAAAACACTTTGCTGCTGTGTTGAGAACCCTTGCGCTGGGTCCTGTCGTGCAGGGCCGTAGTGGTTGTTTTGGGATGTGGTTTTACTGAGGTGTCACATGTCCCCCTTCTTTGGGAGAGTGTCACACACTTGTGAACAGCTTAGGCATCAGCTACCTGGGCCGTAAGTTGTGCTCTTTAATGCACTAGGCTCATGTAGTGATTTCAAGGGAAAAATGTCTAATTCACAGTGGATTTGTCTTGCTTTTTTCACTGCTGCTTTGCTTTCTTCCATGTGAGCAAGGCTGTTACCTATTTCCTAATTTATTGTTAAGAAAAGCAATAATTATTGTCACCTTGCCATCCTTGGTAACATTGAGGGGAGAACACAGTGAGCTCTCATGAGAGTTCTCTGGAGCTGAGAGACCTGTTACCTGGACAGATAACCGTGTTCTTCAGGGTATTTACCACATCTCACGCTGCTCCTTTGAAGAGTTAATTTCCCAGAAGACCCATAAAAGAAAGAAAATTACTATTTTGGGAGGTTTGGGAAAGGGGTGCAGCTCATAACCAAAGGATGAGGTTATCTGTGAGTGAGGGGTAAGCTTTTCTCATGTCTTTTCTTGGCAGGTGGATGGAGGTGATCAAAAGAGCCACCAGCTCTCCAGCCAGGTCGAGCCTGCTGCTTCCCAAGGAGAAGGACACTCACACAGACTGATGTGGGGCAGAGCTGGATCTCTGCTGGCAACACCAACAAAAGAAGCAGGTGGGAACAGGAGTGTCTGGAGTTGATAAAGCAAAGACCCAGGAGGCTCATTCCCCCCGGGATGGAAAGTGGGAGTGAGGGGGCTGCAGACAGGGATCACATCCATTCCTGATGGTGTGGAAGAGGGTCAAGTCCGTTCCAGTTGAACCTACTTAGAGAGAACCCAACAACAGCAGTGCTGCAGTGCGCACACATCGTGGAAGGGCTCTTGTTCCATTGGACCTGTACAGTAACACCTTCACCTGCCCTGAAGGCAGGTGCCACCTTGTTTTTACATTTTGACTGGATGATCAGCACACATGGGAGAAAAGCAGCAGCTTCCAGTGGTGTATTTGGCTGGCAGCAGTGGGTGCCAAGGCTCCCAGGCCCTGCCTGCCCCAGGTGCTCTGTGGGGCTGGCAGCACGACTCATCCTGCTGCTGTTACCATCAGCCTGCTGGCACAGCTCTCAGGCTAACGGGAACACGCGGTGCATTGGCTTACCCACAGCTCATTCTGAACAGACACTGCAGCTCTCCCAGAACAGCTCTGCTCCTCGGGAGCTGCCACAGCAGCAGTTTTCCAGGGAAGCAGGAGGACTGAGTCTCTGCTGAGCTGTGGAGGTGTTGGTGTATTGTGGATCGGTGCAGGGGGGTGCATGGTTTGTCCTCTGAACTCAATCACTATTCTCATATCACAACTCCAGTTTCTTTATCCTGTAGTAGGAGTTAAGTAAGGCATGGGATTACAAACACTCTCCACTCTGGTGTGGGTGATGTTTTCAAGGCATTTAAGCACTGTAGAACAAGCCTCTGAAAGTCACTGTTGCTTGTGCTTTTGCCATGCAAAGACTTACAATCCCTTAATCTTCTATTTCAATTCAGGGTGGGATCCATCTTCTGTTTCTCATGAAGGTGTAAAAGTCACTGGATTCCAGATGGAGCAGTAGTGTCTGTGGACTCTATTAAATTTCTGTATTAAATCTGAAATGTTTGCAGCTTGTTCTCTTTTGTAAAGCTGTCACCTTTGGGTGCCTCCACAGAAGGACTGACACGCTAAGTGCCACAAGATGCTGTTGGACGTGGCTTTGATGGGCTGAGGGGACTCTGATTTATTTTAGATAGAAAAGGGTATGTGTACTAACAGAAGGAACAATGCAGTGAAGCAGTGGAAGAAAAAGGAAAGTGTTGCATGCTGTGAGGATGGAGGAAAGTGGAGATCCCATGGGACAATGGGAAGGACAGAGGCCAGCACAAGTGTTCAGTTACGGTCTCAAGAGGGATGAGGACTGATGGGATGGGGAATCCAGAGGGATTTGCATTGGCATTTGCATCCTCGAGGAGTGACTGCAGATCCAGCCCTTTGCTGCCGCTGTCACAAAGACCATTGTCCCATCTAAGTTAAATGTACTTAATTTATTAGTATCTTCATTTATTATTTTTTTAATTACTTGTTGTAGGTGTATCTATGTGGATTGATTAGACATGTTTTACTGTGGCTGAATATGACTGTTCAAAGTAAATAGCATCTTGGTATAAAACTCTCTCAGCCTCTTATTCCTGGGCCCTCCATTCCATGTTCAAGTTACTCAGTAGTTTTCCACGACTTCTAGCTCTCAGCTCACCCTGCACCAAGTGCTCTCCAGCCAGAGTGGGGATGGTGTGGAGGAGGTGGCAGAGCTGCCTTGGTGGAGCTTCAGTTCCACTTGCCCCACAGTGAGCAAGAGTCTTTCCCCAAGGTTTGTGGGCTGGTGAATGAATGATCTTTTAGTTGCACCTGTGCTGACCCTGCAGCTCAGCATCTCTTAAAGATGCAACTGTTGAGGTGGGGTCTTTAAACCAGGAGCCTCTGGAAGGACAGCAGGCAGCAAAAGCCCCTTCTTGGTTTGAGTATACTGAGTTCAAATGCCTGTGCATTTATAGTGCAGGAGCTCAGGCTAGAAAAGCCAAAAGCTTTGCTATTCCTAGCAAAACTGCAGGTGCCTTACCTCAGTGAACTTTAAAATTAGTGGGGACTTCAGTGGTGTATCACTTCTGTGAAGTATTTTATTTTTGTCTTAACTACAAGCATGAGAAGTTTTCTTAACAGGAGCATTAGGCAAGAACAGAATTAAAACAGGTCCTTAGGCATTAGGTTCTTGCGATGGAGCTAAGGTGTATGTGAGGGGGAGATGTATTTGGGACTGCATGGCTTAAGAGCCATAGTCTCACTATTTCAAAGACCATCTACTTACACCCCCTCCCTTCCCACCACAAGCATGGACACCTTCCACTACACGAGGTTGCTCCAAGCCCTGTCCAACCTCACCTTGGACACTTTCAGGAATAGGGCAGCCACAGTGTCTCTGGGCAATCTGTGCCAGGGCCTCACCACCCTCAAAAGGAAGAATTTCTTCCTAATATCCCATCTAACCCTGCCCTGTCAGTGTGAAGCCATTCCCACCCTTGTCACCCTGGAGCCGTCTGCTCCAGGCTGAACAACTCCTACACTACACATTTCCCACTTTATGCTTGACCTTCATCCAGGATAACACAGTCCTGCTTTGTTGCTTAAGAAACCAGACTTTGTGCAGTAACTCCTGCCACATTCAACACAACAGACTGGAGCTGTTCTGGTGACTGCCCCTTCTCCTCCCTGGTCATAGCAGGGATTCTGTTACACCAGTGAAGTCTTTCAGCCTGGACCCCCCAGCATAGCTTTAGCTCTGCTGAAGCAGCAGTAGGCATGGGCTCCAGGTGTTCTGTGCCTGGCAGTGCCCACACTGTGGCTGTGCCAGGGGACAAGGGCTGGCATGCTAGGAGCCAAGTCCTCTGCTCGGCAGGGTTAGTGCCTGATTGCTGGGGAGACATGAACTGTCAGACTTTCATTTTTATAAGGCATCAGGCACCACTCCCCGTACAAGCTGCACCCACTGGCACAGCTCTGTGTTCTCCCCTGGTGCACTGACCCTGTGCTTCTGCCCTCCAGCTGCTGCTGAGGCCGGCTCATCACCACTGTCCTGGCAACAGCCTGCTGAGCTGAGAACATGGCATTTAGCAAAATTCCCCCCAAAAAAGCACGGTCAGAAGGAATCAGTTCCACTTCTTGGCTCCAAGGGAAAAACAGATGAGGAGCACTGCAGCGTTGGTCACAGCCTCAGCTGTGCCCTTCACCTCTGTTGCTGCCCAGGGAAGGACAGTTAAAAGGGTTTAAACACAATTAAAGTGGCATCTCCAAAGTGTTCATGCTGTCCCTGAGGTCACACAGGCTCAGGGGTGTCTGGTTCAATCCCTGCTCATGCAGGGCTGCATCTGTGCAGTGGATTATCAGCAACGATGGAGACTCCACCATGTCCCTGGGAGACCCGTTCCACCACTCGGGTCCCCTCCCAGCTGCAAAGTGAGACAGAGGAAGGCAGATATACCTGGTGCCAGTCGAGCCCGAGTCTAAAGCCTGCAGATAATGAACAAACTCCAGCAAAAAACCACACTGCAGTGTGCTCCAGTGCACAGCTGTACCTCTGCCAACAAAGTATGCCTCCTGCAGTGCCAGCAGGAAAGGCAGATGTGGCTGCAGCTGTAATCCTTGCACACAAAGTACTTGGCTCTCTCTCTGGGGTCTCTGTTACAGATACATGAGGAAGATGCAGGGGAGACCAAGACAAATGCAGAGAAAAGCAGCTGGGACCAATCCTCTTCCCCTAATAACACAGTTACACCAGACTCATTTGTTTTGTTACTTTATTGAAAGTGGCAGATCCCTTTCAAGGTTTTTGAAAACTAAACCCATTGTTGCTTTGAATACTGGACAAAGGGTGTGGGGACTGTTTCCTTTAAAAAGTTTCCTCGTTACACTACAGAGCATGTGAGTAACGATACAGGTACCTTATTGACACGGTTTGCTACTGCTGTGAACAGCAACTTTAAAAGCAGCAGGGGCCCTTGTGCTGGCCTTCTGCCTTCCCCTTCTCCAGGTGTCCTGTCTCTATATTAATAACTTCTCCTGAGGGAAAAATGGGTTTGTTCTGTTCTTCCTAACTGCAAGCTCTGAGCTGGTTCTCACCACAGAACACTGCTCTGCAGCAGCAGATCCAACAGCAGCACCTCTTCTCTACTGTACAAGTTCATAGCGTTGCTGAGCCTGGATTTGTCCGTCCATCAGGAAAAATAAAGGACAGTCATAAGGTAAAGTGAACACCATACACCAGGATGAGGGAACGTATGGTCCTCCTGAGCTACTTGCAGCCCAGCACCTAAAGTCTGCAGGTCTGAATCTAAGTACCAAAAATCAAGCCTCATTTCTAACCACGTGGCCTGTCATTAAAAAAATGCTGAACAGCCCCAGCCTTTGTTCTCAGTGGCTCTGGGATGCGCCATATCATCCACATACAAACACTCAGACAGAAAGGTCTGTGTAACTGAATTCTTGCTGACTTCATGGGAATCTCTTTTCAATTAAAGAGCAGCTCTCTAAGCAACCAGCTGTCCAGGGTTATTTTCCTCAGTCTATTTTTCTAGACCTTAAAGTGTAGATTTCAGATCTGTGTGCTTACCTGAATTAAATATTTGCTTTATAAACCAGTATGATACAGAAAGCAAAGCTCCTGGGGATGGCTCTGCTGGATTACCTTAAGCAGCCAACACAACAGTAGATGCTTTACCTTCTCTGCTTCCAAACAGCACCCCAGCTTGTCAACTGGAGCAGGGCCCTGGCTGCAGTGAGTCTAGATCCCAGGCTGAAGGAGGAGCCAGAAAGGGAAGGTTGAGAAGGAGGCCTAGAGCAGCTTTTGGGAATCCCCAGCCCCACACCACACTGCTGTGAGCCATCCAGCCATCTTCCTGGATAGCACAGGTTCTTGCATCAAAACCTGCTCTGTAGTGTCCCTCTGCCTTGTGAACCAAAGCCCTGCTGATGTCTGCAGCTGTTGAGTTCTCCCTATTCCCCTTTTTAACCCTTCTGCCCCACATGGGCCTGCTCAGCTCACACCAGCACTGCCCAGCCTGCCTGTGGAGCTGCTTCAGCTGCCAGAAGTGCCAAGGACAGGAACTCCACCAGCTCCCACAGCAAACATACCCACTTTGCCTTCTGCTCCCTGGAGACTCAAGGCAAATTCTGCTGTTGCCTGAAGTAGATGAACTAAAGCCTAATATAAAACGATGTCCCAGAGCCAAAAAAAGAACAATCAGCAAACCCATCCTCCTATGAAATGACAGGCTGGGAAAGAGCAACCATGTATCAAGCTCAGCTGCTGCAGCACTGGAAAGTGTTGTTACTTGTGTGTGAAGGGCTTGAAGTGATCCTCCAGAACAACTGGAGAGTGGGTCTCACTCTCCCAGAGGCCCTAAGTGCCTGGAGAGCTTCCCAGCATCCCTGTACTCACACACAACTGCTCACAAACACTTCTTTAGGAAGGGCAGGAGACTAAACCCATCAGACTTGCCTGTGAAACATACATCAATGGAAGAGAATCTCCCTTTTTCCAGCAGCCAGGCATTTACCAGAAACAAGCTGTGAATCAAACCAAGCCAAAATGGACACAACCATTGTAGGAAAACAATTAAAAACTGCATTGATTACATTGTAAAAACAATTAGACCACCCATCTCGGGTTCTGCAAAAGGTCTAAATTGTAGTTGCATTGCAAACCCCACCCTGGGTTATCATGGAAACACGGCTAACATGAAGGCTCTGAAATGTCCTGGAGTCCATCACAATGTCACATCCAACGGCAGATGGTGGTCTGGATTAGAGATGTAGTTCTTATGAAGCTGGAAAAAAATCCTTCCCCCCTCACAACAACAGCAGGGAATGTGAGTGTCAGCGGGCAGAGGTCAGGTGGTTCCGACTGTGTGAAAACCTGCAGGGAAGAATTGACAAGGGAGAACTGGTCAGTACTGGCCAGCTGAAGCTCTCACCTGGAATGGTGCCCACAGGCACCCACCAGCAGGTCTGTAGGGGAAGGGGCCAGGCTGGTGGGCCTGCCCCCACTGCCACTGCCAGTTTTTGCTAGATAAAGTCCTGACAGACAAAACCAGCACTTTAACAAAAAGCCAAGGTGGTTTGACACTTTTCCAGGCTTTCAAGATTCGGTTTTCAGCAGTAGTGTTTTATGGTAAGAAAGCAACCAGGTCTTTGAGGTTTTGCAAGCCCCCCCAAAAACCAAGTATCTTGTGCTTCTGCCCTATCCAGCAGTGTCATTTCTAGGCTGACAGAAGTGAATGATGCTGAAACAACTACCTGTCTGCAGTCACCCACACACATCCATGAGCACCTCCTGCTCACTCAGAGGCTCAGGTTTTACTGGTATCACAGGACACCTTCTGTGACCTCTGTGGGTCAGCCAGCAGAATGAGCGTTCTCTTCCCTGGCATTAAGTGATTATTAGATGAGGGTTCTACACAGTCCCATGGTGTATTTGCTTGGAAGCTTGAATGATGCAGACACAGAATCCCTCTAGGATGGCCATTATATTTGGTTCTTAGTATCTACAGCTCTTCTTTGCTTGACAGGACAACCAGGGGAATCAGGCCCAGAGAGCATTGGTTTAGGAAAGGCGGGTCCTGCATGACCAGTCTGATCTCCTATGACCAGGTGACCCCCTTAGTGGATAAGGGAAAGGCTCTGCAGGTAGTCCATGATCTCAGACAGCATTCTCCTGGAGAGGCTGCAGCCCACAGTTTGGACAGGTGCACATTTTGCTGGCTTAAAAACTCTTTGAGTCCAGAGTGTGGTAGGGAATGAAGTCACATCCAGCTGGGACCAATCCCTAGTTGGGCTCCCCAGGGCTCAGGGTTGGCACTAGTCCAGTTTCATGTCTTTATCCATGATCTGGACAAAGAGATTGAGGGCTCCCTTAAGCACATTCACAAGATGACCCCAAGTTGGGTGGGCATGAAGGCTCTGCAGAGGGATCAGGACAGGCTGGGCCAAGACCAAGGGTGTGAGGTTCAACAAGGCCAAATGCCAGGTCCTGCACTGCAGTCACAACAGTACCCTGCACTCCTACAGGTCTGGGGCAAAGCAGCTGGAAAGCTGCCCAGTGGGAAAAGACTTGGGGATGCAGCTCAACAGCAGCTGAACATGAGCTGGCATGCGTGCAGGTGGTCAAGAGGGCCAGCCATTGCCCTTGTGTCAACAATAGTGTGGAAGCAGGACCAGGGCAGTCACCATCCCTCTGTGCTGGGCACTGGTGAGGCCCCACCTTGAATGCTGTGTCCAGTTCTGGGGCCTCATGACAAGGACATTGAGGGGCTGGAGCGTGCCCAGAGAAGGGAACAGAGCTGGGCAAGGGGCTGGAGCACCAGGAGTGGCTGAGGGAACTGAGGGGGGCTCAGCCTAGAGAAAAGGTGGCTCAGGGGGGACCTTGCGGATCTGTACAACTCCCTGACAGGAGGGGGCAGCCAGGTGGGGGTCAGGCTCTGCTCTCAGGGAACAAGGGGCAGGACAAGAGGAATGACCTCAAGCTGCACTGGTGGAGACTCAGGTTGGCAATCAGGAAGAATTTCTTCATGGAAAGGGTTGTCAAGCATTAGAATGTGCTGTCCAGGAGGTGGTAGAGTCACCAGCCCTTGAGACATTCAAGAAACAGCTGGATGTTGCATTCAGTGCTCTGGTCTAGTTGACACAATGGCTATCAGCCAAAGGATGGATTCAATCCTGGACATCTTTTCCAACCTTAATGATTCTGTTCCATTCAATGGGTACTTGAGTTACAAGGCACAAACTTTAACCCATCAGAAAGAAATGCTTAGAAAGCCTAAGTTCAAGGGTGTAAAGACTGTAAAGCTTGGGATGTGTTTACAGAGGCAGCCAGAGCATAGAACAGCTTCTTTGGTCACATAAAGCACTTCCAGCCTGCTAAACAGGAAGGAGCCAAATATTAACTTTCTCTCTTGATAAGGAAAGGGTGAGATTTAGGATAGCCTGCTGTGAAAGGGAGAAAAGCCAAAATCACGTTAAATAAAGCCTGATAAATCTGTGACCAGGTTAGCCGTGTCGGTGCCTGCAACACTTGGATTTGACTGGATGTGGTGCCACCAGTGGAGCCAAGTTTGACCCAGCAAAGAACTAAATTCTACCAGACTACACTCCTTCACTGTTTCAGTAAATAATTCTCTCCAAGAAAAGTACACTTTCCTGTATACCTAAAGCTGGGCAAGCAGTGACTAGCAGCACATAGTGCTTTAAAGCACATTCCTTGCAATGAAACAGATACTTGCTAACAGAAACTTTCTATTCCAGAAGTGATCCCAGTGAGATTTTGCATACTCCTTGCTGCCTGGGTAATAGGACCAGCAGGACATCAGATATATATAGATATGTGTGCAAAATGAAGGTGAACAGCAGCATCTTACTGTGCCTTGCAACATACATCAACACTACAGAAACCTGTCCAGTGTGAGGAAAGACTTCTGGGGCAGACAAACTGCTTGCATTAAATGAAAGCAATTAAAAGAAGTGCCATAGGAACTACTAGGGCAGCTGTCATGAATATTCACTCACTCCTGTCTGTCTGGACTGCTCAGCACTGACCTTTGTACCACTGTGGAGCACAAGAGCCGCGTGGTTCAGGGCCGGCTCCGCCCCAGCTCACACTCACCTTTGGACCCGCTCCACCATGTGCGCTACCAGTTTGTCAGAGATGCCTGGGCAGGACTCCTCAGCCAAGCTAAAGGCGTTCTCCAGCTCTTCCATGGCTCCCACGTTGCCTCCAGTCTGCTTGTGCTTATCTTTGAGCTGCAACCCAGATATAGGGCATTGGGTCCTTATTTTGTTGCAGAAAGCACTGGTCAAGAAGTGCAGCACTGACATTAAGGCTCTTTCCCTTTCAATATAACTCCACCAGGGTGCAGGAGGGCACCCATATTCCACTTAAATGAACCAAAAAGAGTTCTTTTGGTTGGTCAGGAAGGTAGAAGTCCAGTGTCTGGGGTTCAAATTTGCCTCCCGGTACTAAGCCAATCAAGTCCTTACCTAACAGGATGTTCTCTTAAACAAACTAAATATTACAAGGAATGGACCAACAGCCCTGAAACTCGTAAGTAGTAACAGCACAAAGAACTCCAGGTGTATCTGAAGCAGTACAATGACCTTTACTGCTCATGACAGCCCAGCAACCAGACACTCACAAGCAGGTTGGGCAGAATATATCCAATGCCAGGAGTTAGTCACCACTCCTTTTAATAACACAAAAAAGTCTGAGTTGCTTCTAGTGACTGGGAGGCCAAGGCAGACAACTGCCACACCAGGGATCCCAAGCCCCTTGGCCCCCAACATTCCTCTCTAAGAGAGCTTTACCGAGGGGGGCAGGGAAGGAAAGCCCATGCACCAAGACCTCCCCATGCAGCATCTGCCTCAGTCCACATCTCTCATGGTCAGTGCACTCTGACTAGGCCTCTACCTGCACATGTTTCCAGCTGTTAATCTGAAATAGCTACACCTCTGTTGAGAAGGAATGCCTGATAGGTCACTGGTGCAGAGCCTGAAGGAGGCCCTCGTTGGAAATCCTACATTTCCACCCCTTGAAGTAGTTCCCCACCTCCTTCCCACAAGCTGCTGATCCCACAGCCCCTTCCTCAAGGCACCATCACACATGGAGCTGAACAACAATCAAGCAGCCTACTGAACCAGCAACATCTGCCAGCTTACCACTGTCCAGTTCAATTAAGGTTGCATTAGGCCCTGCTGATTAAAGGGCTTTACATGAGCCTCACAGTTCTTTGGCTCAATTCTAGGATCAGCCTATCCTGTTGTTGGAGCTCACCTTTTCTCCGTGCTTTGGAAAGCAGAACAATGTGAATGCTAATCCCCAGCTGCAGTCGCTCCTGTGCACCAAGGCCCCTGCTGGGAACAAACAGTTCCCAGCCAAAAAGGGCTGCTGCCTCCTCAGTGGGGCACCTGTTCCCTACCACAGAGCTGTGGGAACAACCCATGCACACCTCTGCTCAGTCAAAAGTGGCAGGGGCATGGAGGACAACTCAGTTACACATCAAGGATACAGATTTCTTAGGCCAAAAATAGCTGTGATGCTAAAACCAAGAATTTGATGTCTACCTAGCAAAGGCTGCCCATCTTAGAGCAAGCACAGGGTCTGTCCTGGAGGTAAGCTGTCAGTTTATCATCAGCCTTTGATGCCAAGCCCTTGACCTTCAGCTTGCCCAGCAGCCTATGATGGGAGCAGTGTGTGCTGGGCTGTCTGGTCCCACCGCAGAAGAGCTCTCTGGACGCTTGTGGGAGTTAGAGCACTGAACTGTGCTCAGTCTTACTAGGCCCAAACATCATCTTACCTCCCTGCCCCAGGAAGCTTCCAGATTTGCAGTTGCCCACACCTGTTAATGACTCCTCACGGGCCATTTTAAATATTAACATCCAGTAACACACATGCAGGGAAGGTAGAGGAAAGATTACAAAAAATATCTCAGTCATATTTCTATTCACAAAGCCCAGCTTCAGGCCCTTCAGGGAAACAGGGGATCAAGCCTAGCTGGTTTAAAATGCAATCATACAAGAGTGAGGAGGACAAAGTCTTCAGTTCTAGCTTCCTACCAATAGCAAAGAATAACACATGCCACCAGCAATGAAGCAGATTTCCAAGCTGGACAAGTTTTCTTTCAAGCCATCTCTACTGCACACAAAAGCCAGGTTATTTCAGAGACTGCCCAGAACCTTTCCTGCTCCCAGTTTCACTCAATGAGATCTGCAGAGCCAGCAGAAGTCTAATCAAAGGAAAGGGGGATCAACAAACTGGGGCAAGGGAGTCAAACTAGCAGAAATGAAATGTCCAAGAAGCCACTTCCTTCCTGGAACTGGTGCAGCAAAGCTAGTAAGGAAAAGCACAAAAATGCATTTACAGTCACAGCCCTGAGCACTCTGCCCCAGGAGGCCCCTAAACTGAACAGAGACCCAGACATCAGTGACTGTGCTGCACTAACAAACCAACATGGTTTTAATGCAGTTTCATCTCATAGCTCTAGGCCTACGAGACCCAGGTCACTGGCCTCATGCTCCAACCTCTGAAAGTCAAGCCCTGTGGAGCACAGAAGAGGCCAGTTAGATAAACTCCCAATTTCCAACCAGAGCAGTGTCAAGAGCCTGCTTTTCAGAATGACCTCTAGTTCCTGCCATGCAGCAAACCCTCTTTCCACACAGCAGTAAACCTGAGAAAAGAGAGTTAAGTCCAGAAACTATCCCTGGAAAAATCTCAGCTCTCTGCTGGGCCATGCAATCAGGATCCAGAAGAGTAACTCTTCAGGACCAGAGAAAGGGTGTCTGTGACCAGCATCTCAAGAATAGAACCCTTACATGCAACATCTAATTGACTTCTTCCAAAGCATAATCTCCTTTCCTACCCTTCTACTGGAAAGAGCAACCAGAGCTCACAGGCAGCAGCCCCCTTCACCTGGCTGGAAAGATGAGCTGTCACCTCTCTGCTGATACAGACACCATCCTATCGTTAATGGCAGCTCTTCCTTCAACTCCACATCCTCATCCAGACCACAAGGCAGGGGAATTGAGTAGGTTTTCTAAACACATTTTCTCTGCCTGCCTTTTCGAAGCTAGGTGGCAGGGAACTCCTTGGTCTTGGCATGATACCAATAGCAGTCTGTACAGATCAAGAAATGGCCTAGCAACCAGCAAAGCCAATTCCTGCTCTAACCCACCTACCCTTTCCCTCAGTAACTCTGCTGTAGACAGCAGCACAGCAGAAGGGCAGGGGACAATGCACAGTGACAGGCCAGCTCAAGCACCTATCTGCTCTGACAGGAGCTGCACTTCAGGTACAGACATCAGAGCCTGGAGCTGCAGAGGCATCAGCAAGCCTAAGATGCAGGCAAGAGACAGATACTTCTCTATCAGATCCTTACCAGAAGACAGGTTACCAGAAGGGTAATGCCTTTCTTCCAAACACAAGTGTTTGCAGCACACGCCAGGTACACACTCCCCACATATGGTCTAGCCCTCCAAACTGATGTAAATGCTTCAAAGTCCCTTAGCCCTACTAGCTACCTTATCACATCTCCCTTCTCCAAATCTTTCCTCATTTACTTATCTATGTCAGGTATCTCTTCATCTCCAACCAGCAGACAGCAAGAAGGTTCTACTCACCTCCCCAAAAACTGGATGAACAAGTGTGGAGAGACACTGTGACCGTGGTTGCCTCTTGATGGGCTCAGTAGGCTGGAAAGCAACAAGAAAAGAAGTTACAAGCACAGAAAAAAGCTCCCAGGGCACATGAAGTACTAAGCCTTTGGTGAATTCACAGCCCCTCCATAGCAATCCCATCACTAGATCTTGGGAAAGCCACAAGTCACAGTACCCTGATGATGTGGAAGAGGCACCTCTGGAGCACCAGCCCTTGGTGCCGGACTGAAGTAAACTTCAGACAGAAGACAAGTGCCTGGTGGCTTCCCCAAGACATCCAAAAGCTTGTGTTAGTTCAGTCCACTTCAGAAAGACCAAACACACAGACCTTCTGGGAACCATGAAGAGCCATTCCTTTGTGCAGCTTGCTCAAGGAATTGGGGCGAATGGTTGGTGGGAATGTCCAGATTGGACCCTGGTCTCCATCCTCTGCATCTCCATCACTGCAAATGAAAAGGGGAAAGTCACAATAAAGCCTCAGTTCCATACACTGGGGGTTTGCCCACACTTTCCCAGAGTCACAAGTTCTCCCCACCTGACTGCCATATTGCTGCAGGCGTTCAGGCTTTTCCCAGAAAAAATTATGAAGAGGAACCACTTCAGTCTCTACAGCACATATACAACATCAAAGAGATCTGAGCTAAGTACTATATCGTATTTCCAAACCACCACACTGACCTTTCTGATCCAGCCAGCTTGAAGAAGTTTCTAGTGCTAGTTAAATTTAGGAAAATTTCAAGACAATCCAAGCTTATAAGGTGAGGAGCCAGACTTAGATGTTATAAGCCAGTGTCCCCAAGTCCTTGGTCACTCAAGTCGCTGCTACTACAGGTGAAGAGCAGCTCTGTGACACCAGTCTGGCAACGAAGTGCCCTCTCCCCACCCAAGGCCCACAACTTGACTGTCCTGCATGGCAGCACAAAGATTCACCCCTGACTACACATACACACAAACACAGCTCCTGCCACAGTTACTAAAGGCTCTTGTAGTTCATGAAATATGCATAAAATAGAGGCAACAAGAGCCCTGTTCTACTAGTTGCACACAGACTGAATGTTTCGTGTCAGTACACTGATTCCTCACACTCAGCAAAGAGGCTCCACAGGTGAAGACCAGAAGAGAGAACCAGGTCCCACAGAACAGGAGGTAACAGCCTGGCTCTTTAGGCAGCACTCACTTGCTCCCACAAACAAAAGCTCGAAGTTGAGATCTCTGGTGGGAAAAGGACCTGAGCTGTTTGCAGTAGGCTACCCCTGGGCAAGCAGGGGCAGCAGGAACACCCCTCCATGCAAAACATGTACGTACATATCGGAATCACCAGAACTGGAATCCTCTCCATGGCCCTCGGACTTCCAGCGCTTGAATCGATCGATCAGCTCCATTAGGAATGACGTTTTCTTGGTGTAGCGTGTGATGAACTTGTGCTTTAGCAATTCTTTAGCTGTTGGCCTCTGGAGCAGATAAGGAAAGCACATCACATCTAACTATCTCTGCACACTTAACACGCAACTCACTGACTTCAGCTGGAATCACAGAATATCCTGAGCTGGAAGGGATGCACAAGGACCATCAATCCAACTCCTGGCCCTGCACAGGATAGCCCCCCAACAATACTCCCAAACCCCAGCGAAGCGCCTGAGAGTGTTATCCAAACACTCCTTGAACTCCAGCAGCCTTGGGGCCATGACCACTGCCCTTAGGAGCCTGTTCCAGGGCCTGGCCAAATTCACAGGTGGGCAGCAATACTCACAAATCTAGGATCCTTATTGAGGCAGGCTTCCACAAACTCCTTGAAAGGCTTGCTGTGGTGACCCTCAAGTGTTGGAGGGTTGTTTTTGGGGATCAAGAAGAGAACCCTCATAGGATGCAAGTCAGAATTTGGAGGCTCTCCTTTCGCTAGTTCAATGGCTGTAATCCCAAGGGACCAGATGTCTGCCTGGAAAAGAGAACACCACAGAACAGCAAGGAGCAATTCTACAGCATGAAAGCACACTTTTAGGACAGCTAATCACATAAATCAGATGTGGCATTTCAAGTCTAATATACAAACTTCTCCAGTACACTCTGCATCATAACAGAAAAGACTAATTCCTGCAGCAAGCAGCACTTCCAATCCCTGTTTCTGTCCTAGCACTACCTCACATATAAGTAGCCCCAAACAGCAATCCTTCTGCTCCCAGCTCACCTTGAAGTCGTAAGCAGATTGTTTGATGACCTCTGGTGCCATCCAGAATGGAGTCCCCACAAAGGTGTTTCTCTTGATTTGGGTGTCTGTCAACTGTCCAGCCACCCCAAAATCAGCCAGTTTCACATCCCCTTGTTCCGAAAGCAGCACATTGGCAGCTGGACACAGAAATAAGCAATTAAATCTGCTGGCCTCTAAATCACCTCCAGCCCACACAGAAACTGAGTACTGAGCAGAGCCTTCCCATGCCATCCTCCTTCACACCAGTGATAACCCTCAGCCTGGATTTCCATCCTCACACTTTGAACTCCACTGGGTAACATGGAACAAGCTCATGCACTTTGTTGGATCAGAAGGGGACTATTGCTGAGGTAGGAGAAGGGAGTAGATGTGAAGTGCCACACCATCAAGTCAATGTGACTCCCAGCCACACGAAGAAGGGAGGGCAACACAGCCTCTAATGCTCTTGTTTTTTTTCCAGAGTAGCATCCAGCACATGTTAAATAGCAGATCCTTCTAAAGAGCTCAAGTTCCACTCTTGTACTAGTTCCCACTCACTCATAAGACTGTAACATTGTGCAGGTTTGGGAATGGGGGTTTTCTGCAGGACTTTTCATTCTGATACCCTACCTAACAACTTTCAGCATTTCCCCACCACTGGCAGCCAACAGCCCTACACATCTTGTGCAGTGCTAGAAACGTGCAGTCTCACATACATAATGAAATCTTTTCTTCCAATCTCCCTGCATGAGGTTTCTGCACCCTGCCTGCTCACACTCCTCCTTGCAGTGGGTCAGAGCAGTGAGCATCTGGCACTGGCCCAGCTCCACAGCACTGTTTTTCCATCCTCCTGCAGTATTTTGATGCTCTGGGCTCGCTGTGACACTGCTCTTCGGGCGGCAGATGCCAGCTCTCTCTACACTGCATGTGGCCAGTGACTATAAAAAACAGCAACAGGATAAGCTGACACAAGCTGCCCTGATTTTCTAGGGCTGTGAACCCTGCACGAGGACAGCTCACTTTTGCTGTGAGCTATAACTGCAATAACCAGCACACACACCCTTGGGGTCCAGCAGCAAAGCAAATATCCAGACACAAGCCAGTTAATATCTGAGCATGCCTTTCACAGACTCCTTTGCTTTAGCTCCTGACTGTCCAAACTCCAAGTGCCAGAGGAGAGCTACAGACCCTTACCGTTACTCTAAACCCTAAAGACTTGAAAAGCATGCGTTGTGATACAGTGACAAGCATCAGATTCAGAAAACAGCAACCCAACAAGAAAAGCAGCACTAAGAAAGTCTATGAAACCTTGCAGATGTGGAATATAACACCTCTGAGTATTATATAACTAACATCCCTGACAAGAAAGGGAGCTGAGCTCTCCAATCTTACCTTTGATGTCTCTGTGGATCTTCCTCTCTGAATGTAAATAATCCAAGCCCTTTAGGATTTCTCTCAGGATAGTAGCAATATAAGTCTCCTCCAGTGGTCCTGGCTTCAGCTGATTAAAGGCAGAAAGAGGACTTAAAAGAGGGTGACTGATGCCTTGGACTTTCCAGGCTCTAAGTTTGTTACTTGGAAACCTTGGCCAAGCAGGTCATATTCAGCAGGAAGGACCTTCTTGCACACCCGGTGCACGTTCTACAAGCAGAATGCTGGTCTTTGCACCTGGAAGCATTCAATGGAAAAACTTTGGGGGATTTTCTGCTTGTCTATCAGTTTGTTAAAGGCTTCCCAAACAAACAGCAGTTCATCTCTCACTCTGGTCTGGAAATACATTGGCCAACAGAACATTTTAACAGTTTTTCTTGTTCAGGTCTCTCTGCTAGCATTCAAGTACTGAATTTTAGCCTCTGAGACATCAACCCTCAAGCTGTGGAGTACTGTATCAAAGCTCTTCTCATTTCCACCAGTTCTCCTCTAACCAAGACCTGCCTTTCTCAGTGCAATAACTGATGTTCTGACACTCAGATAACTTCTGCTGATGACAGCTCCCCACTATACCTTCCTCCAAGTCACTATAGGCTCAGCAGTTTTCCCTACAGAATTAGTTATTGCTATGGAAAAATGGGAATTATTGTCCTCAAGAAAAGAGAAAAATGCTGTGACAGAATACAGTGCAGCAGACCTTTGCTTATGTGTATATTCTGCATTTGTATGCTCTTAAAATTGGGGGTAACTTCATCATAGACTATGCCTTTACTGAGCTATGTGAGCACTGAGCAATACCATAACTCTGACTAGGTGAAGTACAGATTTGCACTGCTCAAAACCAACTGGCTGCTGGTCACTTCTCAGTTCACGGTGTTCATACAGTATGCTGGACAACAGTGCTGGGACAGCTGAGCTCCATTAAAACATTCCCTCTGTCCTGGGATAAGCATAACCAACACGTCTGTCCTGCACTGCTTATCCCTCAGGCACAGGGCTGCCAAAAAGATGCTATGTGGCAAGTGAGTGTCTGGCTTATGGGCATTTCACAAACCAAGTTTTCAGTTTATATTTTTTGTAGTCCAGAACTTGCAACTTACTCACCAAATCCAGGGCTGAACCTCCTCCCAGGTACTCCATGATTATCCAGAGCTTGGTGCCCTGCAAGCAAGAGCACAAATCAAGAGCAAAGACAGTAATAAAAGCAGACAGAAAAGTGAAACACTCATGAAGCAGCAAGACACAAGAGTAGTCCTGTACACAATCTAAGAGATGCTGCACACTGCAGCTCTCAGGGGCTCAAGGAAGGAGCCCTCAGCTCCCTCTTTTCCGCCAACACAGCATTACAGAGGTGGACCTGCCTCCAGCACATTTCTAACTCTTAGTCTGCAGTTTCACCTGAACAAGTGCCCCTAAAGGCACCAGACTGCCCAGCCCACAGATAAGTTTATTCCCAGGTTAGAGCCTTTTAACTTCTCTCCAACAGCTCATCAGGCATAAGTTCTTCTTGGCAATAGCAGGGGAGCATTGCAGCCTTTGATCTCATTAACAGGGCTGCCAGCATGAACAGTACAATCAGCAAAACACTCCTCAGAGATTTCCATGCTGAGGTTCACAGGTCCCAACAGAACATAAGCAGCAGGACCATGAAACTACAGTAGAAGGCTGAGAAAATGTATTATGGCCTTTGAAAAACACATAAGGAATATTCAGGATCCAAAGAGCTCAGGAACTGTTTGCTGTAGTCCCACTGTTACACTCATCTCCAGCAGCAAGCATGCCTAGGTCACTTCTGACCAACAGTACTAGCAGCTTCCATTAGAGATTCCTAAACCCGTTCTCAATGGAAGCAGTATTAGCACTCCTTCACAGACCCAGTTCATATTCTTTTCACCATTTGTCATTAAGTAGTTTCAACCTCCTCTTTTTTCAGAGGCAGAAATCCCTCAGTGGTACTTCCTTAAGACTGAGCTATTCTCAGTATTGAAAAGTATTCCATCAACTTCCTTTCCAGAATTGTCAGACCAGGGGAAGTTCAGTCTTCAACAAATAATTTGCTCTCCAGTGAAGTGCCCTGGTCTTGGTACCACACAGTACAGGGCACCTCATTTCCATGTCCTTAGCAAGTGTCTCAAAGCCCAGTCTGCTATTAAGGGCATATCAATGCAGTGAGCAGAGCCACCACTATTCCTGCTGCCACTCACACATCACTTTACAGTGCCTTGTGCCACCATTCACTGTATCACCCACAGAGGAGCCCTCCCTGTTCCCAAACTACTGGCAAGGAATCACCATGGTTTGTCCTACCTTCAAGTAGGAGCCATAGTACCGGGTAATGTAGGGACTGTCACACTGGCTGAGCACCGTAATCTCCTGCTGAATGTCCTCGATCTCATCCTCAGCCTCCTCCAGATCAATGATCTTGATAGCAACCACTTCCTTGGTGCGGTTGTCGATCCCTTTATACACTTCACCAAATGATCCTTTGCCAATCCGCTCCAGCTTGGTGAACAGCTCCTCAGGATCCACCCTGGAGTGCTACACCATGAAGCAGAGATGGGAAAATTCCATTAAGTTCCTGGGCTGCAGAGCACCACACATATCCAAACAGCTCATCTCCCTATCTGTGCACCTACTATGTTGATAAATTCACCTGCAACTCACATATCCTAAATAGTCTTAGAAACTTAGCACAGAAATATATCCAAGATTAGAACTGAAGAAACCTTTCCCACAGGCTTTCTGACCCTGCAGACCACAATGGGGGAAGAAAAGGAGGGGAGCCCAGCATATGAATGTCAGCAAATACCTCTGTGGAAAGTGTCAGCTCCATTGGGACAGGGCTGCTCAATTGCAGGCACTAACTGGTGCCAAAGCAGCTCTGTGAGCAAGCATCTGTTCATACTTCAACAGAGACCAGCAAGGGATACCAGAACCAGCTTTCTCTTGGAGATCCAGATGAGAAAACGGGCACAAGCAAGAGGCCACAAAATTACTTCCCTTGTTAGCCTTCCTGCACTCAAAGACTGAAATGACTTGAAAAATCTGCACCCTTCCCTACTTGTCTGGAGGGTGAAATATTACAGTAATATGAATTCACATTTACTGTCTTCTCTGCTGCAGCCTGATTTGCACACAGCACCCAGCTCAGCTCTCCTCAGACGTTTGCAGATGGAGCCTCACATCTTTTGGAAGGTCAGCAGCAAGGAGGAGGCAGGAGAGCAGACTGGACACTCCATCTACCTGATCTGCTTTTCTGGACCAGCCTCTTCCCTCGCTGGCACACTCAGACACAATGGCAAACGGTATCTCCTTCATTAGATAAGCACATCAACCAGGCAGTTACTAACAGAGAAATACTGACTCTTTAACAGCAGCTGCACAGTGAATTCTTTATTAAGGTGAGTATGGGTAAGAAAGGGAACAAATCACAGTCACTTTCTCATGCTGTTTCATTCAGTCCACCTGAACACCAGGAGGTCCTTTATGCTACTAGTAGCTTCACGCTACTGAAATGCTCTTTGTGATTAATTTTTCTGCCCTTTTTTTTAGTAGTTTGAAAAAAAAAAAAAACCTGGAAAATATGGCCTGACCTTAGTAAGCAGCCAAGCCACTAGAAGGAATTTTCCACACCCAGAACTTCTCAGTCTCACCTCTAATACGTCACTCAGTGAGACTGCTCCCTCACAAGGGCCTTGAGTTGGCAGATTTTATCAGAGAATAGGGCAGCTGCATTTTTCCATCTCACACCAAGTTCTAACAGTAGGCCATCACTGAGCAGCCCAAGGTGCTGCTTAATGATTAAGCCAGTCTGTCATCACAGGTTGTTTGCCTTCTGTGCCTAGTGCATTGCTCTAAGCCAGGCCCAGGTGATCTTTACAGGCAGCTCGCTCAACAAGATTTCCACACAAACTCCAGTCCAAGATACAGAAGGATAACCAAATATCCTTTGGCATCCATAGCAACACCCAAACAGGCTGTACTTTGAACAAATGCACTGGAAATAGACCAGAAGGGATGTTCAGGGACAAAAAGAACTGGAGATACATAGCAGAGACTGAAAAGAGGGAGGTGGAAGAGGATTTAAGCTGGAGAAATGCCAGGGGTCAACATGAGAATGATGACTGCAGGCAGGGAAAACAGTCTGACTAGTCCAGGCTCACTACAGACCAGGAGCAGTTTCCATCTCTTGGCCAACCTGGAGGAAGGGACAAGGAAATGCCCCAAACACTTCTGTGCACAGTGACCTACTGCACCCTAAAAATGCCACTCAACACATCAGGCCCTTCCACAAATTAAGGAGAAGGGAGAAAAAGAGGATCATCTCCTAGAAGCACCTGCTCAGCTCAGAAAAGAAACACTACCCACATGAATACTGCAGGGAAGTAAACCTTGAAGAAAACCCTTCTCCCCCTCCCATGTAACTTTTCCACGAGGTAAGAAACAGCAAGGTGCAAGTAAGTGCTCCCCTCTCAGCTTGGTAGGGCACATCAGAGAATCAGGACTACTTTCTCCAGATCAGGACATCATATGTAAGAACACTGGCTCTGGCAAACAGCTTTTGGGACAACCACCACTTTATGTGGCAGGCTCTGTAATCTTGGACAGCTTCACAACAAGCTTCCACACCTGGATGGTGGTTTATCCTGTTTTCCGTAGAACAAAGCAGTTCAGGTAGGTGCAGTGAAGGAGACAAAACTTCCTGACAGGCAGACAGAAATTTTGCCCAAGGGACTCAGGAAAACAATGTAACTGATGGGCAGATGAGCCAGGTCCACTCCCATTAAGGTGGATACATGAGGACATTTCATTTGTAGGTACTAGATTTACCTTCCCAGTACTGACCTGGAACTGCTTTAGAGCTCGCAGGTGACAGGGCAAGAGCCTGACTCTATGGAGGGCCTGATGATGAACATCCCTCAATGCAGTGGCCAAATTCACAGAAAACAGAGCCAGCAACAGACAGAACCCAGGGAGCCAGTATAGGGCGAGGAGGTACAGAGTTATTCCAGCCACAATTACAGTCCCTGGACACTGCTGGAGGAGCACAGTTTGCTGATAAATTTCTTTGCTTTCTGTAACTAGAGAGGAGGAAACAGGTCCATCCCCAATTCAAGCAGGTCAATGTCTACTCAACAGAACACCTTGTGAACTACCCTTGTAGACATCACAGAAGAAATTTCCAGGTGGCATTTTCAGCAATTCTGAATTCCCATAACAAACTAAGATGTCCTGGCTGCAGGACACTGTTCAAAAGCCTTTGTCCATTAAAAAAATCCAGTTTGAGACACCACATGGTGATGTGCTGACAAACAAAAATGTTCAGATCCATGGGCATAAAAGCCTCAGCACTCATCAGATAGCAGCATGAATGCAGTTCCACCAAAAATGGAGAGCTATGGAACTGCACTGCTCTGTCAGGAGAGAGAAGGATGCACTCCACGAGCCCGACTCTCCCCTACCCCAGCACATCTGCACCTGCAAAGCACCGTGGTGAGAGGTGTAACAAGCACCATCTGTCCCTTTCCTAAATATGAATTATCTCAGTACCAGTCATCTTGTTAGAGAACCACCCTGGCTGGAAATCTGTGCTCTGGAATTGCACTGCTACAAACACACCTGGAAAACTTCATTAGTAGGAAGCAACAGAATCCAGATGAAATGTTTAAATGAGCACAGATAACCCAAAGTAGTTGATTAACACCTGTCACCTTTGCAACTGCTCACCAGCTTGGGTTCTTTCCATTTTCCTTCCACATTCACAGCACCCACCAGAGCTGAAAAATGGAGCTCCCGGTCAGGAGTGGCTGCTCCTCATTCTCCTACTACATGTAAAGCCTTTAAGAAATGGTCACTACATCATAACTTTGTGCTTGACTGAATGCTCATTACACAGCAGTTCTGAAGCAAAAAGCCTCCTGCTGCTCCTCACCACTGAGATCAGTCAGTCATTAGAGATGGCTCAGGCACGCCTGGGCAGCCTTTGGAGAGAGAGCACACAATGCACTATCTTAGCTGTAAGTGCAGGAAGGAACTAAGTATGAGAGGGATGATGACAATTTCCTAGTAATGTGCTCCACTTCTGCCCTCCGGGATCTAATATCACAGCACAGGAAAAAAGGATGCTCTGTCTTGACAAGTGTGGGAGTATTTGCCATCCTGGCTGATGATACTATGTTTTAAAACAGACCAACACACTGCAGCCATCAGGAATTAGGAATTGCAGTGTGTTATGAGGCAAGCCTGGCAGTAACACCAGCTGCTTCATGGGGAAAGAATGGTTTTGGCAGCTCTGCCACCTCCAGCTGCAGAGACATGATACCCACAGTCTTTGAGAAGATGTGGATAAGTACTAGAGAAGAAGGGTAAGTATCTGCCCTCATTTCAAAGTTACTGCCTGGAAGGAATAAGCTGCATATTGGGAACAGAAGCAAACACCATTTGAACCAGCTGAAGATCTTCTCTCTGGGCTGTGTCCAGCTGGATCGTACTCTCAAACATTCAAGAGCAAGAATCATGCCTGCATAAAACACTGAGGGGTGCTCAAATCTTTTGGAAATGAGAATTCCTTAATCTGGGGGCAGTTTGGAATTGAAATCGCTGCTCTATATGGGAGAGGTCTGTAACGGAAGATTGTCAAGGCCACAATACTTTACAAGCTGAGGCTGACCAGGAATGTGGCAACCTCAAAGGGTTTATGTGGAACTACAGCCGCATTTAGTGTTATTTCTGACTGCAGCACTTTCCAACCAGCCAAACAAACAAACAAACAAACATAATTTTGCTCTGCCAAACACAGTGGAAAAAAGAACTTGGCTTTAATAGAATTCATCTGCTCTTCTCTTTCCCTCATCGCCTCCTCTGCTCCCCAACTTCCCAGCCAGCAGGCTGAACACTCACCTCTGGGCTACCAACAGCCTCTCTGGCAAAACCAGCTTTGTATCTGGAACCATCTGAAAGCTTCCCTGTCTATGTGAAATCTGTGTACAGCTCGCTGCAACTGCCAAAACCTGGGACAGTTTTGAATTTCTGGAGTATAAAAAAGAGGGAAGTTTCTGTTCAACAATTTGAAACACACCTGTTTGTCTGAGACTCCCAACTCTTCACAGACAGTATTCTTTTGCTTCAGGTAGTGAAGCATTACTTAGCCAAAAAACCCTAAATGGCTTCTCCAAAGTCACATAAAGAACAGCAAATGTAGAAACAAAGCTCAGGTCAGAGCTTTAAACATAGTGACTAACACAAATACATCACCTGGCAGACAGAGCTTCAGACCAAGACCAGGCCTGCAGTGCTGCAGGTACACAGCACAAGGGAGCCAAGGAAAGAGAGGAAACAACCAGCTGAGGCAGGGAAATGGAGGCACAGAGGCAGAGCAACCTGGGCATTGGCCTAAGGTCACTACCCATCAGCACTAGAACTGAGAATCAAAAACAAGTCAAGTCTCTGACATTCCAACGCAAGTCTTAGTCTCTTGATTTTCACAGCTCCTCCCACTGCTCCCTAAATGTCCCAAGTGAAGGGAATTTCAGGCCAGTTCCTACTGCCCTCACAGCAAGCCTCAATTACAAAGATTACAAAGTTCTACCAAGGATTCCTGAAAAGACTGGAAGAATGGACAACACAGATTGGTTTCCTATTCCAAGACCAGGTAGAGAGTCATGGGATGACGGGGTCTGAGAATGCCTAACATTTCCGTAATAAATTCAGAGCTGAAACCACTAGAATGCTGATAAGCTTCATGAGCAAATGCTGTGTACAAAAAAAGCTTCAGAGCAACCTCTTCTGCAACTACAGAACTCAGTTTTCAGCCCTAACCAGACAGTATCCATCCCTTTCTCCCCCTGTACAGTGACTCAGCCAGGCACTATATTTACATTTAATTCTATACCACTTTGGGGAAGCAGCTGATGCAAAAGACAGCATGTAAACTAAGGTGCATTGCAAATCAATTTTAGATCAGAAATGGTTCAGACAAAGCATTAGCTCAAACCACTAAAGCTTTTAGTAATTCTACACCTAGGAGCAGAACAGAATAATGCCCCAAAGCTCACAAAACATGGTTTAAGCAGACCTGTGTTCAGTATTGACATGTGCCAATAATCAAACACAGCCCACAACCAAATTCAGAGGGAAGATGCAAGCCAATACTATTAATGTGGTTTAGATTTTAGTCCCAAACCCTGGCATAATTTTTCCACATTCCTCTTATGAAAATGTCATCACAACAGCTGCATTTAACCACATCCACAGAGGCTGAGATCTCTCAGAAGAGTTACGGCCCAGTATCAAATATCACTGCCTCTTATGCAGCAAGGTTGCAAGCACCATTTTTCTGACACTAATGCCATGAACACTAAGAAGGTATGTCTCGCAGAGCCAGCACATACAGTTTTTCTGTTCCCATTTCTAGACTTCCCCTTCCCAAAATACTCAGAAAGCCAATGACTCCTATCTTCCTAAAAAGAACATAGTTAATCCCAGAGAAAGGCTCCACACTGAGTGAAGAATTTGTTTTCTGTATTGCTGGCAACAAAACACTATCAGCCCAACACCAACACAGAGTGAGACACAGGTCAATCAGCTAACAAGAGTAAGCTGAGACCTGTGCAACAGATATGAAAACTGGCAAAAAGTGATTTTCTGGTTATTTGTTTGAAACCCTCATATCAAGAGCAAACACTGTTATGTAAATCCTTGAAGAGGGTTTTAAAATAAATTTTTAATCATCACTTACCTGGCTAGCAAATTCTCTCAGGTGAGCCATGCCTACAGGATGGGGTTCTTTGCAAAATCAGGGAGGATTAGGATGTCACAGCACAGCACAAAAGTGATGATTTCTCCACTGGTCAACTGTGACAAGCAAGAACACACAGCTCTCATGTGAGATTCTTGCACGTTGGCTCATTCACCTGAAGAGTTACCTCCATCTTTTTTCTCTCCTTGATCTGAAGTTCTCCTTGAACCTACCAACACATTCTAAGTATTCTAGGCCTTCCTTGCACACCGCATTTCTCAATTCTTTACAGAAATGCCTTCTAGATGTGTCAAGGAACCTCACTCTAATGTTATACACTGACCAAGTCTGAGGCTCCATTTTCCCTACCATCACCTCAACACGCTCCCCAGTGTTATTGCTAACCCCACAGTTCTACTCCCTCATCACCACTCACAGCATCTTCCCCAGCACAGCCCACGGCGTAGGCTACTTCTGCTCCTCCTCAGCCACCCTCTCACTGAGAGCACTCCTCCGCTCCCACTGTCCCCGCTACGGCCACTGGCAAAGCTCAGCTGCTCCGCACACACCTTTCTCTTCAGGGAGCCCCAACCCCGCACCAGCCCGGCCGCTCCCTCTCCGCTGCTCCCCAGGCCTGTCCTGCTCGGCCCTCCCCTCCACCCCAGCAACAGCTGAGCCCCAACCCAGCCCGGCCCTCCAGCTCAGCCCCCTCGCGGCACCCGCGGTCCCAGCCCTCTCTCCAGGGCCCCCGACCCCAGCATCCCCCGTCATGGTGCGGCCTCGCATTCCCGTCACAGACACCTCGTCCCACCTCACACCTCAGATCTCCCCTCTCCTGGGTTCCCCTCGCCATCATGGGCTACTCAGCGCGAACACCCCAGCCCCGCCCGGCACCCTCAGACTCCCTCTGTGGCGCATCGCCGCCCCGCCCCGCCCGCGCAGCCCCGCCAGGCCCTGAGCGCCGCCGCACCTACGGGCAGCGCTGCGCCGCCATCGGGAGCGCCATGCCGGGCCCTGGCGCACGGAGCCGCCGCCGCCCCGGGCTGCCCCAGGACACCAGGCGCGGCGGGAGGGCGGGAGCGCCGGGCCGGGCGCAACAACACGGTGCGGCGGCGGCCACGCCGCGCTGCCTGCAGGGAGATGTAGTCTCCACGCCACGCCACCCGGCGGTGCGACCGAGCTCCTGGACTGCAATACCCAGGATGCCGCGCGCGCGGAGGCGGGGCTGAGCTGCAGGGCGGGGCGGTGGCGCAGGGAGTCCTGAGGCGCAGGGGGCGGGCGCTGCCTGGCCCAGCGGCCCCCGCGCGACCGCCGCGCACTGACGGAGAGGTGGCGGGAGGAGCCGCTTTTGTCCTCCCGGTCCCGCCTCACGGGGTTTTCCTCTCGCTAGCCTTTACGGGACTTATGCCCTGGAGTCCCCCGGGTGACGCCAGGCACGCCCGCCTTCAGCTCTTCTCCTGCCCGGTGCTCCTCATGAGGGTGAGGGGCTGTCTCCTCCCTGCCCTCCCGGGACTGCGGGTGCCCCCCACCCCGCCGGGGGACGCGGGGAGCCCGCAGAGCGGGAGGAGGAGAGGCGAGGGGACGGAAGCTCCCTCATGGCCTCGTTCGCAGCGCTGCATCTGCGGGGTTGGGTTTTTCTTCACGTGCTGTAGTGTCAGTGACTGATGCACGTTTTCAAAGGGAGAACAAACAAACAAACCAAAAAACAATTTTCTCAGCTAGTTGCCAGGCAGCTTTAAAGCTGGCGCTGCATTTCTTCCCTGCAATGAACAAACCAGGGCGCTGGCACACAACGCCTTTGGCACAACTTGCTGCTTCTAAGGGTGAGCTGGTGCTGCTCTGTAGCCCACGTGAGTGGTAGCAAGAGGAGCAACCCTGGGAACTATCGCTGCATGGACAGATGAGTCTGGGCAGCAGCCAGCAGCTCCCTCACATTCCTCTTATTCCCTCCTGCATTGCCTCCCTCTGCCCTCTGTTTCCCTTCCCCTGTTCAAATCAACTAGCTCTTTGAGTTACTTGAGTGAAAACATCAATTAGATAGAGCACAGGTATCAATTCCTGCAATGAGATTCTGTTTTTGTATTTGAATCAACTGTACCTCACTGGAAGGTTTCCACAAAGGTCTTGTGCTGGAACTCAGCACTTCTGTACAACAAATCAATGTAATTACGCAGAAGCTTCTTATTGTTTAAAATATCACCTCTTTGGTCATCATGTGGGAACGCTCACATCTTCCAATTTGTTCAGTAACAGCTACTTATCACCTCTTTTGTGTATTCTGCTTACTTATCCTATACTTACACATTATACTACTTTTACATATATATATACATAACCTATATAGTTCACTTACTTAACACAGTACTTATACAATTTACTAACTTACCTATAATACAGCACATACACATTTTGCAACTGCTGTGCATGAGATTACGCATTACTTGATCATGATCATTACTTTGTCCATGAGCTCCACACGCACTTTTCAGATAATACAATTGGTCCCTAATCCAGTGCAGCACAGTCCTCTTTATTTATTCCTTGCTGCCTTGGTATTTAGCCTTTCAGTTTCTCCTTTCCCAATTCCAATTTAGCACAGTTTATCTTTTAGTCCTTGATGCTCCAGGCCCAGGCAAGCAGAGTCAAGATGATGACAGCAACAAAACCCATCCAGTGGTCAGCAGCCAAGTTAGTTCAGGAAATCCAAATAATGGGACAGAGAACAGACATAAGCTTGTCTCTTTTCTCTTCTTCCCCACTGAACGGTCTAGCTGGGCTTAAAAACCCTCCAGGAGCTGACCTGCTATACCTGAAGGTGGATGGCCAGGTGAAGCTGGTGAGGGTAATTCCAGCCTGGTCTCTCTCTGAGGGCTCCAATAGGAATAACTAAAGATGGTTTGGCTGGGGCGCACTATCATGATTCAAAACACCTTACAACAGTCTTGCCTGTGGGATCCTTGAGTTGCTGGAGCTTTGAGTTTATACCTGCAGGACCAGCCTTCTAGCCCCACAAAATTGGATCATCTTGTCTCATAAACAAATCTATTCCAACATGACACCTTGACTTAGGAGAGCTATGAACAGACAGAGAAATCAAAGCTTCATGTGAAGTGGGAAAGGAAGAAGAATGAAGTTCTGCTCTGGTTCCAGTGTAGCAAGGACCAAGGCATGAACTGTTCCCTGTTTGAGTTCCTGTGTGTCTTATTTGATCGTTTCACCTCAGTGCCTTAGCTCTCCACCTCTTGTCACATGGACAGTCATGAATTTAGCCACTGTTGGCATGAGGCTGAAGGGCAGAAGTCTTACAAAAAAAAGTCTATGTTAATAATGTGGCGACTCTGAAGGTACACACAGGAGCAGCAATTAGTTTTGTCACTTCAGGATAAGTCTTTCATAAAGGTGATTGTCATGGGGGATTAGCATGGCATTTCCTTCTGAAATTGCTAAAGCTGGCTCAGGAGCACAGAAGACACAGAAGAGAGTTTCACATGTGGGCTGTGATCATCTGTGATCCACAGGCAGCCTTCTTTTGTAGCCTGTTGCTCCATGGATGGGCAGGAGAGATTGTGTGTGAGGTTTTAGTCTAGCCACCACCTGGAAGTGAGGGTGATCCGTTTATGGATCAGTAGCTGGTCACTTTGGACACTTTGGCTTGGACAAGCTGGGAGTACAGGGCTTGGAGATGCTCTGTGCTCAGGCAGCTATTTCTGGGCCTGTTTTGTAGGGGACAGGATTATTAATGTGCTCAGAAGAATGCAGAAACAAATGCTGACCCTGGGGAAGCAGGTGTCCCTGACTTCTCCATGGTTGTCCATGGCATGTTTGTATCCATCACCACCTCCATTTGATTCCCAGATATATCAACTGAAGCCAAAGTCTTGCTCCCTCGTTTTTAGTCAGTGCTGTATTCCTAATAGGCTAGTTCTCTCTTTTTTTTTTTTTTCATTCATTTCAACATTAGCAATTGTGACTACAGAACAATCACACTACAAGTTGTGTGTCTGTATATATATAATTACAAATATATATATAATTTTACTTCAGTACCCTGAAGTTACCTGCGCGTTGCACCATCTCCGTGCACTGAAAGAAACCTGGTCCCTGCCTCCAGGTCTATGTTTGGAAAAAGCCAGCTAAGCAAGTGCAAAAGAGAAGGTATTTCAGCTAGAGGAAAGCACCAGAGAGTTAATTACATGCTGGAGTGCAAGACTTCAGTCGCTGAGTATTCAGGGTTACAGCTTTCACCTGGCCCTGGGAAACAGGGCTGTGGGCAGGGGAGCTTTGGGCAGGGCTGTGTTGTCTCCTGGCTCTGGCTGTCAGTGTAGGTTCCTTCTGGGTCTCTTGGGGTGGTATGGAGGATAACCTTGTTCCTGGAGCAGGTGGGCATGATAGGGAGTCCCCTGTTGCGGATGGAGCAGGCGACTGTCAGAGCTGAGCCAATCTTGCTGCTGTCCCTTTCTTCTATGTTAATTCTGATGCTGCTGGTTAGCTTTTGCCTTCATGGCAGTATTAGTAAGTTCTTACCTTTTACTTCATAAAATTTTAGGATCTTCATGCCTTTGGGGTTCTTACTCCTCTTCCGATGCTTTTTAAAATTGGTCAAGGGCTTCGAGTAGGGACAAGTCAAATGCCTATGCCTGTCAGCTCACGTATGTGCTGTGTGTGCTGAGTGGCTGCCTGAGCCTTGATGCTGTGGGGAAATCAGGCTGAAAACCAAAGGCATCTGTTGTATGGCATTTCTTCTGTTGTGGGGGCTTCTTCTTGCTGTTAAGATGTCTTCTCTATTGGATGATTTTCAAGAGGATAAGATTAATTTTTTTCTTCTCCCTCTTCTAGTTCTTCCTGTTAAAGCAAAGGGATAAACCTCCCGAATAAACAAAAAAATTAGGTTAAAAGCTGGTGACATAAAAATGTAGTATCTAAACAAGTCTTCTGCTCAACACCCAGCCCCTATACCCCATGTCAATTATGAAAGCTTCTTACAAGTAAGCTGTGCTGCAGTCCCCATTCCCATGGCAAGTTTTGTGTACCTGTGGAGTCTGCTTTGTTCCTGTCTGCAGAACTGGAGCCTTTGGCAGAGATGTGTTAGTCACAACTGCTAAATACTCTCTCTGTAAAAAGGTAATTATTTCAAAAAATTGATATTTTCTGCTGACTGTGGAATAAACACTGATGGAGATAACCCCTATAATTCTCACATAAAAGAGAAATCTTGACCCAGGTATTTACAGCTTTTGCACAATGAGCTGACACACCTGGCTCTGTTTCTGAAGTCCAGAGAAGAGTGTGAATAGTTACGAGAAGCTTTGACTGATGTGTTCTTAAATGTCCCACTGAAATAACTTAGGTTTTCCTTTTTTTCTAGGAAGTACAGAGTGAATCAGCCTTCTCTCCTGATACTCCCTACCCTCTACCTATGCTTTTGAGAACAATAAACTTTTCAGCAAGATATCTCAGCGTCTCTGCTTGAAGGTAAAATGCTTCAGTTGTATTACTGTAATCCCATCTGTTGTATACCTGCTTGGGTCAGAGAGAAAAAGGGGGAGGGGGTGGGTGGGTATGAAAATGTGTGGTAAGACACAGAATCACAGAATCCTATCAGCTGGAAAACCCGCTCAGGCCATCGAGTCCAACTGTTCCCCCAGCATTGCCAAGCCCAGCACCAATCCATGTCCCCAAGTGCCACACCCACACTATCTCTCCAGTTTGGTGAGTTCACCAGTACTCTGGGCAGCTTGTGCCAGTGCCTGACCACTCTTTTGGGGAAGAAATTTTTCCTAAATATCCTATCTACATCTCCCCTGGCACAACTTGAGGCCATTTCCTCTTGTCTTGTCCCCTGTTCCCTGGGACCAGAGCCTGACATCCACCTAAGTCCACCCTCCTATCAGGCAGTTAAAAAGAGGGAGAAGGTCCTGCTTGAGCTCCTTGCAGGGTGAGCCCACACCAGCTCCCTCAGCTGCTCCTCATCAAACTTGTACTCCAGATGCTGCCCCAGCGCCATTGCCCTCCTTTGTACATGCTCCTATCAGGGAATGTTAGTCTCGAGCCCCATGTACTGATAAGAGCAAAGAATGCTAGTCAGTAGACAGTGTCTGGTACCACAGCATGCTTGCTCTGGCTATTTATGGCCAAAACAAACCATGAGGAAAGGACGTCAAGAGCTAGTGCTCTACATCCTACCTGCTCTGGATTGTGAAATCTTCTGAGAATCTTCATGGCTGGTTCAAGCACCGATAGATTTTTTTCTGCATGAATTACACAAAATACCCGGATTTACGTTGTTCTGTCCCTCTTAAGAAACTTGTCATGACACTGCTGTTGCAGAGGCCGTGCAGGCATCCCTGGGAGAGCTGGGCACAGCGGTGAGGTACAGCCTGCTGTGAAACATCCTTGGGGTGTGGGGCAGCTGGTCCGTGTTTGAGATGAGGACACGAGCCTGGTGCTGAGTCCTGGGGCTGCTCAGCCTGCAGCACCCTGTTCCCCGCTTCCCCACGTGTGTGGCAGATCTGGAGAGCCCTCCTAGCGCTCTCGCCATGTTGACCGTGCTGCCAGGGAGCACTGATGTCTCTGGGGCAGAGAAGAGGTTTTGGAAGCCAACCTGGTTTGCTCTGTGTTGGTGCCAGCAGGTGGCAACAGCGCCTTGCAGCCCCGGCTCCTTGCAGCACCCGGCAGCCCCACTCGGTCCCTTGCAACAACGGCTGCACTGCTCCTGCCAAACTCCCGCTGCTCATCCCTTTCCTGCGTGGGTCTTGCAGCCTTTCGTGCCGGTGAATGAAGCAGTGCTCAAAGCCAGGAACTCAAAGCTGTTCACTCAGCCTTAAAGCTGACATCTCACTTCCAAAGGAGGGAGCAGCAGGCTGGGGAGCAGGGCGGGTGATCCAGCCTGTGCCTGGATCTCTGTCCTAGGACTCTGAGCTTTCCCGCTGTGTGAGTGGGGCCAAAACTGGTTCAGTTTCTTCTGTCTGCCCTGGGTACCACATTAAAAATTCAGGCACGGTAAGGGTAAAACAACAGAGAGTGGAGTGTGCTGTGGAGGGTGACAATAACTGTGCAGGGAGATGAGTACAGCTGCCAAGTCACTGGGGATACGGTGGCTGGATGATATTAGGTCTGGCACCTCAGCTTTGGAGTCACTAAAGGACATGGCAGGGGAGTTGGAATGAGATGAATTTTAAGGTCCCTTCCAACCCAAACCATTCTATAATTCTATGATTCTTTGCAGCAGCAGCTTAGGCACCTTGAGCCTGAAGAGCCCCAAGAAGCAATAGCACTTTCCTAGCATAAACAGAGCTGTGGAGCAGAGTGGTAGGCCTGAGAGCTGGGTGTTAAGTGCTCTCCCTAAAAGTAGAATTACTTAGCAGGAAAGATGGGGGTCAAGATTTCCTGTAAAATGTGCTGCAGAACGACTGTCTTGGGTGCTGCAGTGCTTGTTTGGAGAGGAGCTATTTCTGACTCTGTTTGGATACTGAGAAACTCGAGTGATTTTGTGGCTGGAGTGGTATTGTGGAGAACAGTGATGTGGAAGAGCACTCTTGCTGCATGATGCAGTTAAGCAGTGCAACTACAGGAACAGAAGGCAGGTTATCTTCCTGACAAGAGGATCCTTTTGAATCTGTCACGTTCCCAAGGCATGTGGTTTTGCCCAGTGCAAAGTGGAACTTTCAAGCCCTAGGAAAGAATGCACTTGTACAGGAAGAAGCAAGAGCTGGACTCACTGGCAGTTTTACTCTTTGCTGTGGTTTATAGTTTGTGTCTGGACTTGGGCTTGGCCCCATAGCTTTTGTATAGCAGATGCTACTCAAGCTCATGCCAAAACAGTCTCTGCCTCAGCTTGCAAGCTACACTGACAGTTTTAAATGGGGATGTTCTTCTCTGTCACCTTTCTTTTTGGTGAAGATTTTGAAGTGCAGCAGTACCCTACCTGAATTCAGCAAAGGAAAGGAGGAGCAGAGAGCCCTCTGAATCTAAATTGCTCCTCCCTTTGGTGCAAGGCATAGGATGTATTGGTTCTGCTCTTTTTGGGTACATAAGAAGAAAGTGATTGCTTTGTTTTGGCAGTATCGTCCTGCCACAGGCCTTAAAGTGGTCATTGTAGGGAAGCCAGGGAGAATTCAAAGAGAAATCCATACCCTTGCAAGATTGATCAGTCTGAGCTGGTACTGTGGAAATCCATTGGCTCTGATGATGGCTCTTCAGATCTGGACTTGTATGGAGACTGCAGCAGACTGTTAAAGCTACATCCGTCTCCTTCCTGCTTTCAGACTGTATCACTACAAATCTTGCAATATTGGCTGCACAGGGCTGATTTTCTGCTGATATTGTGGCTCTTAAGGCTGTCTTGAGTGTTGAGCCAAGAAAAGTGCCTTTATCTCTCAATCCTGCTGGCAAAGTAGAATAAGTGAGAGTGATGCTTGCAGCCGTAGAGCTCAGAGTGCAGCTGACACTCCTGATGGTTCAGCAACCCTTTGCTTCCCACAGCAACTAATCCCTAAATTAAGTGAAGGTTCTTCCAAGCTGAGAGCATGGAATGCTTGTTTTTCCAAGTCATGTTTCTGGGTAGTGGTAGCAGGCAATTCAAGAGGATTGAGCTGAATTCTAGGTTCTTGCAGGCCTCTGTGCTATGCAGAGGCAAGGATGGATGTGGCTAATGTGATTATGGAGAGATTTTTGCTTTCCTTTTCTTCTGGCTGCCCTGGAAGCTGTATACAGATGAGTGGGGAGACCCCTGTTTAATTGAGCTGTGAGGGATAGCTGCTGGCATATCCTTTATTTGGGCAATGGACCTGGCACTTACTGAGTACTTCAGGGGTAACTCCTGTCTGGTACCACATAATTGCTATGAAAAATGTGGTAAAGGCTCCTTGAAACAGAGGAAAAAATGCTCTACTGGAACTGATAGCATGGTATTGGGCTTCAGTGGGTCAGATCTGCTTTTAAACTGGAACTGCTAAATGTGTTTGAATCCCCTCTGAGTTATCCACCAAGAAAAATGAGAAAGCTAGCACTATCCAGAGCTGCTGAAAAAAATAAGCTTGTTTTGCTTATTTGGTTGCATGCCTATTGCCCATGCAGATTGGCCAAACACCTACTTTCTCACTCCTGTCCAAGTTAGGAGCAGGAATACTCAGCTGTAATTCTGGTAAAACCACAGTGTGGTCACACTTGTGTTTACAAAGATCTCTGTGATTCAAAATGATCCCCTAACTCATTCTAAGGTGCTCTGAGCCCCCTGTGTTCCAGCTTTCCCCTGGGAAACTTGCACTGCACTTTCTGTACTTCCACTTGCCTTAACTGCTGCTTTGTGAGGCCTGTGCCAATATGTGCAAGCCATTTGGAGACTCTTGGGAAATAAACTCAGGGTTTGTGTTGTGTGTGGAGAATCACAGGGATGTAAACCCAGTGTAGTGCTGATCCCTGGGTCTGAGTTCAGCATGCAAGATCTCATGGACAAAAACCTAGAGAGGACTTCACAGCTGATATTCCCCTTTCTGACAGCATTTTTTCTTGTCAACACATGTTTTTCAAGCCATTAAACTAAAATATAACAATAAAACTAATTATTCCTATTCCTGTACTTCAGAGGAAAGAACTGAACTAAGCTGAACTGAATTCATGCTCCCATTAACTCCCAACACAACTTTTGGAAGGGAAAAATAGCAATTAATGAAAGACTCCTCTTTTATTTCATAGAATAGTTTGAGTTGGACAGGACCTTTTAAATGTCATCTAGTCCACCCCCTCCCGCAAGAGCAGGGACATCTTCAACTAAATTTGTCCAGAAACATTTCAAACAGGAAGATGGACTTACCTGGTTGAGTGAATAGTTTCTTGAATTAGGACTCTGAAGAGCTTTCTATCTTCTTTTAAAGCAAGAAAGTGCAAAGCTCCCTGCTCTTTTAGGCCTCTTTGTGTTGAGGGGCTCAGTGCCAGCATCAAACTTCTGTACATTCACAAGCACTTCCTTGGCCTCTGCTGTCTGGGCCAAAGCCACCATTAACAGCTCTGTCCCATGAGGTTCTGCACAGTTCAGTCATAATTTATGTAAATCACTCCAGGCCACTGCAGTGTGAGACTGATGAACTCATGGCTGCTTCTAGAACTGAAGTCACAAGGATTATATTTCTCCTAACAAAATACTGTGAGCATGTTAATACCAGCAAGAAATTTTATCCTGCCTTGGCTTCTATCCAAAGAAACTGCTCTGTGGTTTCCAGGATGTGAGAAATCAGACCTTAAGTGAAGATACGCCTTGGGAGTTGGTTAGAGACACAACCCTGTGCAGGTCTGTGTGAAGCTGATTTTGCTCTGATAACTCATGATGACCAGCATCTACTTCTTTTATATCCAGACTGTCTATTAAATTACTCATGCTGTACATCTGCCCTGCTTTGAGGCTTCTACTAGGAGCACCACTGTACCTTAAACAGCAAACATTTGGCAGGAGGTGTACAAGACAGCAGCTGCTTGTCTTCCTTATGGAGGAGATGTGTTTAGCTGCTTCTAGGGTCTCGGTGGCAGTGAAAAGCTACCTGGGAGTGTTCTCTCACTGCTTGCTCCTATCCAATGCAGCAGTTCTTAAATTGGGAGTTGGTTGTGTGTTATTTCTCACTGTCTTTGACACACATAATGATGCTGAACAGCACTGACTCCCCCTTAAACCACTACCACTTCACTTGCAACTACGGAAGTAACTCCATGCTTCAGCTGAGACTGGTCACTGGAATGAGATGTCTCTCTTCCCCAGAACTGTAATTTTATGAGTTTCTTCTTCATGCTTTGAAAACACTTCCCCTAATCCTATTTTACTTATTATCCTCCTCCTTGCTGCTGAGAAACTTCAGATTTAACCTGGCTAGAGTATTGCTGGTTTCTCACCTAAATCACCTGTGGGACACTGCAGTCATTGCCAGTTGAGGCAATGAGTTCATTGCTCAGGTGAAATTTGTAGAATGCTAAAGGGATCTTTAGTGCAGTTTTTTCACTTAGATTTTATTCATGTAGGTAAGTAAATATTTAATAGAATCATTTAGGTTGGAAAAGACCCTTAAGATCATCAAGTCAAATTTAAGCCCTTTTTTTGCTCTAAAACAAAAATATCAGACCTGTGAGGATTTGTTGAAATTCTAAAGTGATGGAAAGCATGGCATAAATTTGAGCGACTTGTAAAATATAAGCAACCAGCATTGCTTATGTTGAGGTGGCTCTCCAGGCTTTTTGTGGAAAGTAATTAATCTTAATTTTTTTTCCCCTCTAACTTTCTGGCTTCTCATTAGCTCAGTAAGAAAGACTTCTCCGAGCTTGCAGTATCTCAGAAGTCTTGAATTTGTCCCGAGAGAAGATTTTTGGTCTCCAACTGCTTATTCATTTCAACAGGCGACTCAGTTCAATACCTGTATAAGAACAGTTGTGTTAAGGTTTTTTTGGTCTTGAGTGCTTTTCTGCATTCCAAAACCCTTTTCAACTTCATGTTTGATAGTTTAATTTAGCTCTTAAAGACAAGATTTTATTTCTATTTTCCTTTCATTTTAAATTGTGGTTTTTTTAATGTTCGAGGGTGCATACACTAGCAACAGGAAGTTAAAATAGCTTAAGTAGAAAACACCCTGGACACATTCAGATTTCTGATTGGTATCAGCTGTAAAATTGCTTAAACACACATCACTTTCCTCTTTTTTTTTGCTGAGAGAGAAACCATAGCAATGAACTGTGTTCAGAAACAAGTAAACAGGTGAGTCTGACTCACTTTCTCGTAGAAACAAATATAAACCCAGATTAAAGTTAGTGACTTCAAAACAAGATTTCCTGCTTGCTGATTCCTAAATAAGATTGACTTTAATCACTTTGACTAAAGTGGGTCCACCCTGAGCATCTTTGGCAATTTTTTTAACCTCTGGCCAGATGTTTGCTGTTGTCGTACCAGTGCAAAGTGATGCACTAGCACTAAGAGCCTCCTGGCTCTTGCTGAACTGATGGTCTAAGACCTGTAACAATTCTTTTCCAACCAGAATGCACTAGGAAGCTTAAGAAGGGATTCCTAACAATGGTGAGGTTTTCCTTCTTCCCCAAGCCTGGGTGGACATGTGTATCACCTGATCCCAAACACTTAGAGCAGCTACTGCACCCAGCTGCCCTTCAGAGTCATATAAACACTCCAGCCCAAAGGTTTCTGGGTGAAGTAAGGGAGACAATGAAATTCATGGTCAACCAATGCAAGTTAACTCAGCTTTGAACACCTGCTTGATCAAGCTCATGTTTCAGCCTGAAGGAAGGAGTTGCTTTTGTCCTGGCTATTGTACGTGCCAGACTTGGATACCTTGATATCAGGTAACAGAATGTTGCCATCACTTTTTTTGTTTTTCCTTCCCCCTTCCTTCTGGTTAAGGTCTCTTCCATCAGAAGCCATGAAAGCTCTCATCCATGAAATGCAGGAAAACCCAGACATGCTGGGCTTATGAGAGGAACTGTTGATTACCTTCTTTCAGCATTTCGCTGTCTTCTGCAGTGGACTAGGAAGCTCCAGATAACCACAGCTGCATTTTTATGTGGACAATCAACCCTAGTACAATAGCTTCTTGGGCTTTTTACTTGATGGAAAAGCTGAATTTGTTTCCTTTCGCTTATAACTACCTTGCTTGTACTAATATCTCTCTGCAGATGTACTCTGAATGGAAGGTTTATCACATCCAGATGAAGAATAACCAACCAGCTCCCTGAACCAGTCCACAGTGCCAGCAATCCCTAAACTATTGCAGTGCAATTTGGAAGGATGATTTAGGAATTGATATGAGCAGCTGGACATGAAAGTTGCTGTAGCTGACCCTGCTGCTGAGGAAAACATCCCTATACTGCTCTACAGAGTGAGAGGGGTCACTCTGTTAACCAATGCAGCCTTGAAGAAAATTTTTGCCAGTGTGGAGTTCCACAAAGTCTAGAGGTGTATCAAATGTTTAGAAATGTTTTGCTGCACTCAGAGTGGAACTGCATCCTAGTGGAGGTGCTGTAAGGTATACTGTATGTCAAGCAACCACACACTCTGAATTTGATCTGTGCAGACTTGAGACATCAGCCTTACCTCCTTGTCTCAGACCTTGAAGAGACAGCTTTTTTAAGGCCATAGCTGCTGCCCTGCCCAGAAGTAGAGACTAAGATTGAAGAGCCTGAAGAGGCTTTCCCAAAGTCACCAAGGGTTTAATTACAAGTAGGGTAACATTCTGAATATGCAAAACTTGAGTCTAAATCCCTTGGAGCATGTTTAGGGCATGAAGATGTGTACAGGGTAGAGTCCTGCCCAGTGTTATCAGATCCAGCAATCCCTTTGCCTATGTAGGACACGTCTGTGTGCCAGCACGTCTTGCAGCTGCAGATAAATGCGTCAGAGCTCATAAATGCTGCTGAACCAGTGCAAAAGTGCCTGTATCCACTTCAGGCTCTCTGATTTTGGGATCACTGCAGGCAGAGGCACCTGCCTGTCTTTACCTGTCCATGTGCATGTATCTCATGTGTGAGTGGGAACTGATTCCTAAACCTTGTTGGTGGTCAGTTGCTAGACTGAGACAAAGGCTTACCCTCTGCCTTTGTTGATTAGAGTTTGAAAGGGAAGAGAACTCTGATCTCTCGGAGACAGTGACCTCATTAGATGTTTTCTACTTTTTGCCTTTTGGTGGTAAATATTTTATTTGTTTCAAAACAAAGCTGTAGTTGTTGAACAACCTAAAACTTTTTATTTCTTTGTATTTGCTCTTGGCTGTGAGATGATTGATCATTCAATAAAATGTGTTACTTTGAAGCAAATTAGGAGACAGGAGACAAACAAAACAGTTATATTTACTGAAGTAGGTTCTGAAGGAGACAATGCAGCCTTATCAAAGTCCTAGATGTAGCTAGAAGCTGCTGTCTTGCAGTGAGCAACTGATTAACTGCTACCTGAGTAGCAACAGTTGGTTAAACTCTTCTCAGACAACATTACCAGAATAAGATTCAGGAATATAGGTAGAGATGTTCTATGAAGCTAATATTAAATTCCTGCTACAGTTTCCCCTTTGCCCAGTTTGCACATCAGTTCTGGAGTTCACTATATCTCTGTTCTGTCCTTGTCAAAACGTATGGATAACAGAGAAGTTGTGTCTACAGTGATGGTGGGCATGGCAGTGGGTTAAGAGATGAAAGCATTGGGTACCAGTGCTAAACTTGATGCATTTAAGTCACCAGATGTGTATCTTCATGAAGGAGACTTGTCTAAAAGCTGTGGAAAATAAGTTGACTGACACAGCCTCTTTGGTCTGGTCTGTGACACTCCAAGGTGATCCCATCAAGCAAGTGATTCCAGTCACTGCATGGCTCTGAGGAGGCTTTGAATCAATGCCTTCAGAAACAAGAAAAAGATTTTAAAAGCCTCAGTGTTTTCCTTGGGTCCCATTAAGCTGCTGCTTCCATGTATTGTTTTTCAATTGAAGCTGGCAAAATATTTCTATGCAAAAAGAAGTGTTTTGTCCAACCTTCCTGCCCTCTTGTACAGCTTTGCAGCACAATGCCCAGCATTGTGTGTTTGCAGAGGTAAGTGATAACTTCACAAACACAGACTTGAAGTGTTGCTGCAAAAATCACCTGAGATTGCACATTAAAAGTGGGCGAGATGATGCAGAAGGTGGTTCAAGCTTGGCTTAGTAGAAGGAGTTGGTCTGGCTACAGTATCAGAGTTTTGCCAGAGCATCTGCCTGCTTCTTATAGCAGGTAGAGGTTGCTTCCCAGACTCTCTGAAGATTAACTGTATGTCTTTGACAACCATCTGCTTCTCAAAGTCTTTATTCTGCAGGTCTTTATAACATGGGATCTCCGTGTGTCATTTCTGCTGGAATTGTGCGGTGGCTGGGATAGGCTCTGCAAGGTGAGACACAACAATAGCTCCAGTCAGAGCCAGGCTGTGGGAACATAACGTTGCATGATCTCCTTGGCCTTTGGGGCTCTTTTCATGCTCTTGCAGACATCTCTGTCATGCAGACCCTCTGCAGTGTGCTCACAATTCACTGGCTATTTTCCTTCAACTACAACTGCTGAAAGGCCTTCCCAGAGACTTCCTTCTCTAGCAGTTGAACTGTTTAATATTGAGCAGAAGCTGTCCACATTTAAACTATCACTGTGTTCTCACTGATGTGGCTTCTCCAGGGTTTGTTCCCACTTGACATGCTTATGAAATATAGTCATATCTTTGTGGTCTCCTGGTTTCACTAAAGGAGTGCTCTAAGCTGTTTTGGTCCCCCCACCTGAGACAGGAGCTGTGGTGTGGAGCCTGTTCCAGCCAGAACACTGTCATGCTAGGAACAGCACAGTGGAAACAGTGTTTTGGGATAAAACATGCTTTTGCACTGTTTCTTCCCATTCCTTTGCCACAGGGGTTTTCCCCATCATAGACCAAGTCCCTAAGCATAAACATTCGATGGAAAAAGGGGTTCTGATTACACCGACAGCACCTTGGATTGTAATACCCTCTTGTTTTGTGGTCAGCTGAGCACTGTATGCTGTGGTTTCATCTGTTTTTACTTACAGAGGCATCATTCAGTGTGAAACCATATTTTTAATGTGCAAATAATATGGGTAGAATGCCATGCACTATTGGGTGGGGGTTTTCTGATACAAAGTTTAGCTTTTTATACACAACCCTCATGCTTCTAGTTTTTGTGTCTTTGCTGCAGGGTGGAAGTTGAGGGGGTGCTGCATGCTGTGACAGTTGGGCAGGGAACACATGTGGGACGAGATTGGCACTCACAGGGAGCTGGGAAGCACTGTGGCACTGGCATATTTGCCAGATTTCTGGGAAGAATTATCATTAGGTAAGCAATACTGATATTTAAGCATCCCTCTTCATTTCATAGCCCTACTGAATAGGGACAATTTACATAAGGCCCCTGTGTCAAGCTATCAGCTGCTGCAGGAAGCTAAGGCATAATTTTTAATGATTTTTCAGCCGTCAAGATGGCAAAGGCAAAAATACAATTTTTCAAGAAACTATCAGGCCCACTCTACAGGGAAGAGGTGGATTAGGGGTAGGCAGTAGCACAGAATCTCTGGAACCTTGATTTCGGCTTCTGTGGGACAGGCCTCTGTCTGTATTTAAATTTGAATAAGGCTAGTGGATACAAACAAATTTCTGAGAGAACCTTGGAGCAAACACATCTGGAGCTGGAGATGCACAGTCATTACTGCCACCTTACTGTGATCACACTGAGCTGAGCTGTGGCCTCAGCTGGCATCACTGCATGCATGTACCTCTCCTTAACCTTGCTCCTTTCCCTGAAAAAGCCAGCTGAGAAAGGAAATCTGTCACTGAAGGGTATGAGGTACCTCAGCCCTTTTCCAAGACAGCAAAGTAGGCTCCAGCAATCCAGTTAACGGCAGCCAACATGCTTTGTGTTAATCTGTGCTTGAGTTGTGTGTTGGATGCTGGTCAGAATGTTCACATAATAAGGTTTTCTCATGCAATTCATTTGTTACTTTTTATCCCTCAGTTTGTAGACCAGCACTGGAGGGATTTATGTGATCAACACCTTGGAGAGGTGTGCTTGCCTCTGTCTTTTCTTGAAGGCAACAAGATGTCAATAGTTATGTCTCACTTCTGACCTCCTTTCAGAAAGAGTGTGTTTTGAACATGCCAAGTGCCCATTTGCTGATATACAAACTGTTATTAGTTGGGGAGAATTTGTGTTTGGTCTGGTAGAATTTCTTGGCTGCAGGAAAATTCTATTATTAAAACTTCTTTTGTTTCAAATCACAACACAGAAAGCCAACATTTGCATGTGGTTTATTGAGATTAAATGGTGTAACACATGGAAGAAAGCTGAGCATTGTGGCATCAACATGATAATGTTGCAACAAGAAGTTGATGTTGAAATTTATAAATATATTGGAACTCATTGAAATATTTCTCATAACACATTGAGATAAAGTGGGCAAGTTTCTGCAATACACTTCATTCTGGATAAACTATTTCCTATCAACAAACCCACTTCATTTTTTTTAACCAGACTACTTGTAGTTCGAAGGGAGTTGCATGCACTGCCTGCCTTAGCCCTGAGCTATGGCTATGTTAATCACAAAATCATCATAGAATTACAGAATGATTTGGCTTGGAAGGGACCTTACCGATCATCTAATTCCAACCCCCTACCGTCGGCAGGGACATAGTCCAAGATGATGGAGGTGATTGAATTGGGAGGACTAACCCACAGCTGAATATGACAGTGTATAATTCCCCCACTTGGCTACCATATGAAAATGACTGGCCAGCATCAACTCTGCAAAAGCTGCTCTGGAAATCCAGCAGGAATTACTTCTGTTTCAGCAGTGCTTTCATCGCTATCTGCTACCTGGGGTAACCTGGTCCAGAAATGATGCTCCCACCCTCACCCTGAAGTCGAGTCCTTGAACGAAGCCCAGTGAAGAACAACAGAGAGCCTCCTTAAGAGAAAAGAAAGGGGAGGAGAAAGCGTCTCTCTGGGTATAGCAACCCCACCTCCCGGTTATTTCATCTTCCTTACAAGGCTAAAGCCAGAAGCTTTCCTCTGCGCCTGGGTCCCTTAAAAGCAGGAGAGCAAACCCCAAGGATCCCGGTGGAGTGCAGCCGGCATGTGGGGCTGACAGAGATGGGGAAGGAGGCACTGGCATGAGCTCTGTGGAAAGCACAGCAGAGGAGGCTGGTGCTCTCCCAGAAAGGTGTCACAGTAACCTATGAATCCTAAACCAGGTGTCCAGTGATGCAGATCTTCTAAAGAAACATGAAACCAAACCCAAAAAGAAATCACTGAGGGGGAAAAAGTGCAACATGAGAGGTAAATATATCTTTCCTTGGGACAAACTGAAATAACTGGCTGTATTTTGTTTGAAAATCGTCATTGTAAGTAGATGTCGGAAACGGCAGGCTGAAAAAATGCATTTATTAACATCTGAATAAAGACTGGTCTGACTCTAGCTTCAAAAGCAGCACTGGCTTAAAAACTCAGATCAGCAGATGAATTCAGGTGCCTCTAAAGAAATTTTGACGTTTCCATTTGGGCATTCACATTGTAAAGCTTTAAAAAAATCTACTTTTCTGTTTTGCTTTCTCTGCTTATTGCTAGATGTTTTCAAGAAGTACTATGCACATTGCTTTGGGAAAAAGCGTAGCACAACCAAAACTTAAACTGAGAATATGGTAGTGTCTCCATCAAGACATTTCAAATGCTCCCATACCCCTTGCAATAGTGCAATAGTGCCATTTCATCAGAAAGATCCATGACCTACTGAGCTGGAATGTCTGTTGACATCTGGTTGAGGTTACTGTAACTGGTATTTGGGCTTCTTTTTTTTTTTTTCCAGTTTAATTGAAACAAGCTGAGATTGTCTGCACATTCTATGAAGTGTTTCCATGCTCTCTGACTGTCTAGTCTCTCTGAGGGGTAATTCTAGAGCTGCCAGATCTGAATGGGAAAAGAGGAAACACCTTGAGAGTTCAAAACTGCAGCTCTTCTGTGGACCATGCTGCCAGGGACAGTCAGTGGCTGAAAGATGCGAGACTTTGCCCCTTGTCTCTAAGACGAACCAAGACAAATGTTTTGAAAATGTGATACTACTGACTTTAGCATAACTGTATTCTTGAGTTTCTGATTTACATCTCTGCGATGCTAGAGGACTTACAGATGCTTTTATTTACCAGCTAAAATGAAAAACTGGCCTGTGGAGAAGAGCTGCTGGGAGTTTTGACAGACCTTGAGGACAGAGGATTACTAGACAACTCCTGCTTGTCGGAAGCATTGGCTCAGCCTTCCAGTCGGTGCATGCAGAGGTGTGGGTTCAGCAGCTGAAGATGGAAGTGCTACGTCGTTCCTCAGTCTTTGCTGCAGAGGTGATGGAGGTTTTTGACAGGTCTCCCACTGACAAAGAGCTTGTGTCCCAAGCCAAGGCTCTCTGCAGAGACTACATAAACTCAAGGCTGATTCAAGCAGGTGTCAGCTGGAGCAAACCCGAGTACAATGCCCCAGTGCCTGGGGGTAAGCTGGCCGAGGTGTCCACCATACTGCTACGACTAGGTAAGTCCTGCTTGGGATGGGGGAACTCAGATTGTATGGAGCAATTCAGACCAGACTAAGGTTTCTGGAAGAGGCTTTTCATGTGATGATACAGAGATTTTTCATCTCTGCTTTTGGCATTTAGTTTTGGTTTTGGTGATCTTCCCTAAACAGTTCCTTTCCTTGAGTTTCTTGGAGCTCAGCATAGGGTTTCTGCAAAGCTGCCCTTTTTCAGAGGACTTGCGACAGCTCAAAATCACAATGCAGTCCAAGAAAGCAGCAAACTGATTCTGTGTGCACAGGTTTCCAGCTGTGTAACAGCTCTCACGGTACTTAGAGCAGTCTTTCTCAGCTGGGCATTTTAATAAGTCTTGCAGTGTTTTCTCCAGATGTGACTTGATTGCCACAATGCATCTGGAATCTTTAAGGGCACTGCTACCGCTGGACTTGGGCTTCAGCAGTAGCTCACCCAGCTTTAATTTGGGGGAAGTTGCTTATAAAATGTGTTGTTGGAGATTTTATAAAAGCTACTTTTTAATGACAGTGTGTTTGATTGTCCTTTAACTGTCTACCTTAGTCATTCAGCAAGACCTGAGTTTTCTTGCTTTTTGCTGGAGCGAGAAGGAGTTGTTTGATGTTGCCTGGCACATGCTGCCATTCAGTGCCACCCTCACAGCACAGCAACTGTGGGGGCTTCAGGGAGAGTACTTTGAAGGTCATGCCTGGAGGCTGTGACATGAAGACATGCTCTAGAGCTTGTACCAGGAGAACCCTCTAAATGTTGACAGTTGCCTGGCCTTTTGTTTCGGGTTGTGTAGCATCCTGTGTGCTCAAGTCTAGCTGTTTGTCTTTTGGGAACCTGTTGCGGTGGATCCCCCTGCCCCTCCCCCCCCCGGCCGGGTCCCTGCCATGTGACTGAGTCAGGTCTACCTTAGGTTCAAGCCGCCCGGGCTCTGATCTGCTTGGTTGGTTGTCCCATCTCCGCCCCTGGTATCACCTTTCCGCCTGTCTGTGATAAAACCAGCAGGATGGAAAGCCCCTCTCTCTTACCTTGCCGACTCTGCCCAGGCGGGATGCTCTGTCCCCCCTCCAGGACAGAGGGAATAAATGACTTAACATCAAAAGAGGTATGAGCTATATTTCTCTTCTCAACTTCTGCTCTGGGGGTAGCTGTCAACAAACACTGGCTTAAGTGAGGCTGCGCAGTCGAGGGATATCTAGGCTGTTTGTGAATGGTCTAAAGATATTTCAAGACATAAAGAGGCAAGGTCACCACAAAAATTAAGCAGTGGACAGCTAATAACCCCAAGAGGAGCCTTACACCCTTGTTCTTGGAAGTTGCTTCCAACATCCCTCTTCGCCTGCAGGCTGGTGTGTTAGTTCACATCTGGCTTGGAAACTACCACCAGCATTTGCATCTGATTTAATTACATAAGAGTTCAAACAGGTCTGGTGAAGTAACCATTAGCTAGGCCTAACAAGGTCAGGACCAGGGCTGGTGTCCCTACTTTCTCCCCTTTCTGCCTGTTTGATATTATCCCAAGTTTCTTTTTAAGGCATAGCTGTGTTTCTTTTAACTGACTTTTTTTTTTTTTTTTAATTCATTCTTTTGCACTTTTTCTCTTCTATGCTGACTTAACTTCTGCTTTTATTTCTGGTGGTTGTTTGGTCTTTGGGGGATTTTTTTTTTTGTTCTTCTGTCAATTTCACTATTTGTATTCCCTTTCTTCTCCACCTGGATTGGGGCTTGAGATTTATTTGCTTCCAACTCAAGCTTCTGTGGGTGGCCAGGAACATGTTAAAGGGCAAGCAGGTGGCACACTGGATGTGAAGGCATCTCCTGGATGACACTCCTGTTACTTATCCATGTCCAGATGGAAAGATTTGGCTGATAGTCCCAGGAACTTGGTGCCTTCTCTGAGCAAATCTGTTTGGAGTGCACCATGTGGTACCCATGCAACAAGAAAGGTGAGCAGTCCTCCTGATTAAGATGAAGAGTAGTTTCTGGCCTGTTTCTTTAGAAACTCTACTTGCCACATGGCCCATCCCTTTCTTTTCCCCTTTGCTGCTTTAACCAGCACGAGGCCAGCTGGTATCCAGCCACCTGCCAGGAATGGTAATCCTTAGCCACTTCCTGAGCAGTGCAACAAGCCAGACCAGTTTTTTCATTCAGGATAGTGCTGAGAAGCCTTTGGAGATGGGAAGCTGGAGTGTTTTCTAGCCCACTTGCACACAGAGAACTGCCTGGTGGGCCAGCAGAGGTCCTGGGCACAGGCAATGCAGTTGGGGGTCATAGGGAGGGAGACCCCATCAGCTCAGTGAGTCTTAGCAGCTAATTAGGGCAATTAATGAGTCAGACATGGTAAAACCTAATGCATAGCCAAATGAGGCACCCCAGGCCAACCTGCTGCATGTGTCAGAGGCTTGGTTTATCTGAACTTGTATTTCCTCTGGCCAAGGCCCAGGGAGGTGCCCTTTGACCACTGCACTGATCTTCTCCACATGGAAGCTCTCACTGCTGCCCTGCTAATTCCTCCATAATCACTGGGAGAAGGAGGGGAAGCCCCCAAATTGCTCTAAATGTTGCAAAGTTGGGTGTCAGAAGAAGGACACTGGAGCCCAGCACCAGTGTATCATGTCACAGGAGAGGTCCTGGGGCTTCTGGGGCAGGGAGGCTCTCTGAATATGGGAATGCTTTCCTGTGCTTTCCTTCCCTGGATGCCCTGTGCCTTAGTGCAGAACAGGGCATATGTGCCTCCAACCAGACCCTGATCTCATCTGGGGCCTCCAGGCACTGCTTGTTAGAAGCTGTAGCAGTGGCAGGCTACCAAGTGCTGATTGCAGCCTCCTGTGCCTCCCTCTCAGTTAACCAGGGCTATCCCCATTTCCTTACATTTAGCAGAAAGCCTGTGAGGAGAAAACAGCTGTTGAATAGTCCAAGTAAGGTTTCCTCTTATCAGGGCTGACCATGTGTTGGCAGGTTTCCTCTTGCCATTAAACAGGGACAATCCCATTCTCAGAAAGGGCTGGGAGAGCTCAGCTGTGGAATTCTGTAGAGCTGGGTTTTGCCTGTGCTGAGTGACAGATAAATGAATTGAGGATCAATAGCTAACGACTCTATAACAATCTCTTGATTGCAGTGACACCTTCCTTTTTACCTCTCATATAAATGAAATTTTGAGGAAGATCTGCCCTCTGGCTGGGCCAAGTCACCTGGGTCTTGCAGTGGGAGATAAAGGGCATATATAGCTCTTCCTCTTCCTGGAGCACCCTTGTGCAGGAGAAGAGCGCAGTGTGTCCTAAAGCTAAGCCAGAAAGGGCTCTCCATGCACAAAGGGCCTTGGTCCCATGCAGTGTTTGCATTGTGTCATGCTCCTACAGCAGCTGTTCAACCATCATGAAATATCCATGAACCTCTACAGAGAGAGAAATCCCCTGGAAACTGGGCTCTATTAATTCTACCACTCAAAAATGGTTTTATTTTGCTACAAAGGAAAAGCTTTACTGTTGTTCCCCAAGCTCCATAGCTCGGTGCTTTAGGAGGAGGTTCTCTGCTTGTCCCTGATATTTTTGTCTTGGTCTTCAAGCTGGCCTAACACCTCCAGCCATTTCCCAGCTGGGCAGAAAGCACTCTGGAGGTGAAAGCACATGTCTGTGTGGCAGGTATCTTACTGCTGAGCAGTCAGCCATGCAAATGAACATCTCTTTAACCGTTTGGAGGAGAGAAAGAGCTCCAGATTGACTCTCAAGTGCCTGTGTGAGCATAAAATAGCTGAGAGTCTCTTTGTTTAATTAATGTTGTGCAGCTTTGGGTGGATCCTTGGCTTTCATCAGCCTTCAGCATTCTTGAGTCGCTCTCATGCACTTCAGGCGTTTTTGTACAAGCCTGATGGGGTGCCGAGGAAGGGCGTATCTCTCAAAAGCTCACATGGATGTGCATGCCTCCTTCTCACTTCTGAAATAAAATGACATGGCTTTGCTTATCTGAGGCCTGTCTCCTGTGTTGGAGGAAAGGCAGGCAGCCAGCCTGGGAACAGCATTTATATCAGGGATTACTGCAGCCACACCAGGGGTACAGGGCAACTGCCTGCCTCTGCTCCATTTAGGAGTCCCAGGCACAGGGCATATTGGGAAGGAGGGTGCAGGTGATGGGGAATTGCATCTAAACCACCCTAAGCACCAGCTGCCTGCTTCAACTCAGGTGGAGCTGGGGTTCAGCCTCTTTGGCTGAAGGCATCCCTGGAGTGACCCAACCATAATTCCTCTGTGGTGAGAGCAAGACTTGGTGCTGTGTGTGCTGACCCCTGGCTGTCTGTTTCCAGGGGATGAGCTGGAGTACATTCGCCCCAATGTCTACCGGAATATCGCCCGCCAGCTGAACATCTCGCTGCACTCGGAGACAGTGGTGTCGGATGCCTTCCTGGCAGTGGCTGCGCAGATTTTCACCGCAGGTACAGTGCCCAGACACATCCGCAGACAGGGCTGGGTGGGAAGGAACAGGATGGAGCCACCTCTCTCAGAGAAGGCGTGTTTCTGGGATAGCCTGGAAGGTGGGCCTGGTTTCTGAAAAGGCTGTGGGCAGTTTGGCAGTGTGCCCTGCTTTAATGATTTAATGAGAGCTCCTCTCTGCTGTCTTCTGGCAGGGAGATGTCCTGGGTTTTAATATCCTTGTGTAGGTTCTGTCTCGTTCTAGAAGGCCCCTCCTACCCTTCCTTGTTAAGAGGTGATTGTTACCTCATTGGATGGGGAGGTCACTCATTCCAAGCTTCTTTGCTCACCATTGGCAGCTGCAGAAGATTCATTGCATGGGAGTCTCCCTCGTTCCAGCTCACGCTGCTGATGCTGGGAGCCAGAATCATAGCTCAGAGGAAAGAGGCTCTTATTGAGCAAAGGAAACCAGATACTCAAGTTCAGTCTGAGTTTTCATGCCAATTACCAAGTTTATTAGGAAAACAGCTACAGTCTGGCACTACAGTGCTTGGACAGCTTGGGGAGCCCCACTGGTCACTTACAATGCCTTTCCAGCAAGGAAACAGGGGGTTCTGACCCTTTTTTGCTGGAGAGATTTTCTCCTTAATCTTTTACATGTCTGTCTTCCACATTCTAGTCTGGTTTTGAGTCTTCACACTGTAGTTCTGTCTGTACTCACTTCCTGTCCACACTGTCTACAGGTCTTGACTAAGCCCAAAACTGCCCTGAGCTTCCTGTTTCAATCCCTCTTCTTTCAGTGAAGAAATTTTTACTAATATCCAATCTAAACATCACTTGGTGCAATTTTGGGCCATTTCCTTTTTTCCCATGGCTTGTCATCTGGGAGAAGAGACTGTGGTAAGGCTCAAGGTGTATTTTGTTTCCCTGTTTCCAAACAACTCATTAGTTACTCAGGGTGAGGAGAGCCCATCTGTATGGAGACAAGCACTGCAGAGCCCTGATCTGCTTTTGATGGTAAAGGATCTGCAACAGCATCATCACTGTAATGTTACCACTGGTTCTCGTGTGTGGTCCAAAGCTGCCTCTGCAGGTAGCAGGAGACTTTCCCCTGATTTGAACAGGCTTTGGTTTGGGGCCTGGCTGAGCTGACATTTACCTCAGGTGTTTAAACAAATGCCAGAAGGAAGAGGTCACTTGGTGGAGAAACAGAAGCAGAAAAGGGAGAGGTGTTTTCCTTCCCTAGAGGAAGCAGTTCTGTCCTGTTGGTAAGAGCTGCTAGGCATGACGGCTTTTAAAAAGCTTTCAGCTTGGTTTTTACTGGGTTGGTTTTTAATAAAGAGTGTGTGGGCTGCAGTGAACCCTGTGTATCAGGAATGTAGGGTTAATGCCTTCTGAGGAGAAAGCACTTTCCCTGCAGGAGCAAATGGATGTAGATGACACCAAGCTGACTGGTGCTGTTGACACACCTGAAGGATGGGATGACATCCAGAGGGACCTGGACAAGCTTGAGAAGTGACCCATGGGAATCTCATGAAGTTAAACAAGGCCAAGTGCTAATGCTGCATCTTGGTCATGGCAACTACCAGGATCTATCCAGGCTGGGGATGAAGAGATCAAGAACAACCCTGGGAGAAGGTCTTGGGGGTGCTGGTGGGTGAGAGCTGGACATGCCCTGGCTTTGTGTACTGGGGCCCAGAAACCACCCACGTGCTGGGCTGATCCCCCAGCATGGGCAGCAGGGGAGGGGATGATTCTGCCCTACTTAGAGCTGCCTCCAGCCTGAGGGTCCCAGCACAGAAAGGACGTGGAAGTGCTGGAGTGAGTCCAGAGGAGGCACCAGGATGATCAGAGGAGAGATGGAGCAGCTTTGCTGAGAGGAAAAGCTGAGAACTGGGATTGTTCAGCCTGGAGAAGAGAAGCTCCAGGTGACCTAACTCTGGCCTTCAAGTCCCTGAAGGAGCCAACAAGGAAGCTGGAGAGAGACTATTTACAAGGGACCGGAGAGACAGGACAAGGGGGAATGGCCTCATACTAACGGGTAGTAGGTTTAGATTAGATATTAGGAAGAAATTCTTCCCTAGGAGGGTGAGACCCCGGCAGAGGTTGCCCAGAGAAGCTGTGGCTGCTGCCTCCCTGGAAGTGTCCAAGCTCAGGTTGGATGGGGCTTGGAGCAACCTGGGATAGTGGTAGGTGTCCCTGCCCATCAGAGACTGGAAAAAATAATCTGTTTTGAGACACCCTAGGATGCTTGTAATGCATGGGAGGGGGTGGGTCAGGCCTTGCTTTGGTGAGGTGGTGCCCTGCCCCCCATGCCCCCCAACCCTGCAGTGTCTGTCAGCCATGGCACACTGAAGGCAGCCCCCCACTGTTGCCTGACCCAGTCCCTCAGTGGCTGAGAGACCACAAGTCCTACTTGGGAGGAAGGCCCAGGATGGGCTAAAGTTTTAAGAAGCCTGACCACGAGGCAAGCACATTGTCCTTTAACCCTACCTTCATCTTGGAGTTTTACATCACTGGAACCCAGGAGTTGGTAGCTTTATGTCTGTTTTTCTCTATCTTTCCTGTCTTTCTGTTTGTCTCCCTTTCTTCTTCTCTCTTCTCATGGATCATGATATTGAATTGGTTTAAAGGTTTTCTGTGTCCAGTGGGCTAAGTCTATGCAGCGGTAAGTGATGTTATATTGCATTTACTCTTTTGCCAATGTTACTTAATTTTCTATAGTTTGCCAGTCAACTTTTGTGTGTTTTTTACCTCTTAAAAGTATCTGGTTGGGATTTTCTCCTTTGTATCTACCCAGGGCAAAACCTGGAATTAACCCTGCAATTAAGTGACTGGGGTGTAACACTGCCCATGACAGGGGATTGGAATGAGATGAGCTTTGGGTTCCCTTCCAACCCAGACCATTCTGGGTTTCTCTGAAATGCTGTTAGAAATGCATCCTGCTGCTCCCTCATTGCTTAGGCCTTATGACTTGAGCTTGCTGCCTTGTGCACACCTCTCTCAGCTTTTCTCTCCACCAAAGTATATTGTGTCTGGCTGTATTCTCCCAGCTGTGGACGTGTAGCAGTGGATCGTGTTTCTTTAAGGTCTGATTTGTGAGCGAGACTTTGATGCTGAGTGGAGCAGAGGGAAGTTTATTTGAATAACCTCGGGTGGTGTGGTGCCCTGAGACTGCACAACCGTGTCTCATGGCTTCTTCATCTCTCCCCTGGGGCAGACAAGCTCATATGAGCAGGAAGACTTTCAAGAGCAGTCCTCTCCTGCTAATTCATTTTACTCTGGGCTCAGCAGTGTTTACATACCTTCACCTCCATGGCTGGCCTAGAGAATGCAACTTGTATTTCTTATTTTTTGTAATGCCTTCTAAGCAGCCCTTGTTTTTCCCTTAACTTTTTCCATATCCTTTTGTTCCATGTCTGTGAGCAGAGCTTTTTCTCTTTTTACCATTTGTTTTTGGACCAGCTTTCCATTCCCTGTTGTTGTTAGCTCCTGTGCATGTTAATCCACACAGTGGGAAGCTGTGAATGGATTGTCTTGCTTGATGATGAGTGCCCATTTCACCCAGTGTGGATGACAGCCAGGCCTTTTCAGGAATTTGGAACAAGATGTGGTTTTGCTTCTCATGTGCACTGGCCATACGCAATTCCAGCTTATGCTGAGAGATGCATCACACTAGTGTCACTTTGAACCCATTCTGGACAGTGTGGGGGACAGAGGCACTGCCCTCTCAGTAGATTATGCTCCTCTGCCCCTGCCAAGGGAGTCCTTGAGAGAAAATTTAATGGGACTGGCTCTGGGAAAGTGCAGAGAAGGGCTGCTGGGGCATGTTCCCCTGCCCTCTCCTGCTGGGGGCTGAATGGTTGCTGGAGCCCTCCTGGGCAGGGGGCCCAGCCACAAGCATGGCCCAGGTGTTGGAGATGCCTGCTATTCCCTTGCTTCCTGCAATGTCTACTGAGAACAAGAGCATAAGCTGTGCCCTGCTGTTGTGAGTGAGAGGCCCAGCCTGCTGTCTCCATTTTCTGCCTCCAGCAGTGGAAGAGGACTTCAGACAAATGGAAATCAGGAAGAGATTTCCTCCTCTCCTGCCCCCATGGACTGGCTCTGCTAGTAACAGGAAAGGCAAACTGAAGGATTGGTTTGACCCTTATGGGCATGCTCTGGAAAGAGGATGTGACCCCTGAGCCCTCCACATCCATCACCATTATAAGCATTAACCAAGAGCTCGTTCTCTTTCTGCTGTCGGGTGAAAGGGAGAGGGGTTCTCCCCATGTACCAGGGAAGCATTCACCTTGAGCAAGTCCTGCAGCAGCTACCACTATGGAACAATCTTGTCAGGGAAGCTGGAGCTGAAGGGCTTCCTCTTCATCCTCTCTGGACTGTTGTGCCATGGAACAAACTGCGTTCCTGTACACTGGGGAAGTCATGGGTCTCTTGAGCCTTTATTTTTCACAGGTTGTGGATACACTTTTCTTCTGTTGGAAAGAGAAACTTGGGTTCAAAACAAAGTTAACCGAGACTGGAGCTGTCTTTCTGTACCAGAGTGACTTCAGTCCTGTCAGTCTGCATTACTGCCATGTAAATATCTCAGAGCTAATGGACTTGCTTCAGATATTTAAAGAGTGCTGTCAGTGAAAGCTTGGGAATAAGCCAGTGAACTCTTCCCTGGAATTTTGGGTAACTTTTGTTATGTAACTCAAGATGCAAGGAACCGCATTTCTGCAGGGATGGAGAACTGTAAAGCTGACTTATACTAAAGCTGAATATAAGCCAGCTGAGGCTCTAGTCCTGGAGATACCATCAGCAAGGAGTGTAACCACGTAAAGCCTCTTTCATTAGGTAGAACTGTATTGACCTGCACTCAGACAGCCTCTTGCTTGCAGAGAGAACCCCTCTGTCTAGTCCTCTGTGGTTTCATAGACTCTTCCTGGCTCATTCTGCTGGCTGTCATGGTGACACACAATGTGAGAAAGGCAGATAAATAGTGTGAATGCCAAACAGGCAGTGAACTTCCTGAGTGACAGCGCTGGTGTCGAGGACACTGCAGGATCTGCTCAGCAAATAAAACCAGAACAACAGTCACTTTAGCTGCGTTAATAACTACCTCTGATCTTGGGGATCGTTCTGGGGAAGGACAGAGTATCACAGAGGATTTGAGCTAATGCTGTTACTGTTGCTGCAGAGCCTCACAAAAGGTTCTGTAGATTTTGATCTTACAATAGTAATGAAAAATGGGGGTTTTTTTGTAACACTGAATGGATTTTCTTCAGTCTAAAAAGGTATTCCTATGGCTGACATTTGAAGAGTTCCTCTAAAGTTTAGTTATTTTTTTTTATTTAAGGAAAAGAAAAACAAGCAATTCCTAGAAGTGTTAGTGTGTCTGTTTTGAAGCACCAAGTGTAAGAGATGTGGAAATGCTCTGAAATCTGCATGTTTTCCAAAGAAATATTCTCACTGTTCTCATTCTGCTGCAGTGGGAAGAGGAGGCTGGAGCTTCATCCCAGAGTTGGTTCAGGCTACCTGGGGATCTGAGAGTGCAATGAAGGAAAGAGAGAGACTCTTTACCCCATGTAAATTGTATTTTTGCTAGCTGAGCACATCCAGTTTTCTAATGGTGTGTTCAACCCCTCCTGATCCATAGATCAAGTCATTGCATGGATCTTCCCCTCCTCTCACCTATTTTCTTTCTTGCTGCAATCCTGCAAGAGCAGTTTAGTGTGGTTTTTAAATATTAGAACTTCACCAGGCTTCTGGCTCTGTTTGGGAGAGACTTTGGACAGATTCCATGGAGACCTAACACTATAAAACACTTGATAAATATGGCTATGACAGGTAATAAAGTACAGGGGGGATGTGCCATTGGGCAGTGGTAGTTCTGCATGGGAGCGAAAGAGTTGCATTTCCAGGTTACTGATAAAAGCCTGATGAGGGGCAGCTGACTGCAATGTTTGAGCGTGAAGGATTTACGCCCAGTGGTGTTGATAAGGTGCTGGGGAGCCCCTGGGAGGTTGGCTGGTACCTAGAGCTGAGCTCCTGTGCTTCTCGCTAACGCTAACAGGAAGATGACTACTGCTGGGACAACTTCCATGGAGCACTTGCTGCAGGCAGGTCAGCCCAGCAGGAAGGCTGTCTTCTGGGAGATTAGACAACTGACTGACTCTACCCCTGTACTGTCTTCAGTGGGATAGCATAGGCAAGGTTAAGTAGACAGAGAGGCCAGATCCTTGAAGCTACCTGTTTTTGGGGTGGACACTAAGGCCTAGTCCTTGCGTTGAAGAGGACACCTGCCCTCATGAGTGCAGGTGGAGGGGTAGGCACTCTGCGCTCTGGTGAGCAGCTACAGGACCCAAGGGAATGGCATGAAGCTGTGTCATGTTAGGTCAGATATTAGGAAAAGATTCTTCCCCAGATGGTGGTCGGGCACTGAACAGGCTCCCCAGCAATGTCACGGCCCCAGGGCTGTCAGAGCTCCAGGAGCCTTTGGACAATGCTCTCAAGCACAAGGTGGGATTGTTGGGGTGTATGTGCAGGGCCAGGAGCTGCTCTCAATGATCCTTGTGGTTCCATCCAGCTCAGGATTCTGTGACTCCTCTATTACAACTATGATTCTATGAACTCTCTTGGCCCAGTAGCTTTGCCTCCCTTTGTTGCTTAACTGAAGGTGCTTATCTTGTATGCCTTGAGTGTCACATGGGAACAGTGATTAGAAAAAAACAGGAATGATTTGTCTAAGGGTGTTTAAGTTTTCTGTTGAATACAGAAGCCCCAGGTTGTTCCAACTATTTGAATTTTATCACCTCCTGTGCAGCATGTGCATGGCTGAGAGCCAATGGCAACACAAAATATGGTGGTGCACATCTTCCCTATCCTGTTGGTGCCTTTGGGCTGCTTTCTCCAAAGCTGTGCAGCCAGTGCTGAGAGGCAGCCAAACCATACTAAGGTCAGATTCTTTCATTCCGCTTCTCTCTGTGGAGAGTCTTTCCCAGTTCTGGTCCTCTAGTATTTCTTTTCCCCCATGTGGGGAGCACACAGAACTGTGGCTGTACGTGGGCAGCACGGGCACATGTAATGAAGGCAGAGTCGTTTCCTTTCATTATTCAAGACTGAACTGAGCATGTGTGTAAATGTGAACGATGTTTTTCTTCTCACAGGCATAACATGGGGCAAGGTGGTGTCTCTCTATGCCGTGGCAGCTGGGCTGGCGGTGGACTGTGTGCGGCACGCGCAGCCAGCCATGGTTCACACCATCGTTGACTGCCTGGGAGAGTTTGTCCGCAAGACCTTGGTGACATGGCTGAAAAGGAGAGGAGGCTGGGTAAGAAATGCTGTCTCATCCAACTTGTTTCTGCATGTCCAGACCGGAAAATATCCCAGTTAATGAAAGTGAGAGTGCACTCCCTGAAGCTTTATGCAGAAAGAGGCTGTGTGAGATTCTCTCCCACAGTACTGTGACCACCTCTGCCCTACTTACACCTGTGCTAGATTCTGTTACTGCCTCGTGGTCCCATCCTCAAAAACATCAGTTATTCTTGTCCTCAGCTTCCTGCATAGCTGTGCCATAATAATTCAGTCCTGACCCACCAGCACCTGTTGTGTTCCTGATCTTCTCCAGAGCTAACAGCCAGTCATAGTGGGACACTGTAGGGGTCATTCCTGTGAGGCACTAGCACGGGTTGCCCAGAGAAGCTGTGGTTGCCCCATCCCTGCAAGTGTTCCAGGCCAAGTAGGATGAGGTTTAGAGCAGGCTGGTTTTAGTGGAAGGTGTCTCTGCCCGTGGCAGGGGGTGGGACTGGGTGATCTTTAAGGTCTCTTCCAACCCAAACCATTCTTTGATTCTATGATACTCTTGGCTGGCTGTTTTCTATGAACTGGCAAAAAATGAGGCCTGCCAGCTTAATTCTCACCTCTGAGCATAGGATTTCTTTGGTCTCTTGGTTCCTGTGGAGGATCGTTCATTGTAAGAACTTTATTTTGGTGCTGTGGCATAGCTAGATACCTTTCCAGTGACCTCCCCAGCAGACTGGAAGAACTGGCTGGCTGTGTTAGTGGCTGGCAGCTGGGTGATGTCTGTATGTACCAGGTTCCATGTGCCAGTCTGGCAGGGGCACAGACAGTCCTTGGATCCTCTAGTGTGCTGCTGCGCAGATGCTGCTTGGGGAAAAACACCACTGAGTTCATGAGACATCTTCTTCCCAAGGCACGCACTCTTTCCAGACTGCGCCACAGCAGCAAATTCCCTCTTTTCCAAGAGGTGCAGTTTATTCCTGACCTGTCAGGAAATGGTCAGGCTCCTCACCCACACAGATCTGGAGAGAGGGGATTGTCTTTTTCCAAACTGAGCATTGCTCCTTTGTGCTGAGACTTGCCAACTGTGTTAGCAGCTGGTTCAGTCACCCGATTTCTTCAGGGGTGAAGACACCTTTTTCGGTTAAGAGGAACTGGGGAAGTATCATTGTTCTGATTTTGGATCCCTTGCAATTACTACGTACCAATTGTACCTTAAATCATCCCTGTCCTCTCTAAAACTGTCACCTCAAGGCCAGCTGACTCAGTTGGTTGGGCTAAAAGTACCTTTGATATGAATGTCCTGATCTGTTTCATTTTGCATTCCAAAAATTAATTGTGCCAAGGCAGGCAAAGAGGATATCCTGGGATTAAGTAACACTGTTCCTGCCTGTGAATGCCAATCTCTGCCTCACTATCATTTGAGGCTTACTTTAACTGCATACCTGTAGTGCTGCTTGAAATGTGTTCTCTGAAACACTGCTGTTTGTTTTTTTAAGATCTAGTTTCATTAAAGCAGGAATGTTGCATAGGAATGCATCCCCTTCTGGTTTCCAAGTACTTTTTTATTATTTTTGGTAAAATTTGCATGCTCTGATAAGTTAGCATCTTGTTTTAATTTTTGTGTTGTTTCATTAGAGTTCAAAACAGAGTGTTTGGATAGTTCCAAATGGATATTTTTGGAAAATTTGTTGCATAGCAAACAAGCTGCAAAACCCATCCCCAGACCAGCAGTGGTTCTGTGCAGCTGAGGAGAAAAGTCCACCACTGGCTCCTTCTGCCAGCCGTCCCTCTTTAGATGAGCAGCACGTTCCTATTGGAGTTGCTGAACCTATGCTGATTGCTCTTGGGATCTGGCCCTAAGGAAGGGACACCAACTTCACTGCCCCCCATCAAGCACAAGACTGAAGGCTGCTGGATTGTTCTGATACAGCCCATTTCCAACCCCCTTATCAGCAATTCTGGGATGTGAAAAGGAAAAAATTTCCCTCTAGAAACGAGGGGTTCCTTCAGTCTGGGGAAAGGCTGCTAATCCTCCTGCCACCTTGTGCTGTGCTTCCCCAAATGTTCTTCCTCTTGATCTAGGTGCTGCAGCAAGGAATTTTCCAGTGTTGTCACAGGCCAGACCAAACAGCTATTTGCTGGAACCCTCTCACCCACTGCCTGGCCTGGCTTGTGTTGGTTTGTCCTGGCATGCCATCCTTGTTCACATGGCCCCCATCTCTTACGCATCACCTTAGGCTGAGGCTGCCAAGAGTAGCCCCCCATGCCCTGAGCTGGTCCAGAAAAGGCATTATGGAGACTTTGGAAAGGCATTTGAAATTCTCCATTCAGCAGCAGGTTCCCATGCTGCTTCCAGAGTGTGGAGAACACCGCAAAACCCAACCCAAACCTCACAGAAGGAAGAAGAAAGAACCTTTGAGACATCATTTCTTCCTGGGAAGAGTTTGCAACCTCACTAGTGGCTTTACAGTAGAATAGAAAGATTTAATATTTTTTTTAGCAGCATTTGCTACAAAGCAGTGCATGTGACTTGAATTTGTTTGAATAATTAACACAGAACATCAAACTGCCATTGCAACAGTTTATCAGTGCCTGATAAGGCAAAAAAGACATAAGTAGCTTTGAAGTTTTCAATTCCACTGCCTTATCAGGTAGGCTTGATTTGGATAACAACAGCTAAGGCAATTGTTAAACAGCTGAGCAATTTTGCTTATCTAAGCAAGCCCCATACAAATTTCTAAGTGCTTCTGAGTGCAGCTCCTCTTGGTTAGAGCAGTGAGGTCATTGCCTTGGGAGAACATAGCAGGGCTTTAAGGAGTTCACATTTTCTCATCTGGCAGTTAACCCTCTACAGCTGTAATCAACCCAGTGTGTGTATTTGGGCCTTGTACTGGCTCACACAAGGCACTAAAGCCCATCAGAGCTTATGTTTTTCATGGATCAGGTACATATGTGTTCAGACAGGTACCTGCAGGTCGTGACTTCTCTCAACTAAAGGGACAGTTTGACACAACTGTGTTTTAATTATGACCCCATGCAGGTCATTAGAATTTGACAAGTTGAATCAGTTCAGGCTTTTTTCAAATGCAAATAGGGTTAGTGTGCTAAGCCATTGCTGGAAGTATTCAGAGACCCACCTTGCTTTTCTCCACAATACAGATAAAGTACCTGTAACCATCTGTACCACATTGCGGCATCTCCTAGTAACTACCTTGGCTCTGCTTGCTATGTTTGCTTGTTTTTTTAGCTATAGGCAGCAGTATTTCCACACCTTGGTGCTGGCTCAGCTTTCTCCTGTCATCTTCTTTCTTCCCACCATTGTGTGCCTGTATTCCTTCTTCCTGCAGTCTCTACTTGTCAGTTATTCATGGGCTCATCTTCTCCTGATGCTCCCAGGAGATCAGTGCTGTGGCAAGGCTCACTGTGCCAGCTCTCCACTCACGGTGAACAAGGAACTGCTGGGACATGTGGGAGGCTACTGTCAGCAGAGCTTTGGTCTGTAGATGATGATGAGGTTGGTTACTGTGGGTGTACTCGTTAACCAAACTCCAGGATTTGTCCCTTCAGCCCCCTTTTCCTTTGTTCTAATGATGACCAAGGTTGGTCAGGCAAGGCTCATGCATGTTTTGAGCACAGGCAGAAGGGATAGAGAAGATTATGGGAGCATTCATCATCTCTCATGTGCTGCTTTGAGGAGGAACACCTCAGGGTTGAGACTCTGCCTTGTCTGTGCTTGGCCAATGTGAGACTTAGGTCAGAAGGCGAATTTGGAAGACTGCTGAGTTAAGCTTGTAACGAAAAAGCTTTTGGGTCTGTGAACATTTGCCTTCCTTGAGTGATTATGTGAGATTATTGTTCTCATTTGCCACACAAAAGCTGTTTCTGAAAACCACGTGGAGTTGATGTGCTGACGGGGCACCCCCTGTTACACAACCACAGTCCACAGCTTGTGCTAGGCTGGAGTTTAACCACAACTCAGTTATATCATAGGCAAAGTTTTTCAATTTTGATTCCTGCACCAGAAAATACATTTTTCTCTCTACCTCTGTCCTGTTCACTTCACCCTCTTGATATTTTCCATTTTCTCCTTCCCATGCCAGATGAGAGCCTATCTCTATCAATTTGACGGGGGTTTTTTTTTGGTTTTTTTTGGTTTATTTAATCATTGCAGGCCAGCTTCTCTTCTTGTTAATACTTGAAACCAGCTGCCCAAGTGATCTTTAAATCTGTCCCACACATCTGGGAGGCATCTCTGCTGGCATATATATTTCCATAAACAAAGCTACAAAGCTTGCATTGCTTTGTATTTAAATTGGGGGATGGCTTGCTTGAATGACTTCCAAAGAAAGCATTCAGGCAAGAGAAAACGTACAAGCGACTTGAGCTGATATTAAACAGGACAACCTCTGGGAAGCATCTGGCTTTACAGAAGAGGATGGGAACGCTGATACTGCTAAGGCTTCCTAGACCATTTGAACAGGGAAAGAAAGTTGTATTTAGCTATCCAAGATGGAAAGTGATGGATAATCTTCCTGTAGCATTTCTTTCCCCAGGAGTGGCTGAAAAGGGGGATGTTTTGCCTCATTGTTGGGGAATTAACAAAGTGTATTTTGCAGAGCTCTTGAGCCTGATTTAATAACTTTTGGTGTGTGGAAGTGTCAGAGCCAACATCTGGTGCTGCAGCAGTGGTGGTGCGATGCCGTGGGTTGTGGGGCTGGGACAGCCTGCAGAAGTGGCTGGCCTGGGCATCTCTCTCTGACTATCTCTCTTCCCTCCTCATTAGGCAGACATCACAAAATGTGTGGTGAATACTGACCCCAGCCTTCGCTCCCACTGGCTCGTGGCCGCTGTTTGCAGTTTTGGTCACTTCCTCAAGGCCATCTTCTTCGTCCTGCTGCCTGATAGATGAGTCAGAGTTGCCGAGCACAATCCCCCTGCCCCATCTTCTCTCCCACTCCAGAAGCAACAAGAAGTAACTGGAGAAGTAATTCCAGATTGGTAATGGCAGTCTCTGAAGAGGAGGAAGAGAAGAACGGGGACAAAAAAAAAGGCGTATTCTCCTCTCCCATCATCTGGGAGCAGATGATCAACCACAGTCTCCTATTTGCAGCCACACGAGCCTCTCCCACCATTAATCCTTCCAAGAATCTTGTTTCCCTGGGTAACTTGCATGTGTGGCCTAGGTGTTGCTGGTCCCTGGGCATGCTGATGGCAGCCACGTGGAGCATGGGACTGTCAGATGGCTGCTCCTTACAGCTCTGTTGCATGCTTATGCTAGCACCAGACAGAGGGGAGGAGGAAGGGAATATTATTTGAAATGGGATAAGAAAATAGGAGAGGGGAAGAGTCCCTCCTTCACTCCATGTGATTTCCCTTTCAGTCCTCAGACTTGCCTTGTGTTGATTCTTGTCGTTACATTTGTGCTTAAACTTCATCTCCTCCTTTAGCCCTAACTCACTTGCTGGGGTGTGCCCCAGCACAGCATGGTGGGTTTTTAACGAGATAAAACCAAACATTCTGTCAACAGATGCTTCTCCTTGACATGTCTTGGAGCTCTGAGTAGCTGTTTGAGGGGCAGGACGAGAGGGCAATGTATGTTTTGTTGACCCCTCTTGCTGCACTCACCCCAGTCAAACAGGAGAGCAAGGGGCAATGCTTTCAAGCAACAAATTGGGAGTGGAATTTCATCATGAAGAAAAATGTTTTCTCCATGGAGATTTTGTCAGAGCTAAGCGTGTAAGTGGGAAAGGCTGGGGGCCGTGGGCAGAAACGGGGAAAGCAGCAAGTGAACTGGCTGGCATTGTAAAAGCAGTGAGCTGTGCTGAAACTAGCTGATGTATGTTTCTCCTTTTCATCTCTTTGAAGTACAACTCGTAGTCTTCTTCGTGGCAAACAATAAAAGAAAATAAGTGGTATTTCACTATTGCAAAGGCTATTGTATTTGTTTCTAGACCAGAGTTAACAATTCCAAAAAAGGCCAGAACAGTGCAGAGACAAACACTCTGGCCATGCTAAAAATACTTCAGCTTTTCCCCTGGTAGAACATGTTAACATGTTAAAACTGTGACTCACCTGGGTCAGGCCTGGAATTTAACCCATGTTGTTGCCATGTCAGAAACATGCTGTTTTTACCAACAGCTGCAGGGCCTCCCTGATGTAAGCAGGGAAGCTGTAGAGCCTCCTCTTTGTCAAAGCCTTCTGGAGACTCCCTGCTCAGTGCCCTGCTCCCTAAAGTGTGCTGCTAGGCACAGAAAAAAAAATGTGGATTAAGAACATGTGGCACTGTCGGGGGTTTTTCTGTTTTTTTTTCCCCCGGTTTCCCTCCCAAACATTTAGAGGGGCTTCACTCTTCCTCCAGGACTTACAAAGGGGTCTGAGAATAAAGCAAAACCTTTACTTTTGGGTACTATCTGTGGGCCAGGTCTGTACTCGCAGTTAGTAGTGCTGTGCTCTGACCAGCAGAAACCCTAGCAGAGGTCGTGTCGGAGTTATATCCTTGCACATTTTTGCTTTTTCTGCTCTAGCCCTTTGCACTTTGACTGATGCCTTGGCACATGGGGGCCAGGCTCAGCTTTACCCCTAGTGCTACACCCCCAGTGAAGAGTGCTGTGCCAGCTTGGTCTACAAGTCCATTTTCAGTTGTAAAGCAATTCTTGTGGATAAAAGCCCTTCAAGAGCAACCTTCCTCATCTCCAGTCATTCAACAGAAAAACTCACTAAGAGACCCTCCCATTCCACATCAAAGCAGTGTGCTGCCTTGGGCAGTGGCTAGGGAGACTTTGGGGTGGGTTATACTGATAAAGTTCCCAGTGTGAATACAGCTGATGGTGCCATGAGGTTGGGGCATTTTTATGTGTGTAAAGCTTGCAGCAGTTCCCCAGATAAAACTGAATTGCCAGTGGAACATTAAATTTTTTTTTTTAATTTCCTGACATGATTATATTGGCATGAGGGGTTTTGCTGGCATCACTTACAGTTAGGATTTTCTTCCTTAGATTCCTGGTAGATCTGGCTGTGGAAATTTAGAGCAGGTACAGAACACCTGGGAAACTACACTAATCACCTCTGAGCAGCAGAGAGAGGATTCCCTCCAGTCTGCGACAGAGGCACTAAAAGCTTTGTAGTCCATAGCAGGGGGGTGCACATTTGTTGTCCTAAAGGAGCTTGTGGAAAAGGAGACATTGGATTTCTGGAAATACCCTGGATGTGTGCAGACTTTGACTTGGACAGCTTCACAACTCATCAAGTCCAGCTTGCCTTTGTGTCTTGTGGAGTGTATGGGAGTTACTGGAGCAGCACAGTTCAACACTGGGACTGGCAAGACCTGTCTCAATTTAGATGCTGTTTTGAAATGTAATACTTAAGGTTGCTGGGGCTTTTTTCAGTAAACAAGTGATATCAGAGGATCTATTATAGAACACAAAGAGTTAAATGCACCGATTAAGTGGATTTAACAAAAAGATAATGACAAGCCAAATAAAGCAGCATTGCTGGAAAGGAATGTGTGTGGGTGGGAAGGGGGTTACAGAGGCAGACAAAGGCTCAGCCTTGGAAACTGCTGATAATGAAGAGGTGGTGGAGCTCCCCTCAAGCAGGTTTCAGATTGCTCAGGCTTCTTGCATTTGCTAGTCCCTGCAAAATATGTATCAGAGCTGAACAGTGTGCTGCTCACCTTGCACTTGGGGTTAAAGGAGGGTCCTTTGACCCTTCTCACTCCTGTAATGACCACATCACCACCAGCCTTGTCACCAAAATAAACAGCAGAGCAAACAGAATTGCACACAGCACTGTACATTCAGGAAGTAACAGTATTGAGCATGATACAGACAAGTGTTTATGTTGTGTTCAGTCCTATCTGTAATATTTAGTCATTTTGGAGTACTTCCAGAGGTTCTTTACAATCTCAACTGTTCTGGGGCTCTGTGATTTTTCTATTCCCTCTTCTCTTTTCTCCAGTCCTACCTGATGGGAGACATCAGTGTTGGTTGTTTATCACCCTAATAAACATTTTCCTTTTAAATGATTGGTGAAGGTCCTAGGAGTAGATCTAATTTATTTAGTTGTTAAAGAAAACCAAGAGAAAAACAAGTACCAAGGTTAGTACTTATTCTGCTCCTCCATACCAAAAGCCTGTCTGTTGTTCCTCTTGCAGCATCAAAAACCGAAAACCCCCAAACTAACCACCTCATTCTTTTCCAACTATCTGCTTGAGAAAATCTGCTTGTAGTAAAAGCTGCCTTAATTTTTTTGAGCTGTTTTCCACACACTGAGTGTTCTAAGTGAGACTTACAGACCAGCTGTCTTGGGGGGCTGTTCCCTGTCCCCAGTGACTTCTCAGTCCACTGCCCAGTTTCGTCCCTTTTTGCTGAAGGGCAGCAGTTATGGGGGCAGGGGACAAGCCTCCTTTCAGCATGGGGAGAGATGGCTACTGCTCACTCCATTAGGTGCTTGCAGAATCCAGCCAAGCTTTAGCTGTCTCTTGCCTTTCTGTCCCACCAGAAAAACTGGGGGCTCAGGGAACAGGTGAGGCAAAGTCAGGTGGTGGCATGGGAGGTGCTTAGGGAAAAGCAAGAGGAGGAAGAAAGGGTTGGATGGAGGTGGGAAAAAGGCATTTTAAGTATTTTTGTGGCTGTGGAATGTTTTGCAGAGGACAGTTTTGACTGTGGTTTCAGCAGAGTAGAGCCTGGAAGAACCCAAGCCTCAGCTTGCCTTCGTTCACAAGTAGGACTTGCTCCAGTAAGGATTATCCCACCAGCCTCCCCCTCCTCAGCACCAACCTCATTCTCTGTTTCTTTGTAGTGAACCGACATTCAGTCAACAGAAATATCTGCTTTATCACAAAGGAGGGAAGCAGAATAACCCTCTTGGCTTGGGAGTTTCAATGATAAGCATTTGAGAACGGCTTATCATGTTCTAGACATGGCCTTGCCCCAACCACAGCCTTACTTGTACCTCTCCCGCAGCAAACACCCACAGCAGGTTCACCTTCTTCAAAGCAACTAGGGAAAGTGGTGCAGTCTCGCAGCAGATGTCACCTGTGTTCCTGCACTGCTTTTTCTCCTGCAAATGGAAAGAAAACAGTCTGTGAAGCCCTTAATTTATCAGACTTGCATCTGTGTTATAGACCAAAGTTCAGAACAATAGTGACAGGGGGTGAGATTGAGGTTTCCCAGGAAATTGCAACACCAAACTTCCTCATTTTCAGACTTGTTTTTTAGACCCTGAGAAAAAACTCTTAATTTTTTTTTTTATTATTCTACTTTTAATGTGCAAAGTCTGCTAGTGGGGTTTTTTTGTGCATGATTAAACTGAATATGAAGCAGATTGCAAGTCCCTTAGATGGGTTTTTGAAAAGATCAGACCCTGAAGGCATTCCAAGGGCTTTGCCAAGAGCCTTCTTGATGAGGCTCTCGTCAATGTGTGTCCCCTTGAATTTCTTCACTGCCATTTTTTTAGGCCTACTATTTATAATTTTCTAGCATAAATTTGCCACAGATAATTATTCTCTTATGGCAATGTGAAAACTATGCATACTACTAGATTAATGACAAGGAAACAGCAATTTAATGTACTACTGGCTGAGTCTACAATTTTCTTCTATGCAAGTGGTTTGACAGCTGGAGTTTAAATACTCCCTCAGAAAAGCCTGTAACCTCTTTAACTCTAAACATTTTGACCCCCTGGGATTATGAGACCCCGGCATAGCTACACAGAGCAATCCTCAGTTGAACTTTACACTGTCACCAGGACCTGGAAATGCATTGCATGTTCAAGCAGAATCTGTGGGAAATGGAGTGCCCCTGGCTCAATCACACGACATTCAGTCCACATCCAGGCAAGGTCAGATGGAAAAAATGCTTCCCCTCTCACAGAAGGAAGAAAATAAGGAGTTGGGAAGGGAATTTCCATCTTCCTTACAAGCATATTGCAGAGCTTTAAGTCAGGAGAAATGTCCTCTCTTTGCCCATAAACCAGCAGACAGCACTGGAGCTTGTCTCCTCCATCACTGCAGGAAGACTTGCTTATACTTCTCTACTGGTGTCAAATACAATTCCCTGTTGTTTCAAATTTCCACTTCTGTCCCTATCTCGTGACCTTCCCTCTTGCTTTTGTTTAGCTCTGTGTTTAAGCAAGATAAACCTTTATTCCCCATTCCCTGCTGGAGTGTGACTCGCACTGGGCTTGCTCTTGAGTCCCTTTCAGCCACCTCAAGGGCAGCTGGTTTGGACTTTGGAGGACTATGGGCAGCGCCAAGGACCTTCAGCACCACCAATCTGATGGGAACTGAGAGGGTGGGCTATTTTGTAGGACCAGCCCTCACAGTGACCCTGCACTGGTCCTTGCTATGCAGATCCATTCTCACAGTGCTCTGTGACACTGTCCTGGGAACATAAACCCACCTGAAAGTTGATCTTGAAGCCCTCTCCACATTGTGGAGTTGCCATTTTACTCCTAATGTGGAGGTGGGAGTCGGGGGCTGTGCAGTGGTGACTGCAGGGACACTTTGTACCTGTTTCCCACCAGAGCTGAGCTGGGATTTTCTGGTAATCTAAGAAGGGGATTTTAAAAAACCTGAAAATAGCCTTTTATTTTGATCTCCTTGGCACTTCAAAAGAACAATTCAATCACCGCTAAGCTGCTAGAACATACTTTGCTCTCAGTTCCTTGGCCAGAAGTGTCCAGACTGCCCTTTTTAAGCCTGGCAAGTTTTCTTCCAACTAACTCCCTTGCCTTATGCTGTCAGCTTTCCCTCTCAGCTCACTGGCATTGCTCCTGGGTAAAGGTGTCTGATCCCCATGGCCACCTGACCCAGCAGGTTGTTTTTTCCCCCAGAGAAGGCAGCCCTGTGGCTGCAGCAGAGTTGGGTGCTCCCCTGAACAGCATTGTGCCCCATTGCCTGGCATGTTTTCCCTTTTGTTAGGACTGGCACATGGCATTTCTACAGGGAGGGAAAAGAGAAAGCACAGCTATCTTTTGAGAGGGAGCAAACTCCAAGGATTGTGTTCAAAGCCTCTCCTGCTGCTGAAAGGCTGCTGCCTTCAAGGCTTGGGTACACGCTGCTGGCACTCACTGGCCAGTGTGTGCTGTGAGCCTGGAATCTGTGGCTAATGGCAGATTACTTGAAGCTGGGAAAAGGTGCTTGGAATATCTGTGCCCTTGGGTTTTATGGCTTAACTGGAGGAGGAGAACAGAACTACTAAAAATACTTATGTGTTCAAGCTAGCATTTTGTCTCTGAGGAAGAGCAATGAATTTGCAAAGTCAAGCCAAGGCTGTGTATTATTACAAGCAATAAACCTGCTGGAGGCTGGAACTAGCTTGAGCTAAATTATGAGGCACCCTTCCCAAACCCTGCAGCACATCTGGGGGAAGACTGGAGAAATTGCACAGCAGCTTTGCTTAAATTTGAGCAGTTTAATAAAAATAAATAGTAGAATGGCTTGTGTTGACATTGCATCCACAACCTTGTGAAGGTTTCTGTGGGGATGAAGACTGGATGGAGCAAGAATGTGTGGGGCAGCTGAGTGGGATTTTCTGCCATCAGAGCTGGCAGAAAGGTTTTCCTGTCAGTTTTGGGCTTCAGCCCTGGTTTCAGAACTGGAGCTAGAGGAGAAGGAGCACACAGACATCCAGGGATGGGTGAGGGCACAGCAGCTGGGAGAAGGCAGCCTGGCTCCCACACCAGGGCTCTGGTCCTTCAGATCACTGCTGCTTCTCATGACAAGGGGCTGTTTCTCTTTGCTGTCTCCCTCAGCAAACACAGCTCCAGGGCTGAGCAAAAACAAAGTCTTGAGGACACCAGGAGCCTGAACTGTCTACATGCCAAGATGAATGTGCAGTGATTTAAATCAGCTCATTTAGGAGTTCATAAAATGTAAAACACTGAAGGAGAGGAGAAGTGAAAACTGTAAGGAGAGCAGTGTGGTCTGGGAGTATCCCATGGGTTCTCAGTGTACTTTCCAAAACCCAGTTATCTCGTGGAGACAGCTTCCTAGCAAGAAGCATTTGTTGACTGCATATATTTCTGTCTGCAGACATAAAAATTTCACTCAGCCCCGCGTTTGAAGGGAAGAAGAGCAGCTGAGAAAACATTTGCCCTTCTTCAAAGAGCTTTATTTACTTTAGGATCAGAGTGATTCAGCATGGAGGCACCAGCCAGGGCTGGAGGCAAAGCTGCACTTCCCTTGACAAGAGAGTTAAGGATTATATCAAAAGTGGAATTTAATCCTGCTATCTTTCACTTGAAATATTTAACAAAGTGCCTCCAATTTACTCCAGAAACTTCTTGAAGTGATGTCCTCAGGCCGTGAGGGAGTGAAATAATGGGTAACTTGTCTTAAGGAAGAAAGGCATGTGCATGATACTCCCTGCCCTGTTACCATGTGTGGAGCTGAACATTCCCATCCCATGACCAGAAACCAAGCAAAGAAGAAAGAGTGGAGCAACCAAGGGAGTGAACAGAGTAATTTAACATCCTAAACCCAGCCTCTTGGAATAACACAGAACAGCACAGTTGGTCTCTGCATATTCAGGTCTGTCACTCCCAGGCTGACTCTGTAGAGGAAGGCTCTTCCTTCCCCAGGGGTTTGGTGCTCATGGTGCTGGCTTTGGGACAGAGGCTCCTGGCAGCTCTACAGGCAGGCAGGCTGAGCTGCTGCAGTGGCATTGCCGGTGCCGAAGTGGAACAACAGCCTCCAAGCACAAACCGTTTGCTTTCTTTCTCCCCTTACCTTAGCAGACTTAAAGTTTAACTTATGGAATACAATTCTGGTTTTCAATGCTTGGGAAAAAACAGTGAATATCCAGCCCAGGCTCTCAGTGCCAGGCTGCATGGGCCCACCTGATTTTGTATGTCCCTTGGGTGGCCAGGAGCCTCAGACCAAGGGCTTGGACCAGGCCAGGTGTGTTGAAGCTGCTCAGAGGAGAACGAGAAGATGCTGGCACTCACTGGTGGCACTGTGAGATAGCAAAAGACAGCTCAGCTAAAGCCAGACCAAAACCCCATGGTTGTGCTGTGTGATGGAAATTAGGTGAAACTGGGGCTGTAGTGAGTCAGTGGCAGGCACAGAGCTGCGTAGGGGAGTCAAGGTTCAGCAGTGCCCCAGCACACAAGTCTCAAAGTGCAGGGGGCATTGCTGCATGTGGTTGCAGCAATTCTGTACAAAAATGATAGCATAAAACAGCTTCTCTGATTAATCCTGGGTGTAAAGGCCAGGTTGGATGTGGCTTGGAGCAACCTGGTCTAATGGAAGGCAACCCTGCCCATGGCAGGGGTGTTGGAGTGAGGTGGTCTTTTAGATCCTTCCAACCATTCCATGATTCTGTGATTCTGTAAATTAGTGTAAATATGTGTTGGCTCTTCCATGCTGATTTATCATCCCTGCCCTCTACAGAAGACAATCTCCCCTGGGTGCTTTGAGGGAGCTGCTTTCTCCACCACCTGTTGCTGTGCAGAGGAGGTGTGGGGCTCGCAGGAAGGAAGACATGCTGCAGGGACATGGCTGTGTTAAACCTCTAGGTGATGCTGACAAACCAGTTCTTCTGTCTTACTGATGCCCAGCGCCCTGGGTTGGGTTTGCCTTGGCAAACAGGACTCTCTGAGGCCAGGTGGACACTTTGGGAATAGTCACATATGCAGGTGGATCAATCAAACTCGTGTTGGGTGGGGTGAGACCCCAAACAGCCTCTTCCTCAGTGGGAGGGAGAGGTTTAGGTTGGATAGTAGGAAAAAATTCTTCACTGGTGTTCAAGCATTGAAACAGGCTGCCCAGGGCAGTGGTGGAGTCACCATTCCTGGAGGAATCTGAAAGATGTGTAGATACATGGGAGACACGGATTGGTGGTGGCCTTGGCAGTGCTGGGCTATCAGTTGGACTCAATGATCTTAGAGGGCTTTTCCAACCTTAATCATGCCATGGTTCTATGATTAATCCCATTTTGCATGGCTGACAGTTCCTGACAGCCTTTGCCAGCTTGTGAGAGGCAGAGAGAGCGGAGCAGGGTTAACCTGCCCCCTTAAAATGGGCAGGTTAAGGGGGCAGGCCTTCGCCTGCTGTAAGAGCCTGGTGTGATAGAGAGCAAGAGCCTCTCATGGGGAGGCTGCAGGCAGCCTCTGATGCTTATTCCCACAGTCTGGAGCTCGAGGAGCTGGGGAAAATCCCAGGGTCATGTCCCTGCTGACCTCTCATGCACATCACTGTCTCAGGGGCCACTGAGTCCCAGACAGAGGTGTATATACACAGCACAGACAAATGGGATTTACAGGCACCACCTTCCTGGCCTTACTTTCCAGGAGCAGGAGTGTTGAGAGTGCACAGAAGACTGACAAAAAGAGCTTTAAAAGGAGAAAAACATTTGCAAATGTGCCTGTTCTCCAGGCACTCCTGGGAGAACATAAGGAGTAGGTTTGGAAAAAAGCCTGACACCTTTATCTCCTCCTTTAGTAACAGTTCAACCTGCTGAAAGTACATTATTTGACTCGAAAAGCAGTCTGGGAACCTAAACATTACCCTTATCCCTGTAGTTCCAGCCTCTACCAGCCAGCCCTAATGTCCACAGGCAGGAAGGCCTCCAAGGCAGCTGCATGATGCTGAGGAGACCCACCACACAGTGAGATGGTCCATTTTATGCTGAAATGTTTGTAATTAAGAGCTCTGGCTCCCTGATGGTGTGTGTCCTATAAAGTACTAAAAATAAAGCCGTTAAATAAAGGAGGCACTGTTGCAACTCTTGAAAAACTAAACAAACCAGAGAAAAAAGGCACGTTAGCAGGAAGCAGACTTCGGATTGCTTTTCCAGGCCTGGGATGCTCCTTCTGCAGGTACAAACATGGATTTGTGAGTGCAGCTGAAGCCATGGAGTGGAGTCATCCACACAAACTCAAACTCTAAATGAAATCTAGGGTTTGTGCCCCTTGGATGGCAGCCACACTACTTTCCCAGCCAACACCATGCTCCAGAAAGCAAAGTGGATGCAAGAACAGACTTGTGTCCATTTTTGATAATTCCCACTTCAGCTTCTCTTCCTGCTTTCCTCTGCCACCACTCAGCCAGCACAGCCTCAAGAGCAGCTGCTGGTCCTCCAGCTACATCCTCCACCTCTGCCCTCTGCCCTACCCCCTGGGATACTGGGATGTTGAGATATTGAGATGCTGGGATGCTGGCAGTGATGTTGCAATGGTAGTAGCCACTATCTCAGGTTGCTCCAAGCCCCATCCAACCTGGCCTTCCATGGAGAGGGTAGCCACAGCTTCTCTGGGCACCCTGTGCCAGGACCTCACGAGCCTCCTATGAGCAAATCTAAACTAGCCCTCTAATGATCCTTTTTCATCCTGTAATCTTCTGAAGACTGGTACAGAGAAGACAAGTGAGGATGCTATGCAGTATTTCCTCATGAAGGCAACGTAATTAGACTCAAACCTTGGTGTCAGCTGGGTCTTAAAGTTCTTTCACTTGCAGTAACTCTTATTAAATCCTTACCCTCATTTAAGGTACTACTTCCAGACAGGGGGAAATCCTCCTAGTTTAGGAGACCAAACAATATTCCAGCCTATGTTTAATTTTAATTCCTGCTGCACACTCAGTAATTTTTTGGTTTCCGAATTACTTCTGGAAACACCAACCTGTCATTTCAGGAGAACAGACTCTCCTTGTTTGTCTCATGAGTGGAATTATGATTTATTGTGGCCAGAGAGCTACTGAGCCAAATGCTCTGAGCAAAGGTACACAGGCAGTCCTTGAAACAAGGGGCTTCGGATATGATGCTGTTAGTGCCAGAAGATGTGTTTAGCCCACAGCCAAAACAGAGGGATGGGCATTTTAGAGAAATCCAGTAATTTTCCAGCACTACAGGACACTGCTTCTCCCATGGCACTGCTTTCACCCCTACACCCATGTGTCAGGAGGGCACTGGCTGCTCTGTGGGCACTGCTGGTGCCTACCTTCCTTCTGCCAGGTTGGAAGTGGACAAATCTACACTTCAGGTGGATTGCTTTGCTGGTGTCTGGCTGAATGCATCGAGTTACAAAAACCAGGGTAGTGCTGCAAAAATCCCACAGTGCTTGGCCTGGTCTTGTCTCGGAGGAAATGTTCTTTTATTCAAACACATTATCATTCACAGTGCTTAGATAATGAATGCAGGATTAAAAGAAATATCTCCATGTCTGGATACTCCAGTGCTTTAGACAGCAGAAGAATAATATTTCAAGGCTGGGAGACATAAATTCATAGAAGAAAGTCCCCTTTTGGGCACAGCTGGTGCTTATAGCCAGGTGCAGTTATTGATATCCATGCTTGAAATACTCCACAGCATCAAGGCTGGCCTTTTTCTTGTTGCTTGCTAGAGGCAATAGATTTCTTCCTTTCCCCTCAAAACAGAAAGATTTTGGGTCAAATGCATGACTCCTGACCCACCAAGCCCTTACATCTGTGTGTTTGGTCACCCAGATCGTGGCTGGAAGATGTTGCATGTGAGTAAAATTGGCATTATAGTGCTACAGTACTGCTGAATCTGCACAGCTCTTCAGTAAAGAGAGTGAAGCTTGGATGCACTGGTGGGGGTTGAATGCCTCCATTTCCTCTGGGCCTGGGCTTGCCCCACTACTGCATCCTTATATTATTGGCTATTTCAAGAATATTTTTGCTTGTTATCTCATTCCTCTTAACATTTCCATCATACCCCAATGGGACTAAAATGCAACAGACACAGAAGCTTGACCAAGAGTCTTGTCCAGGTGCTGCCACATGGCAAACTGGGAGAAATTATCCATTGCTGAAATATTCTGAGCTGAAAAGTGAAAAGAATGTGTTCCTTATGTGAACTAAGGTATAATAATCTGCAAAACCACTGTCACTTAAAGGCTGCCCATGCAGGGTGCCATTTCTGGTTGTTGATTAGCTTGTCCACTGCTTAATTTTGTGGTGAGCTTGCCTCGCTCCAGACTGACACCTCTGTCACAATGAGCAACATGCAGTGGGAATGTTGGACATCTCCATGGCCTGCCTGTGGCTGATCCATGCAACAGCCACACGGGATTCCAGTTCAGTGACCACTGCTCTTCTGAAGGCTGGGATGGGCTGTGTTTGCTGAAGCAAGAGCCAAGGTTGTGTTCTGATACTGGGCTCCTGATTTTGGCAGTAGGAAAGTCCAGGCAATGTCTTTAATGGTGACAATGCAATTCCTGGTGATGATGCCGCTGTTGGTGGTGATGCCTATCTGGCAGCTTTGGAGCTGTGAAAACATGTGTGTGGTGCCCACAGAGTTCTGCTTCTCAGCTCCCTTCCCACGCCTCTGCTGCTTTTCCCAGATTCTTTTCACCTACAAGATTTTTCACCATACCATGCCCCAGGCTTCAGATCATGATCACTGTGCTGATCCTGTCCATTGGTGTCTCTTCCATGACAAAGCTATGAGTTAATTTTGACAAACTCAGCTCCGTGGGCATTGCTTTCAGGCTGCCTGCAAGTGTGCTGCCTCCAACATGTCTCAACAGTGCTGCAAGGGAGCAGCAATTTTAAAGAAAAATGAAATAATCAGGCCAGATCTTGTCAAATCATCTCACCTGATGGATGGAATCAGTTTGTTTTATTGCTTAAAAAAAAAAAAAAAAAAAAGAGAGAGGAGCCAACAAATCTCACTGGAGGCGTACCTGCTTTCATCCAATAGCTGGTGGACTTGGGAGAAGTTGAGCACAGGCTGCCCCATGTGAGAGATGTGCACTTCTTGCAAGCTTTATTGTAGCAAAAATTGAGAGCCAGGTGCACAGTATCTGGGCCACGGGCTCCTTCCCAAGGTTTGTCTGGGTAGTCTTTGCAGAGGAAAGACAAGAATGAAGGAAGAAAATTCAGGGGTCTGTGCTCTGCTACTTTCTATGAGCTGCCTACAACTGGCTGGAGGTAAACAAGAGGCACCTTAGCGAGGCTTTTTGGGGCTAAGTCTGCTTCAAACCACAGAAGGATCTAAGAGCAGTCATGGGAAGTAGCTCTGGCTTAAGAATGTACTCTTGGTCCCGCACTAGACCAGGCACTAGACAAGGCCCATTTCTGATAGACCCATGTCTGCCTCCTTCCTCTGGTAGTGATTTCCAAAGAATACCACCTTTCATACTGGGAAGGAGAAGTTCAAAACCTCAGGGTAAGGGACCAAATTCCAAATTGCATGAAGATATCTGATTTTGGGCTGGCTTTTCTCGGGCACCAAGAATATACCGTTCTATTTGACTCAGGGCATGAGACATCATATGAGGGGGAAAAAGAAAGGTGGGCAGTATGTAGTACATAAATCTGGTGGTCCCTGTAGGTTTAAACCTTGGCTTTGAAATTTCTTTATGTCTCTCAGTAGCTGGTATGGACACAGCACTGGGTGTTTCTGCTCCTTCCTTCCACATTCTCTGCCCTGTTGCCACCACAGAGGGAGGAATGGATGGATGGATGGATGGATGGATGGATGGATGGATGGATGGATGGATGGATGGATGGATGGATGGATGGACGGATGGATGGAAAAGGCTACACTGACTGGCTGAACAGTTTTCTGAATAAGAGATCTATTTTGCAGGAGTTGTGCACACAGTAGTAGCTCCCCAAACAAGCTGCTAACTTGGTACAAAGCATGGCCTCAATAAAACTTTACCACACCATAAAGAGCTTCACCCAAAAATGGGATGCAAAGGTCATCTGATGAGGTGGGAAGAGTGCAGGAGATTCTCTGTCCAGGCTCTGGATGGAGGCTGGTAACACTGGATGCAGGTGGGTTGAAGCCCAAAGGGAGGAGCAAACTGTTCTCTGGTACCATCCAACTTAGAGAAGCAGCCGGGCTGTGTCTGGTAGAGTGACAAAGCTCCTTCTTTTATGACTCATTTCAGGAGAACAGCTTTGGTAAGCAATAATTTTGCACTTCTGTGATTTCAGAGGGTGTGGAAAAAAAAAAAAAAAAAAAAAAAAAAAAGCATGAGTTGAGCCCTGCTGAGAACAGAGGCCACAAGGCTGAGGGCTCAGCTGTGTGCTCTGAGTCAGGAGTGGGGCACGCTGCCACCCGTGTGCCTTGGGGCAGGCCAATCCAGGCAGAAATGGAACTGCCTCAGCAAAACCCAGGCTGGCTCCACAACAGGCTGCCTGTTGTCAAAGCAGGTGCCTGTGAATTCACTGTAGGAATTTGGGGCTGTAAGGATGTCCTCCTCCCACTCACCTGCTCCGTGACTCATCCTGGTGAGCTCATCCAGGAAAGGCAGGAGGATGCTGCCAGCCTGGCTGGGTGGAAAGGCCACAGCTTCCCAGGGAGGTGCTGACCTACACCTGTGATGCTGCCAGTGGAAATGGGGACCCTGAGTTTCACCGTGTTCAGCAGTGCACCAAGCTGGGGGGGAGCCCTTGTGTGGGGTGCCAAGCTAGGCAAGTAAAATATTCCCCTATTTTCAGCCTTCCCTTTCCTGTTCCTTCAGGGACAACAAAATCAGCAAGGGCAAGGCAGCCAGCATGCCTGTGGAGCGCTGCTAATCTTGTTTTATCCCCCTGGAGTGCTCTGAGTGAAGCCATAAGAGCTCCGCAGTGGGAATCTCACAGACTTTTAGCCTCTCTGCAGCGGTGTGATGGGCACACACTGCATGTACTTTCCTCCCACCTCTATTGAGAACATTCCCAGTATCACCACCTTACTTTTTGGTGCCATGACAAGCATCCATAGGGACGACTGATAGCAAAAGAATGAAAGACTGCTGTGGAAAGCCTGGCACGCCAGTACGTTTTCAAAGAAAGATTTCCTTCCTGCTTCCATCTTGAAAGCAAACAATTTTGAAGCCCAGGAGAATACCACTAGCCCACCCAGTGGGGTTTTGCTCTTCACTGCTCCCTCCATACATTGCTTTTCTTTCTCAGCTGTCTCTGAGCAGGTTAGGAGATGAAGAGGAGCTTTGGAAGGGGTAGCTGAGGCTGCAGCCTGGGCTGCTGCTGCCCTCTCCTGGGTCCAAGGTGGCCAAGAAACTAAGAGATTATTTTTTAAAAGACATTCCTGCAAGCCTGGGTGCAGGTCACCCTTGGCAGATCCTTTTTCATCCTTGCAGGGAACAGCATGTGGAGGGTGCCAGGCCCAGGGATGCTGCCCAGGCTGGTAAAGGGCTGGCCTGGCTGTGCCATTTGAAGGCCTTTTATCAAGTCCCTTTGGGAATCTCAGCAAAATTTATGGCGGGACAAGGGATGATCAGCTTGGAGTGCAGGGTACAGCTGTGCTGAGCCAGTATTGTGGGAGTTTCTGGCTTTGTTTGCTGCCTGTTGTGTCCAGGATGATTTTATTTATATTAAACTAAAAAGCCTCTAAATGGGTTGCTATGGCTGATTCCTTGTACTCCAGACTAATTCCCAGCTCTGCCCTTCATCTTGGCTCCACTCTCAGCTGAAACAAAATCTCATATTGCATCTTTTGCCCTGTCTTATCCATGCACTGGCTGACCCCCTCCTGGCTGGAGGGCTGAGCACCATCCAGGTGAGCACCCAGTCCTTTATGCAGGAGGGATTTCCTGCTTCTACAATGAAGTGGAGGCACCCTCCTTCCAAAATTTGAGCCTCTGGGGTCCTGTTGCTTACCTCTCTAAAAAGTGGCCAAGAAATCATAGAATCCTAGAATGATTTGGGTTGGAAGAGACCTTAAAGACCATCTAGTTCCACCCTCCTGCCATGGGCTGGGACACCTTCCTTGAGGCAGGATGCCTTCCTCAGGATTGCTCCGGACAGAAGAACCTGTGTAGGTGACCCATGGTTGGGAATAGTCCATGGGCACCTGTGGAACACAGGAATAACACAGACAGTTACTGCCATAGTTAAGGATAAGAGGATGACAGAGCCTCCCCTGTAATGCTGAGAGCCTTTAATTCAGCAATTGGCTCATGGTTTCAGAAGCCACTTAAAAGCTTATTCCAGTGTTAGTGCCTTGTAAGAGGCTGGGAGCTCAGTGCTGGAGGGCTCTGAGGCTCTGGGGTATTAGTGGAGCCCTGGCTCTCTTCTCAATGGAGCACAGAAGAAGGTGGGGTTAGTGGTCTCCCTCTTCCTACAGCCTGCCCAGGAGTGGGAGGCTTGGAGTCAGTGACACGTCTCCCAGGAAAGTCAGCACAAAGCACAGAGAAGCCCTGGGAAACAAGCTGTGGCTGAAGTCCTCCCTGCCACAGTGTCCAGTCCACAGGTATAAACCACATTTGGATACCAAGGACCTCTGCAGATGTGCTACCACAAAACCCTGTGGTGGCCAGAAGCAGCAGATGGACATCCACGAGGTGGTGCCAGACTGATGTGAAGGGAGCTGGGTATCCTGTACACCCCCGGGTTCCTCACCTTTTCCTTACCAGCCCAAATTTTTGCTTGCTTGATTTATTTTGTTGTTGTTTTGTTTTGTTGGGGTTGTTCTTGTTTTGCTTTTTTTCTGGAGTAGGCTCATATTGAAGTTGGCTGCACACATGGAGCCACTCATGTTGCTCCAGGTGTTTAAGAGCCAAATCAACCCACTTATTGAAAACATTGAGTGTTGAAAAAGCTGGGGAAGAGGGGAGCTGCTGTGACCTACCTCCCTGGTAGAACCAGCTGCCAAGCACAGGCATGAGGCCACCATGATGGGCAGTGGGATGTGGGCCAGGTGGGAGCTGTGTCTCACTGCCCATGCTGGACCACGTAGCACCTCTGCTCTCAAGAGCTGGGCTTGTCGGTCCTGCCAGGAGAACAAGCTGTGTGGGCAGTAACTCTTCTCCAAAATGCTCTTCCAGGCAGCAATGGAAAACTCCATCATGGGCTATTAAATATGAAGCCCCTGAGCCACAAATCCTGCCCCAGTCGGAAGTGCCAGACTATTTATACACTCCCATGTAAGAGCCATAGCAGACCCTTGGCTGTCTCCGTTGCTTTTTGAACATTTTCCAGTCCCTGCTATATGCTTCCGAGACAGGGAGAGCAGAAATGTACTCCATGAATTATGGATGTGTAGAGGGTTGTAATGATGCTCTCCTTTTTACAGGCTCCTCTTTTCCAAATGATTTTTAACCTGTGCCTCTTGGACCATCTGGTAACTCCAAACTCTCATTCCAGGGAGGGGGTAAGTTGGGGCACATTATAAAGACTGTGAAAAGAAGAAAATAGGAAAACCCACATTTGTCCTCATTCAATACCAGCTGCCATTTTACTGTGTGCTTACCCAGTGTCACAGATTGTGGTTCACCCCGAACTGCCTATGGGCTCTTTGCCACAAGGACCACACAGGGGTGGAAACTGTGAGCTGGAGGATTGGAGACAGAGTTGGACACCAGCATCAAGGTTTTTCCCAGTCTGGATAGCCGAATCCTCCCCAAAATGCTTCTTCATTGTTCACCATCCTGTCTGCTCGCTCTTCTTCATCCTCCCAGTCACTGGGAGGAGTGGGAGGAAGGCAGGAGGCAAATGGTGCAGGAATAGGGGAGGAGGGGACCACAATGGTCAGTCCTGGGATGAGGCAGTGATAGCCCAAGCCATTCCTGGGGGCAGTGGTGGCAGTTGCAGCAGTGCTCCCCAGCTAGGGTCCCCACCCCATGGCATGTTGGAGCACATGTGAGGCATGTTCCTGTGCCTGGGAGCAGCATCTGATGGGGCAGGAGGTGAGAAGGGAGCACAGATGCTTCCCCACCTGCTTCTTCTCCACCTCCCCAACTCCTGGCAAATGCTAGTCCAGCCCCTGCTCCGCCTGGGAGCCCTTGTCCCCATCCCTGGGAGACTGCAGGCAGGACACTGAACAGCTGTGGCTTGTCCCTCACCCTCTGGGTGGGGACAAGTGGGACCATGCACCCAAAGCATCTCCAGCCCCTCTGCATGGAGCATGAGAAGAGGAAGGGGTGATGCGAAGCAGGATCTAATGAGGAGCAAATCCTTGGTGTCCTAAGTAATAAAAGCCAGTGTGGTATCAAACCCTTTGGGGCTTGAACCCATTTGCTCCACACTGACAAATTGAAATAGGAAAACATCCCTTCCTAACCTCTCCCTTTGGTTAGAGCAGCATAAGAGATGCCTTTGGGGTCCCAGCCCTGCCCACAGTAGGATTTGCAGGGCCAGGGTGAGGGTTGTGGTGTGACAAGGTGCTTGATGAAGGCTTTGAAAGGCTTTGCCTTATCTGCTCATCCTCATCCTCACCATCTATAATTGGTCCCACATATTTGCACCGGGCTGAGATCCCACCACCCTTGGCCATCTGCCTGCCGGCCACGCTACCGGTGGCCCCATTTTCCCCTTGCTCCATCCTGAGCACCAGGACTCAGTCTGCTGAAATCCCTAGCAAGGTGGGATTACCAGGCACTGTCTGGAGCCCAGACCACCTGGGTTTTGCAGTCCTGGGGAGAGGACAGAGCTTTGTGGAATATTGAAATGGGATAGGGTTGGGAGTGCAAGATGTCTCTTGAGGCTAAACAGCTGATTTAGCTCCTTGAAGGCTTCATCCCAGATGAATTGGTTTTGCTGGATGTTTTAGATCCTGCTTTGTCCTGCCTGGGCTGGGAGACAGCCACACTTCTCCATGCAGCTTAATACTTCAGGCATGATGGAAGAGCAGCTTAAGGACCCATTAGCAACATGGCAGGCAGCCAGGAGTGGTTCCAGGTGAGGTGGGGTGGGTGTGTGAAAAGCATCACGGCACACAAGGACCTTTCATCTCTCCACTGCCACATCCAGGGATGGGGTTTGGCTGGGCAGTGAGAATCATCTGAAAGAGAATACATGTCAGAGTATCTCCAGCAGCATCACACCAACCCCCTGCATGGGATGGGCTGGGAGCCCGTGAACACCCTGGTTCAGACCCAGCCAAAATTGAGGCCAATGGGAGTGGGCAGTTCTGGGGTGTTTGAACTTTTCTCCAGCCTGTCAGGAGAAACACAGACCCTGCAGCTGAATCAAGTCCTTACAGCACAGCCTTTGCCCTCCACCCACCTCCTTCATCTTTTTGCAAACCCTGAATTGTTGCTAAACTAGAAATGGAGACAGTGGGGGGACCACTGTCAGTAACTTGCGGAGAGGCATTCCTGAGAGGTCCCCACCAGCTTTAGCCCTGCTTGATGGCAGGTGCTTGGGTTTTCAGGGGAGTGGAGGACTCGCTGAGAAACCCCAAGAGGAAGCAGTAATAAATTGCAGCAACTGGGGAGAAGCCACCCCCATTCCAAATGGATCCTCTCATGCGATGCAGCTTTGTGGAAGCCATGGCAGTATCCAGACCCAGGAGCAACAAACGCAGAACTGGGGAGAGGGCAGCCCTGGTGCCTTTGTCCCAGCTCCAGGACCCAAATGATGGCCTGTACCACTACAGACCCCATAAGCCCATCCAGAGGCTCCTCCCAACCCAGGCAGCATCCCACAGTGCAGGCAAAGCAGGAGCCCAGGCAGTCACGGAGGAAGAGGAAGCAAGATCCTTTATTGTACACAGTACAGAATGTAATGCAGCTTTGCAGGAGATACATAGCCCTGCTTGAATAAAGATATTTCAAATCAGTCCTCAGATTAACTCCTTCTGCACTGCAGACCTGCCACACTGAGCAAATGGTTAAAAACCTGTCCCCAAGGTGGGGTTCCCAAAACCAAATGCTCCCCATGGATACAAGCCACTGCAGCCACCATGGGGAGAGCAACCAAGTCGTCGTAGAGTTAATCTTCATACTTCCCAAAAAAAAAAAAAAATCAGACAAAAAACCCCAAAACTAAAATAAAACAACTACAACAAAAAAAAAAACCAAAAAAAACCCCAAACAAACAAAAAATAAACCCCAACCAAAAATTCCAACCGAAGCTAACTAACAAGGAGAAAAAATTCCTATACAGCATTTACAACAAAACATGTAGCCTGGTGCAAGGGAGGCAGGTATGGATATATGAGTAGTGGAGGAGTGTTAGGAGGTGCAGCAAGGGGTGGGAGGAGCTGGAGAGAAGTGGGGTATCGAGAAAGGGGGGTGGGCAATCCCCCATCCCTGCCCACCTCAGCCTTACAGCCCAGCTCCGAGGCCATGCTGAGCAGGGGGAGTGCAGCTGAGCCAGTACTGGGGTTCAGCCCTGGCTCCCCTGGAAAAGAGGACTGGAGCAGTGAAATGGAGTGGACCAGATCCTTAGGCAGCCATCCCAGGAAGCCATGGGCATCGAGGGCTCCCCCTGCCACCAGGAAAGCCATGGGGGTGTCCTCAGGGGCTCCAGGGACAGCAGCCGGGCTGCAAAAAATAGCTTTGCCTTAAAATACAAAAAAATCTACAAAAATCAGTTTAGAAACCTTTAGTATTTTCCTAAAACATCCAAAAAAAAACCAAAAAAAAAAACCAAAAGAGGGAGTTAGTGTCAGGGTCTCCTCCCCCAAAATGGCCCATAGCCAGAGCTGGGGAGGATTGAGGGCACGGAGAGGATGCAGAAGGTTTTTACGGGAACAACGGGTTATATGGGGAGGGGGCTCAGGAAGAAGGCAGAAGGCTCCTCGGGGTTGGGGTAGGATGCTGCGCACATTAGCCCCGGGGTGCTGGCCCAGGCGGCCCCCCCGCATCCCTCCTCTCTGTGCAAATCAAAGCCCTTTCCACCACACAAGGCAGCTACGCGGATTGTGCTCGATGCAAAGCAGATTGTCGTGACAATTGGCTCGGTAGCCACACGCAGCCCAGTCCTGGGGCACTGCTGGAGCCAGGGCCTGGGGTAGAGACTGCAACTTTAGGCTCCCGGCGCCCCAAGACATCACACTGATGCATGGCAGGAGGTGCCAGCCACGGGCAGTCCTGTGCACTAGCCCTTGGAAAGGAAGGGTGGGAATTCGGCAGCAACACACGTGGGGCGTTTTAAATTCTTCAAATTCATGTGTGCACCCATGTGGTTTGTCGTTGGGTTGGTTTTTTTCCTTATGAACAGCCAAAAATATTCTTTAGAAAACCGTATTTGCCCCAGGTGGATGCGCTAGTGCCAATGGCTCTGCCAGCCGGCCGAGTCAGTAGGCAAAGCCCTCCGCATAGGGAAGGCTGCCACATGGATCCTTCTCCAGGAGGAATGCTGGGCTGTCCTCGAAGTGTGTCAGTGGCACCGTCTCCTCCTCGGGCACTGGGCAGTCTGGCTCCGTCTTCAGGAAAGGGCGCTGGTTGTCGGGATAGGCCATGGAAAAGAGGGCATCGGGGTCACAGACAAATTTATAGACGTACCGCTCGCCAGCAACCTGCGAAGAGGAGGGAGGGTGTGAGAGGTGCCCTGAACATCATCCCTGCCCTGGGGAAGCACCACACACCTCACACCAGACCTAATCCCTCTCCTGCTGCACCCTGGGGCAGCAGGGGACGGTCATGCCCTGATGCAGGGTGGCAAGGGGGTCACTCACCTTCTGCATGATGCCCTTCTCATAGTAGTAGCGCAGGGAGCGGCTGAGCTTGTCGTAGTTCATGGCTGGCCGGTTCTTCTGGATGCCCCAGCGCCGTGCTACCTGTGGGGAGAGAGGTGGCAGCCATCAGGGCTCCAGCTGGGGCTTGAACATGGGTCCTCAAAGGAAATCACAACTGAAATGCAGGCTAGAGGCTTGTTTGGGGGGGCTGGGGCAGCCAGTGGTGAAGGTGTCACCATGGTCTGGGAGTGGTTTCCTGCCTGCCATGATAAATCCTCCAGCTACGACTACGCAGCCACCACCAAATCACAGGTCAAATCAAAAGTCATTTGATGGGGGAGAGCCTGCCAAAAAAGCTGCTTCAAAATACCACAATTTCCATGCATGGCGCAAGAGATATAATGGGTAATTACCCACAATGCGCAGCTCAGGGCTGGCTACAGCTGCTCTCAATTATTCCCCAAACGGCTTCTTCCTCTGTGTCACCTTCCTGTGGAGCCGCACGGTTCTGGCACGGCCATGTGCCAGCACAGAGCTGCTGCTGGTGATGCCATGACGATTTTTTGCCTTTTCTTTTATACCCCTGTTATACCTTTATATAACTTCTGTATTCTTAGTGCTTTTTGCCAACATTCTTGGACTTGTTTGTCAAACTAGGAGACAAACATTTTAGAATCTTCGTAGGTAGGGATCAGTGTGCCCCAGACCCCAAGGTCTTGTCCTGAACACATTCCGTAAACTGAGATAGAACAAACCAGGGGAAAGTTCCTGGGTTGGGGGGGGCTCATTTGAGCCTCTCATTGGGGAATTTTTGATAGATATGCTAATTAGTAACACCTATAATGTTAGGCCAGATCTTTTTGAGGGTGCATTGCAGTGCGCATGGAGGGTGCATTAGACCTGGACATGCGCACCTAAGGATCCTTAAAATAAATACCAAGGTAAAATCCCTTTTCCCCTTCTAACCATGTGTGACTCTTGATTTTAAGATCAGGAAAAGGCATCACTGGAAACCCAGGGCAAAGGATGGGAAGCTAGGGAAGCGGGGAGCCATGGCGGAGCCCGGGTCTCAGCAAGGCACAGCACAGAGGCAACACCACCATGGCTGGTGGCCCCTGCCAGCTTCAGCCATGCTAGGAGGCAGAGGAAGATATTCAAGGCAAATTTCTACAGCTGACTGGAGAGCAGAGATACGTGTCTCGCCTCAAGCACAAGTGGGAAGATTCTGTTGCACGGGAAAGGATCCACCCCACTCCTGCATCGCCACAGCCATTCCCCAGCTCCAGGGCAGGATCTCTCTTACCTCCTCAGGCTCAATCAGCTTGAACTCCATGCCCCGGCCGGTCCATGCAATGAAGTGGGCATTGGCGGGGTCATCCAGGAGGGTGACCAGGAACTGCCAGAGCTGCAGGGACCCACGCCGCTGGTAGGGAGGGCCCTCACGGTACAGGGTGGGCTCCTGCTTCACTTTACCTGCCCACACCAAGACACCTGGTTAAACACCCTGGCTCTGCTCCTCCCAGGCTGTGCCACCAGCAGGGGACATGTACAACATGGTTCATCCCTGTGCCGAGACACCTGAGCAGGATCAGGCCATGGGGTGGGAGAGGGAAGAGGTGTTGGGGATGGTGCTGCAGCCATGTAGGTGTCAGGGACAGAGATGGAGCATGGCAGTGATGCCAAGCTGCCACATGGGATGATGCTCAGCAGCTCTCAAGACCACCATGCCAGCACTGCTTGGCTTTACAAAGGAGGCACGGCAGATCCCAGCATCCCCACATCTTCCTCCATGAGCCCCAGTTCCCCTGGAGGCCTCCTCTGGGGCCAGATTCTTACCCTCCAGCCTCTCAGGTACCACGCATGTGTCATCAAAATACAATCGTGTGTCCTTTTCATATGAAAATCCTACGAGGAAAAGACCCTTGGTGAGCATAGGGCCCCTCTACTACCCTGGCTGGACCCCAAAAAAAACCTGGCTTGGCCCAACTCAGCACAGGACCTCATCTGCAGCTCTGGGAGCAGACCCATTCTGTTATTTCAGTGGCTGAGCACTGTGCAGCTCTGCCCCCCTCACTGCTCCCAAACCCTATTAGCAGCTCTGTCAGGAGCATTATCCCAGATTACACGGTGCTGCCATGCCCTCACAGCACGCTCACAGCGGCTGCCGCCTGCTTTTGTGGCTGGTGCACGCAGCTCTCACAGGCCCCATGGTGCTCTCATGAGCATTTTCAGCGTGCCCAGGGAGTGCTGCCTGCCATGAGGGACGGGTGGGATGGGGCCACGATGGGGGAGAGCAGGAGGGTCACTCACCGTCATGGCTGTTGGGGAAGACATTCCCCCGTAGGTACGAGGACTGGCAGTTAGGCACTTCTGAGAGGGAAATGAAGATAACATTACCCTGTGGATGCCACCATGGATTCGGCAGCATATTCTTTACCCCGAGCGTGTCCTGCGATGAAGTCTGGGAACCTTCCTCCCTCCCCATGCTGCCTGGTCCACCACATCCACCCTCAACATTGGGGAAAAAATCCCAGTATGACTTGGGGTGGCACTGGAATTTAAACTGGACCATGAGCTGAGTGAGCTTGAGTTTTCACAGGCCCCACATGAAGGGAGGCACTGCTGCACCTCCCCTACCATCTGCTTGGCTGTGCCACCCTCCATCCTGAGGCTGGGGTATTTTTAGGTCCTAAGGCGATTAGAGGATTTTTCCGTGATGCTGGTAGGGTCCAGCAGCCAGCAGTCACAGCTGGCCCTAGGCCAGAGCCAAGGGGGGACCCACCAGGCGCCGTGGGGTGCCCCAGCCTGTGGTGACAGCACTGACCACACCACTGGCATCAGGTGAACACCTGCTCTATCCCCTGGCTTTGGAAAAGGAGGAAAGAGAGGAAAGAAAAAGGCAAAGCAGCATCCCAGCACCACAGGAGCTCCAGGGTGACACAGGACCCACTGCCCGAGGCTCAACCCTGCCATGCTGATGGCAGAGATGCTCTACTCCTTGGAGTGCCACAGGTGTGACCCCACCCAGCACCTGGCTGTGCCCCAACTCGCACCCACCTGAGTCAATGCAGTAGTCCCGGGGCTCCTGCTTGATGCCCATGGGGGGCTGGAAGCTGTGGCCAGGGGGACCGGGCAGGCCAGGGCCGCCATGCTCATAGAGAGGGTCATGGTACTCCTGCTTGAATCCCTGAGGGGGGCGGGGGGCAGCAGGGCCTAGGGGCTCTGACAGCTGCCGGTGGTAGATGGGGCGGCTGTCCCCCGGGACCCCGGCCTGCGGCGGGAAGGGGTGGCAGGGCTCAGACAGCTGCCTCTGAAACCTGGGGGAGAAGGACATGGCATTACTGAGGAGTGGGAGGGTCAACCCTGCTTTCGGCTCCCACCCCAGACCAGGACTGCCTGACTGGCAGCTGGGTGCCTGCAGCCTGGGGCGCTCCCAGGGTGCACCCACAGCAGGCTGGGACGGTTTCTGAGAAGCACAGCCACCACAGGGGCTCATCCCATGGGGACTCAGTGGGGTGCTGAGAAGCCCTGTGCCCCTCCAAGTGCTCAGGACCCCAAGATGGAGGAGCAGGATAACATACGGGCCATCACAGGAAAGCACTCTGGCCTTCAGGTATCTGGAAACGAACAAAAAAGCATCCTCCAACACTCATATCTCTGTAAACCTGTAAAATCTGTCCCCAGTGTGGGGGGCAGGAGCCAGGGATGCTGTGCATGGGTGGGCGCTTACGCAAAGCCAAATCCACCCCGCAGCTCCAGCCGGCTGCTAATCCGCCTGCGCAGCTGGGATTAAACCTTGAACTCGACAGCAGGGAGCACTATTTTGGGCTCTATGGTGCTGCCACCACTGGTCTGAGAGCACGGTTTCTGCTGGTGGCGATGGATGAGGGACCATCTCAAGGGGGTGCTGCCACATCCCCTTGTCCTCCAGCACCTTGAAAGGTGATCTTGGATCTCCGTGCTGGCTCCTCTGAGCCGGCCTTGCGCCATTTGGCTTTGTAACCGGAGCTCTCCCAGCTGCCGGGCTGGGATTACTCCATTTCCGAGCCACGTCCCTCTGCCCTTCCTGAATGAAACCCAAGCCCCTGTGCTGGCACAGTGCTTCCCAAGGGGTCAGAGCCAGCCCCCTGCATAGCCTGAAGGTCACCCGGAGCCCCGCTTTGCTGGGGAGGGATGCTTGCCTGCTGTGGGCACATTCCAAGGGCTTCCGTGGCCCCACTGCATGGCCTTTGCCAGGCTGCCATATCTCATCCCATTCCCATTGGGGTGACATAGTGGCTGTCACAGCAAAGGGCATCCAGAAACCACAAGCAGAGCACCTACTGAGAGCACCCACAGGAGCAAACCCAGGGTGAGGGAGGAGACTGGCAAAGCCTCCAGGGATGTGGGAGCAATGGGGAATGAAGCCACAGCTTGGAGAGGAAGGAGGGAATAGGGGTCTCCCACCACAGCCCACAAAATCATGGTGATGCCATGCAATGCTTGGGGGAGCTGAGGACCACCTCCAGCCTGGGGTGCACATGGGCAGGACAGAGATGGTCACAGCTCCACAGCCCAGAGGGGCTTGGCTTGGGAGGCAGAGCTACAGTGGGTGGGAAAGAGAAGAGCAGAGCCCTGACTCAGGACCATCACCCATTGGAACAGGGGTGGATGCAGGAGGCAGCCTCCACCTCCCTTGCCTTTCCCAAGAGGGAAGCAAAGGTTCTGCCCAATGCTCTGGGACTGGAAGGAGCAGTTCCCTGTTAGCAGGAGAAAGAACCACAAGATCCTGGTAGGAAGTGGCAAGTTTTGCCACATGGGACCACAGGAAGCAACATTTGGCCCACCAAGTGCAATCGCAGCATGGGAACAAAGGCACAAGCATTTCTCTTTCTTCCCCACACTTTGGGACCACCGACTTTTGACCACTACCAAGAGTCCCCACAAAGCCCCGGAGGATCCCTGTGGTCTCTGGGGATGCCTTACCTGTGCTCTGCAGGGTATTGGTTCTCAGACATCATCTTTGGCATGTGAATGGGCGGGTGCGGCGGCCGCGGCACGGCGAAGGGCGGCTGCTGCCGCTGCTCCTGCAGCGCATGAGGGGCCGGGGCAGCCCCATGGGCAGTCGCTGGCACGGCCGGGGCCGGCGGTGGCGGTGGTGGCAGGGCCGGGCCGGGGTGTGCAGGGGACACCGGAGTGGCAGGCGGCGTTAATGGCTTGAACCCGGCGGGGGGTTTCCTGTCGTAGGCACTGCCAAAGGAGATGGGCCAGGAGCTGACGGCAACGGCGGTGGGGGCAGCACCGCGTAGCACAGAGTGCCCGGGGGCTCTGCAGGCAGCGGTGTCCCCGTGCTACCTACCAGCAGTTGTAGAGGCACTTGTCCCCATAGCCGGCACAGAGAGCCTGCTCGTGGCTGCAGGATGAGAGCTCCGAGGATGGGCTGGGCAGCTCCCGCTTGATCTTTGCCGGAGGTGGGGCGTGCAGGACCACTGCAAGGACACCGAGGAGGACACAGGCTCACCCACAGGGGAGAGGGTGATGGAACATCACCCCTGCAAGCATCAGCTCTTTGGGAATAAGGTGATGAATCATGCCCTGGGAGCACTGCACAACTGAACCAGGGCAATATAGTGCCCTGCCAGACCCCAACACCAGCAGAGAAGTGAGGCAGGGTGGCAGGGGAGGGCAGAGCTGCGACAGTCACAGCAGCCCAGGACACAGTTCTCAGAAGGAGAATTGCTCCCCAGTGGAATCCAAGAGGGGCAGAGCAAGGGCTGTGAGAGGGCAACAGGCAGCCGGACAGCAGCCTTGGATGAGACGCGTGCTGTGGCCAGGCCAGCAGCTCCCCAGCGAGTGAAGAGAACAAGAACCACAGGCAGTGGCTGCCTGCTTGAGACATAGTGCAAGAGGTGAGGGGACTCGACAGACCGGAGCTCCAAGAGCTTGTAAACAGCAACCCACTTGCCCTCACAGGGGCATACCCACTCCCAGAGTTTTTAAGTGGGATCCACCTTCCTGCAGCCAAGGTGGCTCAATGGGATCCACTCCTAGGGTCCCACGATTGTATGAGCTCAAGTGACAAACATCCCATTAAACCCAAATCCTCTCCACCCACTCCCAAGCTCACTTGCTATATATAATTATAAACTGAGTAATATACGCTTAAGCTAATTAATTTCTAAAAGCAGACGCCCTAGGAAAGGGAAAGCGCCTCAGAGATCTGTACCTAAATAGTGCCTCAGAGGAGAGCCAAGACTAATCGGAAGTGGAGTATTAGCTTCATGTGAAGCCTAAACACAGCCCAGCTACACTGGAGAGGAGCAAATAGCTCCAGGACAACTGTTCACAGCTTGCCAGGTAATTAGCTGCTCCCCTAATTTGTCAAAACCTTTAAAGAGTTGCTGACTCCCCTTTGTACCATCCCCCCCCTCGAAAGGCCTCAGTACAGCTGGTACTAAGGGCATAAGCCCCCCCCTCCCCGAGAAGGATTTGAAACACAAAGCCCAGCGCTGAGCCAGCACAGCCCCCCACACGCCTTCCACCGCTCCCAAGCCGGATTTATCCCACTCCTCCTTCCCCCCTCCCCAGAGAGGTTTTGCCACTCTCAGCATTTCCAGCCTTAAAAAGGGGCCAAGCATGGCAGCAGCAAAGCACAGGCACCCCATGAGCCATGGGAAAGCAAAGGGGAACTGGCTTTGGAAGGGCTCCAGCTGCCTCTCGCGGGCATGGCTCTCCGAACAGGCTCCGTGTTGTTGGAGCGGGTTGTTTTTCCGACAGTCGTACAATGGGGTCTGGTTATTCATTGAAAAAAAAAAGCCTCCAGTCCCTGAGCAGGCACCACCCTCCATTCACAAACACTTCGTAGTGCTCCATTCATGTGGCTGAGGGAGGAAAAAAAAAAAGAAAGGAAAAATTTCCCCAGAGCTTAGCACTGCCATTCAAAAAAAAAGGGAAATGAGCCTTAAGATCCTAACAGAGACCAGCTGTCCAAGCCCGGGCTCTGTGCAACGTTTGGATTCCTTACACAAACACTGCAGGGCCGGCCGGCGCTGCTCAGCATGACTCGCTCCTCTGCCAAGCTCATGGCCAGCGATGCTGGAGGAGTCCAGGGGGCACCGAGGCCAGTGGTACAGCTTTTGGGGGGAAGGCACTGGGTTTGGGTTCCAGCAGCAAGCAGCCAGATGGGAGGAGCTGCCCTGCCCCGGCACCCAACACCTCAAAGGAACACGGGATGCACAAGCACTTTTACCCTTTTTGGTCCTGCCCTCGGCACTATAATTAAAAGCTACAAAAATATATAAAAATACGCAGAGGGAGCAGCTCAACTACAGACGGGGCAGGAGAACGTGCGTCGGCAGATCCACGCCAAGGCTGAGCCACAGCAGCAGCGAGGACACCGTGGGGCTGCTTTAGCCTCTAGGGATGGAGAGACCCCAGGGAGACCAAGCAAGGGACCAGCCACATGTGCCACTGCTGTGCCCATCCAGGAGGGGAGCTGGGTAGGGGAGCTCAGGCCAACCCCCACAGTGCCATACAAGCAGTCAAACTGGAAATGCCTCTAATGCCAACTGTCAGCCAAGGGTGACACTCGAGGCCTTGAATTCCTAGTGGAAGAATCCTTGGTGGAGGACAGGGCAGGTTATTCCCACCCATCGGCATAACTGGACCTCCCCAGGACTAAGCTTGGACAACACTGACTTCCACTGAAGGAGCCAAGGGGAAGGCAACCAAACCACCACTTGCAGCCTAGGGACACTGGCACCCGCTCAAGCCGTCACCTGGGAGCCGAGCTCCGCGCCTGCCCCTCCAACCCCCGGCGCTACAGGACGCACCCAAGGTCACACCAGGAGAGGAGGCAGAAATAGAAGCAAGGCTCCTGCTTTCCTTTGTTTAAACAACTCTTCCTCACAAACAAACCTCCCTCTTTCATTTTGGTGTGTAAGAAACTCTGTGCCCTGCCCATGGCTGTTGCCACGTGCTGCCTGTGCAGGGAGGCCACAGGTACCCTGGGAACAAATCACTTCTTGTGGTGCTTGATCTCCACAGCATGATCCCATCTCCTCAGCACGATCCCATCACTTCCCAGGTCCTTAAACGACCAGTGGAGACATAACACAGTATGTACACCCTTGGCCATGGGACCACATTGCTGGTGAGCTCACACTCATGCCCAGGGAGGAGTGCAGCATGAGAGCCAGCATGGTGAGCTCTGCAGAGTCACCACAGCCTCCTCGCTCTCATGGAAGGATCTACCACCTCCCTGGGCAACTAAGAAGCACTGAATCTGGCCTCTTGTTGCTCGGTCCAGGGCACTGAGAACAATGCATCCCTCATCTGGAGTAGCCTTTCTTTCCCTACAGAAGGATTTCCTCCCCAGCACAGCGACCCACTGCCCTCCAGATTATTTTGCTCCCAAGCCCCAAGTTTAAGACCCTGCCTGCCAGGGATCTTGGCTATGGAGTTGGGAACAGAGAGTGGACAGTAGCAGAGCTGCAGGCAGCCATGAGGGGGTTTTAGCAAGACAAGAAGGATGCTGCAGTTCTGAGCATCTCCAAGACTCCAGATGACACCGGGGGCAATGTTCCCCATTGCAGTGGGGTCCAAACTGAGCCTGGTTTGTCCGTTTTTGCTGCTGTGTCAAGAAAGCTTGGCCCTGGGAATGCAAGATGGGGCACAAGATTGAGGTTTGCTAAGGATAAGAGAGCAGCAGTTCCCTCAGGGAAAAGGTGTGGAGCTACACGACTGCAGAAACAGAGTCCAACACATGCCCACAAACATCCATGGGGACTGAGGGGGGATTCACCTTTCCCCGGGAGCTAATGGATGCTGAACTCCAGTGTGACTGCCAGCCCAGGAAGGCAGCATGTTCCTGCTAGTGAAAGCTGGGTGCAGACCGCAGCTGCACCAGAGCCATCCTTCTCCCTTTCTACATGGCACATGGCTCAAAACTGGAGTTTCTCTCCTCTGCGAGCTCTCTCTAGTGCAGGGATGGAAGAGCTGGGCCTCCCATTACCTTCTGCCTCAGTCTGAGTCCCCCCACAGCCAAGCAACTCCAGCAGCGAGAGAAACCTTTACTTTCTCTCCCCAGGAAAGTTAAGGAAGGTTATTGCTGCAGGGAGTCACGCAGGCAGATCTCTCAAGTGACAAAGGTGTTTCAACACCAGGTCCACAGGCTGAGCAGGTCAGAACATTTTAAGAGTCCTTTCTTTTTTCCCCTCTTTTTCCTGCATCACCCAGAAAAGTTTGTCTCTCCTTTCTGAGCTCTTCAGGTTACAAGGAAAAAGAGACTGCCAAAAGGCACTGGAAACAGCTTCAGCTCCAAGAGCCACCCTCCCACGCACACTGCAGTTTCTACTGCTCCGAGCAAGAGCTGCTGGGCTGTGCTGGGGATGTCAACAGACCGTTGTGTTTCTGACTCCGGGCTCGCCTTTTATCTCAGGGGAGACAGGGATAAAAAACACTTCTGAAACTTGGGCTGTCTGGACCGGCTTAATGGCAAGTTTCCCACTCCGAAGTAATCAAAGAGCAATAATTAACATGCATTTGCTGTCGGAGGAGATACCCCGCTGCATGCTGTGACAAAGCTGGAATGAAAAATCTGTTCGACTGCAGGCTAAACTTGATTTCCTTTAAGTTCCGTAGCTGTCTGGCTCAGCAGCAAAACCCAGCCACCGACACCAAGCTACTACTTGTGTTTGCCAGGTAACAACTCAAAACATCCTGATTCCTCCCCCTTCTCCTCCAACCGACCCTTCGACGCCCGAGAGCAGCGCCTGGAGCTGCGCCAGCCCCACACGCCATTCCCCAGCCCCTGCCCTCGCCAGTAACCCGCTCTGGCAACAACCCGCGGCTCAAAACCAACTCTCGCTCTTATGCAATTCACGAGGGACTGCATTTTCACTGGCCTCCTTTTAAAGACGCTCGCTTGCCAGTGATTAATGCTGCTTAAAGCGGCTCAAATTTCACCGCTCAGGCTTGCTCTTGCCAACAGTGCTGGGCCAGGACTCTAAAAAGCTCTAGAAACTGCAGAGATTGTGGCTAACCAAACAGCCCAGCACGGGTTATCTCTTCCACTTGAAAAGGAAAACGAGTATTTTGAAGCGAATCCACCTCGCTCCAAACAAGCATCGTGTCTCAGAGGAACCCAGAGAGCAGCTAGAGATATCTCCATGCATTTAGCCATAGTTTTCCCCGTTAACAAAAGACAGGACATTGCACGTTTCATCTCGATGCACCCAAACCACACGTGCTTTCTCCCAAAAGCTCATGATTCCACATTTCAGCCCCAGGAGCAACTGCTTTCCCAAGGAAGCAACTCCAAACCCAGCTGAAATGTTTGCACAGGCACCCAAACATCTACCCCCAGAGAACAAAAACCCGGAACAATCACTTACAGTTGTCAGACTGGAAATCTGGGACAAACTGTTCGTCATCAGGGACCTGAGCTAAAAAAAAACAAACAAAAAAGTGGGTTTATGGCATTTTCAGTTCTCAAAAAAACGCTCGCAGAGAGATTTTACATGGCAAAAGGCGGAGGTGAAGACTTGCCTTCAGCTAGCCAGGCCTCTTGGAGCTGGCTGAGATCCTGGAAGAGCTCTGGAACAGAGTGAAAGACTTATGTGCTTCACAGAAGAATAAATAAAACTGCCATTATTTGCAGGATTATTTCTAAAACAAGTGGTCTCATGGGGCCGTGGAGAGGCCATGGCTGCCTGAGCCAGCCCTGCCTACCTTCCGAGTCATGGGCCAGGTCAGTCTCCAAAAATTTCCTTTTCCGATCGGACCCCAGCCGGCCTCGGCCCTCCTCTGTGCAGGATTTCTGCAAGGAACAGGGCAACAGCTGCCCATGAGGGTGGTAACCCCCAAGGACAAGGGGGGTACTCCCCAGGATGGGGAAGGGGTGTCCCCAAGGTCGGGGAGAAAAGTGCCAACAGGGATCAGGGTGGGCAAACTTACCCCGGGGCCCATGAAGGGAACCTGCTGGTCGTAGAAGCCGTCCATGGTGCGGGGGAAGCGGGCAGTGCCCCCGGCCCGCTCAGCATCGACGCCGGCCCGGGAAGGGGGGTCCCGCCCGGGGTCCGGCAGGTGCGCAGCTGGGGGGGGGTGGAAGGGACGGCGAGGGGGAGGGGTCAGAACCTAGCCCCTGCCACCCCCGGGGCTGGCTCGGTGCGGGGCCGCCACGCCTCCCCGGGGAGCCGGCCCGCTCCTGCCGTGGCGGGTCGCAGCCCCCTGGCTCGTGATGTCACCTAATTTCTATAGAAACGGCCGTGACATCACGCGCCGTGGGAGCGGGAGGAGGCAGCGGGGCGGGCGGGCGGGCCGCGCTTCGCTTCGCCTCGCCCCCCTTCCCTTCCCCCTCACCGCGCTCGGCGCTGCGGGGCCGCGCCGCAGCCGCGCTCGTTCCCACGCCACCCCGCGCGCCCCATTCATAAACTCCGCCCCCCCCCTCCGCTCCGCTTCTCCCCCGAGCGCGCGC
>JACBWW010000019.1:2113715-2143291 GCA_020086605.1 Lanius collurio | reverse complement strand
ATCCCCACTGGGCTTGGAGGGGGAGTTTCTGTCCCCGCCGCAGAATGGGGATTTGGGGACTCCTGCATCAAGCAGGTGGCTGGGACGCTGAGTGCCTCCAGGCTGTGGATCCTTGGATGCTGCTTTAATCCCGAGTTCGGCTTCTCCTCTTCAGGAAAAAGAAGCTGCTCTTCTGGGGGGGGCCCAGCAGCATGGGCACCTGGCTTTTATGTGTAATCTTGACCTAAAAAGAAGTAGAAAAACCCAGCTCAGTAAGAGGGCCCTGAGCCCTCCCAGGCACCCTCCAGCCCCAGGACCCTCAGGAGTGACCCCATGTTGCTGGGAGCAGCTCAGCATCGGGGTGAAGAGCTCTGTAATCATATCCAGGTAATGGTGGGATGGGAAGAGGATTTCTCCTCCGTGCATCCCAGTAGGAGACCCTAATGCAGCTTCCGCAGGGAGGAACGCTGCTGTGCCCATCCACCGAGGAACGGGCGTGTCGTGAGTCCGGGGCTGTCCCGGCGCAGTCTCAGCTGCTCGGGCTCTGCGGCCGCCCACCGACAAGCGAAAGAGCCTCCCTCCACATCCAGAGGCTTTGCTTCCAGGAGCCAAGGCTGGCCCATCCTGCTGTGCTGCCAGCCCCTCCTGCCCCATCCCGACATCCTGCCAGCCCCTCCTGCCCCATCCCGACATCCTGCCAGCCCCTCCGGCCCCATCCCACCATCCTACCAGCCCCTCCTGCCCCATCCCACCATCCTGCCAGCCCCTGCCCAGCCTGGCTTCCTGCCCCCTCCCTGGGGACTCACGGTGCAGGACGGCTGCATCCAGGGCTCCCCATCCACCTGCATGGGCAGCAGCTTGGACGTCCTGCGAGGCACAAAGGAGAGGCGGGGGTGACACAGGTGTCAGGTTTCACTGCCGGTGGGGCACTCAGCTGTGAAGGGGACAAATACCTGATGATGACGGAGGAACACTGGGCCAGTCTCTTTCCTGCACTCTTCAGCCCCGTGTAGATCTGCCCCATTTCCATGGCGCCTTCCAGCCCCACCACCTCCAGGAGATGGTCGCTGAGGTCTGCAAGAGAGAGGGATTGGAGCTGGTCCCCCCATCCCCAGGGATCCCATACCTTCTGCTCTCATTCAAAACCTCCAGGGCTGCCGGCTGTCCTGAAGACCAGCGGGGCTGGTGGCACGGTGGGGATTTAGCCAGATGTCCTCTGTGTCCCGAGACCACCAAGCTGGGTGTTTCCAGCGCTGGGCAATGCTGCTATCCAAAATTTTTGGAGCAAAAGTACTAATGGTCTGAAACAGCACCTGGGCCTGCATGGCTGCAGGGTGCCAGCCCAGATCCCCACCAGCCCTTTGACTGTTTGTTTGCAGTGTATGAAATGGTGACGCCTCTTCCCTGGGTGCCACGGGGTGCTGCAGCTCCCCAGAAGCCAGCACACAAGGCAGAATCCTCACTGTGAGCAATCTGCTCAAATCCCAGGGTATTGCCTCTTTTCACAGCTCATCCTGCTCTTCTGGACTGCCAGCAAGGACACCTGACACTGGTGCAGCTCTCTGCTTCAGGGTCCTCTTTCACACACATCCCCTCTTACCCCTGAGAAGTCCTCTGAGCCTCCTGTGCCCTCCTGCCCACCCAGGAGTGGGGATGTCCACAGGGTACCAACCCTCCTGTCCCCTGCAATCCCTTTGGGACTGGCTTGTGCTCTACCCTGCTCCCTGCTGCCTGCTGCCCCTGGCTCACGAAGCAAGGACAGACAGTGTCAGTTTGGGATGTGACACTACTGATCTGGCAGCCACATCACAGGCAGGGCTGATTCCCAGCCCAGCCCCAGGCTCTGGGAGGTGGTGGGTGGAAAACCCAGGCACCTTTGCCTGTTTTGCTGGCTGCTTTCTACCCCACTACTCCCCACTGGGGAACACTGCCAGCATTGTCCCTGCCCACGGGGATGGCTCCGGTGGCCTCAGCAGTGAGTGTGAGGTGCCAGCTGGGCTCAGCGCGGGCACTGTGCTGCTCCCAAACCCCACATCCAGGCTGGCAGCACTGTGGTGGAGCCTGACAAGACGCTTACAAAAGCCCTTGGTGCCACCTCTGCAGTTGGGTTCCAGCTCCCCCTCTGCCTTACTTGTGGGGTCACCCCAGCACCCCAAAAGACATCGAGCTAACAACAACTCCTCCAGTGCTGTTGCTCCAGAGATAGTGGGTGCCCCTGTGTGAACCCCACCACTCACCCTGCACGCAGAACTTCAGCTCCAGAGATAGTGAGTGCCCCTGTGTGAACCCCACCACTCACCCTGCACGCAGAACTTCAGCTCCTTGGCGTCGGTGACCACTGTGCCGGGCAGCTTCTCCGGCACCTTCTTGCCCAGCCGGCTGTAACCACGCTGCTTCTTGGTCTCGCCCCACAGGTTGGAGCCCCCGTACATGCTGGGGATGTTGAGGATGGCAATGCCCTCCAGGGATGTGTTGCTCAGGTCTAGCAGGGTCCCGTCGCACTGCCGGGTACACGGGTGGCATCAGAAGGGTTGGGGCAGCTGTGCCCACCACATGGAGCCCAGCCTCCTCTCCCCACCAGGCAAGCGAAGGTCCCTGGGCACAGCGTGACACCAGATAGTCTCTGGGGGCATGGGCAGCCCCAGAGTGGCTGAGGCTGGAGGTGCAAATACCCTCCCACTTTGCCTTCCTAGAGTGATTGTCAACTCCTTGTGCTGCTCTCCCCTCTGTTTCCGTAGGAGTTTTACTACAGGTCCAAAATAGCAATTTCAAAAAAAAGCAAATTCCTGGAGGACCACATAAAACCTTGGCTGGACTTGGTGCTGTGACCCAAAATAGAAGGCAACACCACCTTGACCCTAAAGTGACTTCCACCCAAGGAGCTCCAGCACCTGCTTTCCCCCCTCTCCTTATCCAAACTTATTCCAAAGGACTGGAAAGTTTGGCTGCCCAAAAAGTAGCTCAAACCAGTTTGTCTTCAAGTGCCGTTTGGAAACTAGAAATTAGGCTGGAAGGAAATTCGGGGAAGGTGTCAGAGGGAAAATGTCAGGTTTTGGAGAGCAAACCACAGGATAGCACACAGAACTGGCATTGCAGGCTTTGCTGTCGTGCAGCAGGACTGCCTCAGCTGAAAACTCCCTGTAAAAGAGAAAATATCCATTGCCTGCAGCTTTCCCACAGGATTGAAAGCAACAGCCATGGAAATGCTTTAACTTCAGATTTTCTCACGCTACCCAGACATGGATCTCCTTCCTAGATACCTCTCATGGAAGCAGCCACTTTTCCATCCAACTGGAATTTCTATCAAGCATTCCTACTTTCCTGAGGCATCTGCTCTTTACCTGCCACTCTGTGCTTCAGCAAATCCCAGCACAGCTTTTCCCTTGTGTTTTGGTGATGCAAACGCATCTTCTGTCCTCACTTCTTGTGCTGAGACAAATGAAATGGGCTAAGAAACCCCTTCTTCTGCTCCAATTCTGGTTGTTTTCCTTGAACAAAGGTCTAGAGCTCATTTTTACCACCCCATGTGTGTGGGGCTGGGCACTCACACGAGTGAACCCCCCGGTGTGTTAGATCCTTTCTGCCTTCCCTGGTGCTGCGGGATCTTATTTTTAGCCTCACACTGAAAGCAAAAAGCAAGAATCTTCTGGTTTGTGAGGGAAGAGCTGTCTCTCCAAGGCTTGGAAAGGATGTTAATCCTTTCGTTCTCAGTACATCTTAATGATACTGTGATTTGCAGGAAGAGAAAAGACCGTAATGCTCTGAGCAGTGGGTACTGAGCTCTAATTCCTTGTGGGATGGACAACACCTCGGTCATCATCCCCAACGACAGGCACCTTTCACACCTGCCAGAGAGGCAGTGGGTGCCAGTCCAGCCATGGTGGGATGAGAGTGAGTTGGCTGCCAAGAGTGCAGGATTCTGGGATGCTGCAGGAGGCTGTTCCTGCCCACAGCCGCCCACGCCTGCCCACAGCCGTGGGTAGGAGTGATTCTCGCTGCAGAATCCTCCCCAGTTTGTGCCAGCGAGCTACAATGGGCCCTTTGAGCAGGGGCAGCTGACGGCGTGCTGGCAGTGAGGCTGGAAGGAGAAATTTGCAGCTGGGGGAAAAAACAAATTCATTTCCAGGAGTTGTAGGGGGAACAAGTGCCAATTTCCAAAACAAAACTGCTATTTCTCTGCAAGGCTGACAGTTGCCTGGGAGCTGGAGGGAGGACAGGCGGCTGCTTTCAACTTCAAATACTGCGGGATTAACACTTTCCTGCCAGTGGGCTCAGCTGGTGGGGACACCCACTTGGTGGGGAGCACCCCGAGAAGGAATTGTGGGCATCGTGCCCATCTCCAGTGTCATTCAACTCCTCAGACATGGACTTTGTCCACCCCGGGACACTGCTGCTTTGATGGGGAAGGGGGTGAGATGGTTGATGGCTGGTCCTGCCCTTTCCCACAAGTTCCCAAGGGTGCAGCTACCCACCCCAGGCTTTGGAAATGGAAGAAACTCCCCGTATGGAAACGGGCATCAAAATCCTTCTACCCGTGGCCACATGTCTGCAGGGCCAGCTCTCTGCTCGCTACCCACTGCCAGCACCCCTGCACCCACCAGCTGCTCTGACTCCCACCGTCTCTTGCAGCAAGTGCTATTTTCTCCCCTCACCCTCCAGCCTAAGTTATAAAAGGGTGGATTATCCAGAGATAGGGAGAGACGGAAGTTTACAGCCCAAATCCCCAGCGCCAGCATGGAGAAGTGACAGTGCTCTTAGCAACCACGGGCCCTCCCCCCAGCTCTAATTAAAGGCTGTTTCCATGTCAGCCAATGAGGGCTAGGAGCAGAGCGGAATTTACAGACAGAATATTCCAGGCATGCTCTTCAATACAGCTGGAAGTGGGGAATACAGGATTATTCTTCTGCCCACAGCTGGCTGGCTTTGTAGCAAGCTCTGTATGGTGGAATAGGGGGTCCTGCCAGCCACCATGTCCTTCTGCCATAGTGAGGGGTCAAAGCCATGCTGGCACCCTCTCATCAGACAGCTAAAGGCCTTGCCTGAGGGATCCATGGGCAATGCCTCCAAAAAGCCTTTGTGCCATGGCTGGAGCCAAGGATCATCCCAGGAAACCCACCTCAACCTCAACATAGTCATGGAGCTTCTTGCAGGTGGCTGCAAAGGTCTCTGATGTCCCAAATTCGAAGTACCACAGCTTGTTCTTCATCCTGGGGCACAGAGACATGTCAGTATCCCACTCAGAAGCAGCTCCTTGGTCTAGCCAGCAGCAGGATGGGCTGCCAGACACTGGAGCTGCTGTGCTGGGGACATAAGCCATGGATGACACAAGCAGTTGTGTAGAGGGACCACTGGCATTGTGGCCCTAGGGAGTTGTGTGGTGGGATGGGGGTGTGCCTGGGGGTTGGGGGGGGCTGCCAGGGGATGGCTCAAGCAGATCTGGCTCTGACACCCATCAGAGGGGGAGGATGGGGGTGCTGGGTGCTCCCTTGGCATGAGATGCGCTGTCAAGAGACAGGACACCTATGGAGGGGATGTCTTGCACCTCAGCAGCTTCCCAGCACCCCGCTAAGCAGCCCCTGACCATGGCTCATTCCCTGCATCAGCTGCTGTGCCAGGCTGTGAGGGGGAGCTGTAAGCTGTGAGAGGCTGTGAGCTGAGAGGAGCTGAACTTGAGGGCAGAACCGGATGCTTTGGTCCACTTGGGATTGTTCTAGCGGGTATTTCTAAACCTGGGGATGGGGGTCACAAGCCATGGCTCCTGCTGCTATCATCCCATTTCCGTGCACCCTGAGCACAGTGGGAACGAGCCGTGACCTGCTGCCTGCCCTGCCCTCTCTGCCTGGCCTGCTCCTGCCCGTCCTGGAATTCCATACTAATTATAAAGCATGAATGAACGTAACTGGGTGTGGCCAAGTTTGAGCAGCCTGCCACACCACACGGGACTTGAAGAAGCATCCCAAACCCCCACCATGCCTGGTACATGCCCTGCCTGTCCCCTAAGGCTGGCCAAACACCAAATCCTCTTGGCAGGGTGCATGGCAGTGGCAGAGTGTCCCCCCCACACCCAGCTCTCAGGGGGGCCCTTGGGAAGCCCTTACCTGCTGTTGAATTTCTCAGGGTGCTTTTCTCGCATGATGTGGAAGCGATGGGCAATGGAGGCATCCTGTGGAGAGCACAGAGACATCAGTGGCACAGCAGAGAAGCAAAATGCCCTCCCTGTGCCCCATGGGTGCCAGGATGTGGGTGCTCAGCTCCTCGTGCTCGCCACTGGTCCCGGTGGCACAATGACACAGTGTCATCGATGATGGCATTGATGGCCCAAGGTGATGAAGGGACCCTCAGCCAGGCTCTTCTCAAAGCTTGTTAGGGAAGACATAATTAGTGCACTTGGCCTCCTTCCCTCATCACAGGGGCTCTGCATGGAGGGGATGATGAGAGGGGAGGAAAGGCACCCAGTGGAGCAGTGGGGCTCTGGGGACACCCCAAGACCCCATACCCTGACAGCTCCCCTGAAAGGATGGCAGCTCTCCTGAAACTCATTACAGCCTCTCCTTGTGCAGAGTGGGGGGGCTTAAGCCCAGCTCAGAAGCTGTCACCAAATTCCAGCTGCAGTGACACCCCCTGGTATCAGCAGGAGCAGATGTAACCCAGAAGCATCCTGCAGTGCTGCAGGCAAGTGACCCACGCCGTGGTGGCACCCCTGGCACAGACAAAAATGCTGCAAGCCCCCAGAAAGAGGAAAGCTTTCCCCAAAACCTTCCTGCTCTCAGGACTGACGTCCAGCACTAGGGGAAACCCCCGTGCCACAGGGCTGTCATCCTCCCCAGACTCCCTAACCTCTCTAGGTCAGGAAAACACAGGGAAACATGGGTCCAAACACCTAAGCAGGACTTTGTTGATGGGTGCTATCTTGGCAGGTGGGGCATCCTTGTCTCTGGGACCCCAAACTTCCCTGAATCCTGTTTAAGCTCCTTTCACACTCACTCTTCCAAAATTCCCGCTGGGAAGATAGAGATCCCATGCCTGCTTATGTATCTTGGTGCTGCATTTACAAATGAAAATAAAGCCAGAAAAACAAGCCCAGGAGATGGAAGGAGGCTGGGAGTGTGAGCAAGGAGGGATGGGAAGGGAGAAACCCAACTCCTGCCCCATGGAACTCACCACCCCAATGGAGAAGTAGTTGTTGATGATAGTGGATGGGACGGGATCTCCGTTGGCCTCCCTGTCACTAGGAATGATGTCTATCTGCCAGCGGTCCAGCATCACCTCTGTGCTGTGCTCTATGTCTTTCAGGACCTTCATCAGGTTGCCTCCTTCATAGCCTGGAAAGGAAAGAGGATGAAGGAGGATGTAGGGGAGCACAGCCATGTCATAGCCAGGTGCCAAGCACTTGGGGGCAGCTGCTGCAGCATGTTCTTGCAGCAGTGGCAGAGATTTTGGCTAATGACGGGGCTCTCCAAATGGAAAAGGTTGAGCAGGACCCAGCTGTGGCGGGTTCAGAAAGCAGCAGCTGCTCTTTTTGGGAGCAGCTAGAGGCACCAGGCTTCAATGCAGCTCTGAAGTGCATCCCAGGAGCCCAGGAGTCCTCCCTGCCCCGGGATGGTCACAAGGAAGGGTTCCCAAGGACCGGCCACCCCCACGCGATGCTTGCCTGTCCTCACCTCCTCCCCAGCGCAGGCACCGTGCGAGGTCATTGCCCGTTCCCAGGGGCAGGACGGCCACCGGTGGGTGCTTCACCAGGTTTGCCTTATCTGCGGTTCAAGGGAGAAGAGAAGTTTGGGGCTGACAAGGCTCATCCCCTGCTCCTCTCCATGTCCCTCCTCCGCCAGCAGCCTGGAATGATGCTGCTGGCGGGACTACCACCCCACTTTCACTGGGGGAACATTGGGAATCTGCAGCTGATCACCAAGGATGCAGGCGGATGATGCCCTGCAGGAACACAGCTGTCCCTGTCTCACCTATGCAGTCCAGGATCCAACCCACAGTGCCGTCCCCTCCACAGGCCAGCACACGGAAATCTGGAGTGTCCCGAAAGAAGTTCAGCCTGTAGAAAGCCAGGAGAGACAAGGGGTGAGGTGGGAGAGCAGCGCCCGGCAGGAGTGGGCAGAGGATCCCCTGCAGCAGCTCCGTACCCTGGCGTGGGCCCGCCGCGGTCCAGGTTGTACACTTGGCGTGGGTTGAGCAGGTAGTGAAACTTCCGAAGGACCCTGGGAAGAGGGAAGACATGAGGAATGCCATGAAGGTGATTCCCACACCGGGAGCGATACCCAAGGGACCAGCAGCCCCCAACTCCGGGGGGAAAGCTGTTCCCAGGCAGGACCCCACCTACCGCTCCCCTTGCCTTCCTCCACTCTTGGGGTTCACAAACACTAGGAGTGGGTGTGTCCCAGGCTGAGGGCTGATCTGGAGGGCAGAAAACGCAGCTGTGAATTCCTGCCTACTCTCGAGTTCAGTGGCAGAGCTCACCTGCAGCCCAGTGCAGGAACCTACCTGCAGCCCTTGCCCATCCACTGTGGTGGAGTTGAACTTGAAGCCCTGGGTGTCCTCGGGGCTGGTGCTGGCAGGGGAGTCGCTCTCCGAGCGTCGGCAGTGGGACTGCCTGTCCTTTGGGGAACCGAGCATGGATGCCCACACTGCCCAAGAGGCAGTGCCAGCAACGAGGGGAGGTAGGTGGGCCTGGCAATGCCCTGCTGGGCCCCTGTCACAGGCAGCAAGGAGGGGTGCACTTACCAGGACAAGGGGGGCACTTACCAGGACAACTGGGCAGATGTAGGATGGGAGCAAGATGTGGTCCCGCAGTGGGCCCCCATCACACTCTGGCTTCACATGGGAGGCGCATTTGTTGTGGAGCTGGAGGGGGGCAGGAAGGGATGTTGGACAGAGGACACCTGCCCTCTCCTGGTCAGCAGCCCAGAGCCGGCCCTGCAGGCACTGTGCCTGTGCCCAGCCCTGTGTACTCACCGTGACTTGGCACCAGACGCAGTGCAGGCCAGTGATGCCCTGGTAGCACTTGATGCTCTTGTGACATCTGTCGCACTTGACGGGTGAATTGCCCTCAATCCAGGTGTGCTGCATCACCTGCAAGGCACAGGGACACTGTGGCACAGCATCCACTGACTCCCTGTATCTTCCTCTTGCTAAGGGTGCCCACCAGGGTTTTGGAAGCTTGTCCTGCAGGGATGCTGCTGATCCAATCCAGCCCCCATGCAGAGCCGTGGCAAATCTTGGGGCTGGAGATCATGTGGGTGCCTGGGGACTGGGGATTGGGCGCATCCTGCAAGGCTTTGGATGCTGGGAATGCCCGTGAGCTGCTGCCTAGGATGTGAGGGACAAAAGCCAGGAGAAGAAGCCGTGGGGAAGCAGAGCAGGAGACCAAGGGGCCAGGACAGCCATTGGCTCAGAAATGCACCAGCTGCCTACTCACGCTTGTGTTTCGCTTGGATTTAACATAGGTGCTGATGCAGGAAGCAATGTCTTTGGACACACACCTCTCGTGGACTGTGTACTTGCAGACTGGTGAGAGAGAAAAATCACAGAGCCACAGAATCATTTAGGTTTGAAAAGCCCTTAAAAACCCTTGAGTCCAGCTGTTACCCCAACACTACCAGGGCACCACTAACCCAAGTGCCACCAAGAAGGTGGTCAGCATCACTCCCCAGCATGGGAGCTGCCCCCTCCCCACTCAGCCTGCAGCACCCACGGGGCTCAGCACTAACAGGGACCAGTCCTCCCTTCCCAGGGCACCACTGGATGTGGCAGGAGCCACCAGTCTGGGAGTGCAACACTCTGGCAAGGATCCAGGACTCACAGGAGCAGCAGAGGCCTTGCTTGCGGACCCCCAGCAGCATGGTGCGGCAGAAGTTGCAGTAGGCAGGTTTCTTGAAGTGCTTCAGCCTCCAGGCATGTTGCCCATCATCCTTCACATTCTGCAGAGCAGGAGAGTGGAGGGTGAGGGGGTCACTCCCCTGCTGCCAAGAGTCCCAGCCCCCTCAGCCCATCATTTTGATCAACTTTTCATCCCCTAAAAACCCCATGGTGTTTCTGGGAGTTTCCTCCAGGCAGAACCACGGGCTCCCCCTACTCCTCTTCTCTCTTGGTGTTCCCCAGAGCATCTCCTGCCACCGCACCCCCCTGAGCACGTCCAGCTCCCACGGACCCTTGGCACAGCCCAGCCACAGGGAGGATCTTGGTGGCTGACAGGGGCCAAGCTGCCACCACCACCATGGGGTGACAAAAGCACAAACCTCTTACATCTGGGGCCAGGCACGAGTGCCTTGCATGAGCCAGTTAAAATTCCCTGCTTTCTTGAATTTTTCTGCCAGAAAGCCTGTCGTCCACCCCACCTCTCCAGGGGAACCATGGGCACCATGAGCAAAACCACCTTTCCCTGCAAATTATTACCCGATGGCCAGGAATGCACTTGAAAGAAATCAAGGCCAAAAGGATGGAAAAACAAGACAGAGAAACAAGGGGGATCCCAACAACCTCACCTTTGCTCTTTAAACCTCAATCTACAAGAGGAGATGCCATTTTAAGTACTCATCTTAAGTTTTGATTAAACGTTCATCGAACTGGAGTGCACTTCGACAGCAAGGAGCAAGCCCAGCCTGCTTGGGCGCAGCAGCTGGCAGTGACTGCAGCACAAAAGTGAGCTTGGAAAGATTTGGGGGGTGAAGGGGGCAGGGTGGGGTGTCAGCAGGGGCTGGGGGCCAGCATGGGGCTGTGTGGTGCTGTGTGAGCGCATGGTCTGGTGCTGGGGGTGGGCTGGAGCAGCCAAAGCAGGTGTCTGCAGGGACACTCACTGTCTCCATCCCCAGGAGGACCAGCAAGGGGATGGTGGTCATGCCACCCCGGATCCACTCCTCCAGCGTCACAGTCCCATCATGGTTGTAGTCGATCTCTTCCATCATAGCCTTCAAGATCTGGAGGAGGGAGAAGATGTAGTGACACTGTGATGCCACCCAGGGCTCTGGTGAGAGTCCCTGCAGCTGCCTCAGATGCCTCCAGGCACTCACAGGCTTCAGCTCAGTGGAGTCCCACTCCAGGTACTCAGCCACATGCACCATCTGGTTGATGATACGATCCAGCTCCTGAGCACAGAGAGACAGCAGTGCCTGGTGTTAGGGACGGCTCCAGGCATGAGCAGAGTGTCCAGCCCCAAGCCCCCAAGGTCTACATTCCTACAGCCCCAGGGTACCCCAGTCCCCAACTACACAGGAGGGGCAGAAACACCTCAGCTCTCAATGGGTGCTCCTTCTTTTTTCAGAGCCTTCTGCCCTGAAAGCCTGCAAGAAAATCTGTAAGGGGTTTTCCTTGGGAAAAACTATTCTGATAAACCAGATTTTATTTGCAACAGGCTTCAAGGACGATACCCAAAGAACAAAGAGAAAACACGACAGGAGAAGGAGCTGTGCGTGATTTCTTTCTTCCCTGAAATACCATGACCTGATGCAGAGCTGCAATTCTTGGTGGGTGGATTTTTTCTAGCTCCTGCTGGATGCAGCAGAGCTGACATGTGATCCCCAGCTCTGCAGTCCAGCTGCTGCTTTCCTCCTCCCTTCCCATATCCCTGCCCATTTTGGAGCACCTCACCAGGGCAGTGGGTACCCCAACAGTGTCCTGCATGTTTCCAGCCCTCTGAGCAGCCCCTGCTTTCTCTCCCGAGGGAAGGCTCACCGAACTGTCCAGGAGGCCATTTCCATCGGTATCGTAGAGGCGAAACATAACTGGAAGGAGGAGAGAAGCTGCTGATAATTAGAGCCCAGCCCAGGGGCAACCTGGGGTGACCCAGGCACCCTGTTCCAGGGTGCTGGAGCCTCAGGGTGGGAGCAGCACTGTGCTGGCTCAGCCAGGGTGAGATGTCACCCCAGGGCTGTGAGGTATCAAAGCCCCTTGGCCAGACATGAGTGACACAGACAGGAGCAGAAGGGGAAGCTGAGTGGTTTTCCCAAGTGGACAGGAGCATCCAGCCCTGCATCCACCCTCAGGCAAACCCCTGAGCCATTGCTGCCCCCTCTCCACAGCACGACCCCAGGGTGCCACTTACACTCCAGCTTGTCTTCTGCTCGTCCCCTCTCCAGCAGGGATAGGTAGCAGACAATGTCCTTCAGGTGGACCACCTGGGCCAAGGGGGTGGGAGGAGGAGGCGGGGTGGCTTTCTGGGAGCTGGGGTTTTTCCGCAGGCTGAAGGGTAACCTCTTCTCCACTGTCCTCGTGCCTGTGGGCAGGGAGAGAGGCCAGGCACAGGGATGACACAGGACCAGTTGTCACCAGGTGGGACATGGGAACTCTGTGACAGGGACCCATTCAGTGTGGGACTGAGTGACACCACGGGGACACAAGATGGGACACAGGAATGGGTACAAAAAGGGCACTTCGGGCTGGTGCCATCACAGGCACAGGGCTGGGCAGAGCTACTCAGTCCCTGAGGTGCAGACTCCCACACCTCCATCGCTGCAGCTATGGGCAGGATGAGTAGCTTGAGCCCACAGAAACGTGTCCTGCTGGCAACAAGCACCCACCCAGAAGGAGTGAGCAGCTCGGTGGGCAGCAAGACAGCTTGCCAGGGTGCCAGTACAGCCCACGCTCACTGATGCCCGTGCCAATAGCAGCTCTCGGCAGAGGGATGGTCCTGGCAGAGGGCCCCTCCTCGGGGCTGGGGCAAGGGCCAGCCATGACTCACCACCCCATTTCCCCCTCCCTACAAGATGCTGCCAGGTAATTAAGACAGTGACTGGTGGGGGCTCTGTGGGATGGGATCAGTAGCTTAAGTTTGCCAAGCAAAGGTGTCAGGATGCCAGGAACCCAGGGAGTTTGGAAGGTCACCACGCTGGGGAGTTGACCAGAAAATGAGGAAAGATTGTCACTGCCCGTGTCTCTCTGTGGAGCCCCAGCCAAGCTCACCTGGTGACTGAGGGCTGAGCAGAGACACGGAGGAGATCTTGGAAGAACCCGAGGAGTTGTGAGCAGAAGTGGTGCCAGTGGTGGATTTTTGGGAGGATGATCTGGACCAGCTGGGGGAGGCATTGGGGATCGATGCCAAGGTGAGGGATGATGGCTGCAGCTCAGCTGTGTTGCTGTGGCAGCTCTTGGGCTCAGGAGTGTGTCGTCCCAGAGCACTTCGAAGTGTTTTCCCATTGATCCCTGCAAAGCCAAGGGCAGGGTGGCACCAGGGTGTCTATGCCCCTTCCTCCAGGAACTGGTGCCGGGTGCTTGCCCCGAGTCCTCTCTGCTAGCCCCGTGCCTCTCTGCCCCAGCATCCCAGTCCCAGGGCCCTCTGAGGGGCACCACAGGTGACCCCTCGCCCTCCTGCCTGGCCCAGGAGCTCCTCCGAGCAGTGCTGCCATCCCTGTGTGATGGACACCACAGCGCTCAGGACCAGACAGCAAGGATGTGCTCCTCCATCACCAGCCAGAGCTGGGCGAGGTTCTCCCTTTCCTTTTGCAATTTGTAGTCCTTTCAGCAGATGTCTCCACGAGCTATGAATCCACTCGGGAAGGGCTGGGGGAGGCAGAGTTGGGTGCCTGGCCCACATAGACTTCTCTGGGTGCAGCCGAGCACAGGGTGACTGCTTGCACCAGCACCCGTGACAGAGGCACAACCCAGAGGTGATAGAGAAATCCCTCCCTGGAGCACCACAGGGTCCAGGGAGGCAGAGCTGGGTTGTGAGCTGGCCCCGATGCCACCCACCACAGGTGCCACCCCTCAACCTTCTCTCCTGTGGGCAGGGTGGGAGCAGGGACACCGTGCCATGTTCCCTGGTGTGCCCAGCTGGGCAGCGGGGCAGGCTCACCGAGGGCACTGGGCTGCGACACACCGGGGCTCTGGTGATGGGTCTCGGGGGAGGCCTGGCAGATCTTCCGCTTGAAGGAGGTGAAGAGATGCTGGCAAAGCTCCTCGGGCACATCTGCCTCCAGGTAGGTCTTCATGAAGAGGCAGAAGCCCTCATAGTCGATGGGCTGGGGGAGAGCAGAGGAGGATGGAGGTGCCCCAGGCTACCATGAGGGTGCAGAGCTGCCAGTGGGGCATGGGGCTTCAGGCCCTGGGACCTCTCACTGGGCACAGCAGCTGCAGAGCCCTCCCCAAAACTGCTGGCTTCCCAAATCCCAGTGGTTGGAGGTAACCTAAAGGGACCCAGAGGCAGCAGGGCCAGAAATTCCCAGTGCCAGTGTGGCTGAGGCAGGCAAATGGTGCTGGAAGCAGGGACAGCAGCCAGGGCAGGATCTGGGGGAGTGGCAGCACAGGGCAGAGCAGTGCAGAGCAGTGGGACCTCCCAGCCTAGCCCCAGCCCCATGGGGACCATCCTCCTCCTGAGGACTCAGTGCCTCTTCCTTCCCTGCTTGGCATTGCCATTGCATGAGGATGATGTTTTCCAATGTTTTTTGTGGCCCCAGCTGGAGTGAGGGTCCTGTGGTGCCCTGGAATAGCAGAGTAGCTTTATGCCCCTCCTTGCCATGTTCAGCCCACTGATTTTTTTCATTTTGCCTTGATTCTAGTGATTACAGCCTCCACGCAAGGCTCTGTCCTGCTGGCACACTAATAGATCTCTCGAAAATCACTGCTTGGAAAAAATAATCCCAGCCTTCTTTGAAGGAGAGTGAGAGGGCACAGAGCTATCCCATCTCCATGCTGGTGAAATAATTTGCTTTTAGGGGGACAGTAAATCCCTCCCGGATTCTGCCTGGCAAGGCAATGCCCCAAAAAGCTCTCGGCAGGACAGGGTGGGATGACCATGCAGCAGGCATGGTCCCCTGGATGGCCTTGATGGGAATCAAGTCCTGGGAGCAAAAACCTGGGCTGGGGGAGCTTGTGGGGGACTGGAAGCTGTCAGCAGCACAGGGGGGACACTGGTGGGCACAAGGCCATACCTGTTCGGGGTTGTACCTCGAGAGGACGCCATCCCCATTGAACTCCTCCAGAACATCCTTGAGCTTCTTGGTGGAGTCTGGGGAGACAAAGGCACCATGCTGAGCGTGGCCCCACTGGGCTACCTTCATCATCTGGCAGCAGGGTGGTGCAGAGGGGTTTATCTGCTGGATATGAAGTTTCTGGATCCTTCTGTGCCTGGAAGAGGCCACCCATGCCCTGCTTCCCCTTCCGCCTTCAGAGGGCAGGGCAGATATGGAAAGCTGGCCTGGGAGCTTTACATACATAGAGAGCTTCCTCCTGCCAGTATGAAAATAAACACACAGCCAGAGCAAAGCAAGGAGGGTGTGGACCACACTCCAGTCCCAGATGCTCTGCTGTGCTAAGCACACCCCTGGATGTCCCTGCCCCCGTGCAGGTGGCTGCTGGCACCCCTTGGCAGGCCCAGTCATCCCAGAGGTTGCCTTGGGCTGCCCACTGATATCTCCAGGAGGTGACAGGAGGGAGAAATAGAACTGTATTCATAGAATCATGGAATCATTTAGGATGGAAAAGCCCTCTAAGATCATCAAGTCCAACCATTAACCAGCATAATTGTGTTCACCTCTAGGATACAAGTATCCCACATTTCCATGGCTTCTAAACCCCTCCAGGGATGGTGACTTCACCACTGCCCTGGACAGCCTGTTTCAGTGCTTGACTACCCTTCTGGGGAAGAAGCTTTCCTGAATATCCAATCGAAACCTCCCCTAGTGTCGCTTGTCCTTCTTGCCCTATCATTGGATTGGTCCATGCAAACTTCCACACAAGTACTGAAGACTTTCCCTGGCTGAGTGTTCTAAGAGTTGGCATGTCTGGAGGGACATTCATCCTTTTAAAATAGAGGGGAAAAAGGGAAAAGCGAAAAAAAAAATCCAAGGTGAGAGAACATTCAGCCCTCACCCTCCCACATGTTTCTGGGCACGGGCATTTAAAAGGTTCTCGGACACACCAGCCTTGTTAATTACTGTGAAATCCTCTGCAAGCAGGGGCTGTGCTGGCTCTGATCCCCCCAGCCCTCCACTGGGGAGAGAACTTGGCACTGGACCACAACTGTGGGATGTCTGGGGCACTCAAGGAGGGGGATCCTGGCCTTCCTCAGAGGACCCTCAAACCCCGTTCCCTAGACCAGTGCCAAGGCATCCTCCCAGGGAGGAGGCAGCTGCCCATGCTGGCCACACTTTGATTAACAAAACAAAGATGCTATCAGTGTTCTGAGACCAGCCTTACAGATGGTGTTTTATGGTCTGGGATTCAGGAAAGCAAAGCCCATCATCCTCCAGAGAGGCAGGATACTGCACACTCACCTCTGCCTGCAGCCCTGCCTGAGGCCTCTGGCTGGTGGGCAGGAGGCGGTGAGGAACTTGTCCCCAGCCTCACCCTTTTGATGTACAGTGTCCCCAAGGACAGCCTCAGAGAGTTCATGGGGCCTCTCAGTCATATCCCATCCAGCCTGCTCACCCCAGGGTCATGCCAATTCTGCAAAGCAACACCCTTGTGATTTTACAGCCCTTCTCCCTTCATCCCATGGTTCTGGCTGGGCTTTCCTGACTGCCCTGCCCTGCTCTCGGTACCCCCGCGGGCTGCACCATTTCTCCATCAATGCTGGGAAAAGCACGCCCACACTCCAGCTCTCTGGCAGGCAGGACCTCAAGGACCTGGTTTCAGACCCCTGGGCTTTGCCCAGGCTCTCTCTCCAGCTTCTCCCAGCCCCAGGACCCCCTCGGTGCTGCTGCAAATCTCCTTTTCTCGGCAGCAGCTGCAGCAGAGCGCTGCTCTGCAAAAGCACTAAGGAAAATTACCGCAGAGGGCTGGCAGCCCAAAGCGAGCTGTGGAGCAGCTCCGTGTGTTTGGGAAAAGCCAGTCTGCTTTCCTGGTTGGCATTTCACTTTGCTGAGGAACGTGGGAGCTGGCCGCCTTCAGAAGGACTGAGCCCAGCTCACGTGTCTGGCCCCCAAAGCTCAGCTCAATCCTTCTGGGCAGGCAGACACAGGGACCCCAACCAGCCCGTGTTAGGGGTCAGGGATTTTTCCAGACTCCCCATCTAAAATCTGAGGAATTGCCTGGTTTTCCAGGACACTAAGGAAAGGTAGGACACCAGTCCAGCACAGATCAACAGGGTACTCACAGTCCGTGTACTGCTGGAGCTGGGCAAACTCGGTGGGGCTGAGCGAGATCCACATGCCATCGCTCATCTTGGGGCAGCAGGGCCCGTGATGGGGACCACCAGCCACCGTGCTGCCGTGCCAGGCTCAGGGCCACTGGTCCCACACAGTGCTTGGTCACATCGGCATGGCGAGGGGCACGGGGGGCTCTCGGACTGTTGGCATCATCCCGCTGAGCATGTGAGGAGCCAGCCCCAGGGCTTCAGGGCACCTAGTCAGCACCTTTCTCTCTGGAGGGGACAGAAAGAGAGGGGTCAGCAGTAGGCAGAGACTGGGTCCTGCTGCCACGGCTTCCTGGGGACAGTCACCTTCGGTAGTGGGGTTTGTGGGGCAGGGGGCGGTGAGCTTGGAAATGGGAGTGCCAGGGTGCTTTCCCAGCTGGGAAGGGCCCCCCAGTACAGATGTGGGGTATCAGTACTCCAGGGAACAGGGAGCAGAGTGTATGGGCTGCAGTGCAACAGGGGTGAGCACGAGGAGGAGCACGGGGCAGCTTGCTGTGGGACCACTCTCAGGGCTCCTGGGGAAGCTCCTCTGCCATGGGGCCACCCACAACAGCCCCAGCTCTCAGTGGCCAGAGGGTGGGGCTGACAGAGGTCAAACATACGCCTCAGGCAGGGAACGGAACTCGTCACCCCCAGCATTTTCCAGGGGAACACGGGAGAAAAGGGGAGCAGAAGGAAGGGCATGATTATTTAAAGAAGATGCAAAAACTGGAGGCAGGGAATACAAGAGAGTAGAAACTTCCAGCTTACTCCTGCACCTTTGAGATCAGTGTACACTTCCAGAGAATCATTGTCAATGAAAATCTACAGTCAAAACTGGACACAAGGGAAAAACCTGTGCCACAGAAAAACCCTGACCAAAGGGCCCTCTCCAGCCCACTCATTTAAAGGCTTCAAAATTTATTACTCTTTTCATTTAACAGAATCTGTAATCAGGCAAAGGGCAGCATTTGGAGGAGGTGGTTGTTCTCCAAGGAGTTTGATCTCCATTTTAGGGCTGTTTCCCTGCTAAATGTGGGCTCCCAGGTTCCACCAGCTTGAGCTGATGGACTGGAGAAAGCAGAGCAAGGATGAACTGGGAAAGGTCACAGGACTTGGGATGATACTTGGGGAGCACCCACATCCCCCAGTTGGCTGCACCTTTCCATTCACAGAAAAAGGTCTTTGGTTAAGGTGAACAAGTAATTTTGGGGAGCAGTCGGGTCCCACATCCCACACCGACCCCACAGAGAGTCCCTAGGGACATTCACATATGGGGTGCACAAGGAGCAGTTCCCTAACCCCTCATACTCAGGGCTTCCCCCACATTTCTTTACAAATGCTATTTTGTCTTTATATTCAGCTGCTGAAAGTGCTCCAGGGCAAAGTATGGTCCAAGGGGCAAAGCCTGGTGTTGGCAGAGGAAGGAGCAAACCTTCTTTGGGGCTGTGGGGAGGATGGTGACCTCTGAGGAAACAGCACATGGCTGAGCACCCACCCAGATGGATGCCAAGGGGTTTTCCAGCTGCAAGGAGTGACTGCACACCGAGAGAGGAGCCCACCAAACCCTGGCTACACACTTGCTGGAGTTAAACACCATAACTCCCCTTAGTCCTGCTCAGTCCTTTCCTCCCAGGAGGGCAAAGCCACTGGGGTCTTGCTCCACCCCTCCATGGCCTGGGATTTCTCAGCTGCTTCTGAGGCTGCCTGGAGGGCTGTGGGGCTGGGGAACCCCACAAGATGCTGCTCCTGCCCAGGGGTGGAGCGATGGCTGTCCCAGGGAGCAGTGCTCTCACTGCTCTGCATCCATGGTAGGATAACATACAATCCAGGGAAAATCTCACCTTCCCACCCTCACTGGGGCCCTGCAGCCCCACGGCAACTCACCTCTAGGCTGTGACTATCCCAGCTCACCCTGGCAGCTCTTTGTCCCCACACCACCAACTGGGGACAGGTTGGGTGTGACAGTGGTAGGGTTGGGAAAGAACTACCCAGTGTTTTCCCACATTGGAACTGGTTTTGTGGGGATCTTCATCTTGGTGAAAGCACAAGTAAGAACATGGTGTTTGCTGCTGTTCTGGATGATGGGCTTGTCCCAAAGTACCTCCAAGGCTGGTGAAGAAGAACTCAATCTGTAAGAAATGCCCAGGAACGCACGCAGACTTTGTGTTTCCCAGCAAACAAGCTGTTTGATTCAATCAGAGCCTCTTTTTTATCTTAAACTTACCCAAGGAGAGGCTGAGCGTGCAGAACTAACTAGAAGAAAAGGCAAAGTGAGGGACCTGGCTGGCTCCAGCTCCCCAGAGGAGTCTGGGGGCACTGAGCCCTCCCACAACAGAGGGCAGCAAAAATATCCCTCACTTCTTTTAGAGGTGGCTGATGGGGCCGGGTGATAGGGCAGCACAAAGCACCAGAAGGAAAGCAAAGCAGAGCTAATTGAGCCATCCCAAGGGGCTTTCCCCCAGCAGTTGCTGGAATAACAAATGCCACTTCTGGCACGTCAGCCTTGGATTTCAGGAAGGGCAGGAAAAAGCCTCCTTAGGAATCCAGCTGCTCCTCGCTTGGCCGCCCTCTGAATTGTCAGCGGCAAATTATGTTCTATTAAATCAAATTTGCCTCTTGCTAAAAATAGCTCCCTACTAGTGTTACAAATAACACCGGATTACCCTGCCTGAAGGCGCTCACCGGGACACGGCCCCTCTCCCCCTTCTTGCTCTGTGCCTGCCGGCCATGTGCGTGGACACGGCTGCTCTGCCGGCACTGGCGTGGAACACCAGCGTGGGCACCGGCGTGGAACACCAGCGTGGGCACTGGTGTGGACACCGGCGTGGACACCGGCATGGGCACCGGCGTGGGCACCGGCGTGGGCACCGTTGTGATGTGACTCAAGCCGGCCGAAGTGGCTGGGGGAGGACAGAGAAGAGGGACCTCGGAGCCTCCCAAACCTTCCCGGGGGAATAAGTGGTGCTGGAGCTCTTGGGAAGCTGCACAGAACATCCTGGCAGCTCCGGTGATGAAGGAGGTGCTTCTGGGAGCATCCATGAGTGCAAACAGAGGTGCAGCTCCATGGGAGCCAGGGCCCAGTCTTGTAGGGCCTGAAACACAGCAACAAGGGAAATGCCAGGCAGGAGGTAGCCATGGGCCAGCTCCCAAGGGTAAGTGGAGCCCGGACATGTGGCAGGACCGAGCCACAGGCAGTGGAACATGTCAATATCCCTAAGAAAGGGCTGTCCAGGTACAAGTATCTGTGTCCCCTCAGTATCCAGGGATGGGAGACTCCCAGAAGCAGTGACGGAATGGCAGAGGAGCTGCTTTTCCAGCCAGACATCCCTGTCAGGAGCCTCTTCACCAGCTCCCAGCCGCTGGCTGCCCAGGGCTCCCGTGGATGAAGGACCCAGCTCCTCCATCTCACAGCACAGTGCTCTGGGGGTCACCATGGGATTGGGAGTGCTTGTTCCACTGCCACCCACCTGGCCCCCCACAGGACCACAGCTACTGATGGGGACCTAATTCTGCCCACACTGGGGCACAGAACCAGAGGCAACGGGTTGGCAGCTTCTAGGTGCTAGCAGACCCCCCAGCCTGTGCTCAGCTTCACAGGAGCATGTGGATGGGGCTGCAGCATATGCTCTGCAGTAGATTCCTGCTCCAGATGCCCTTTGGGGAGGAAAAACATCGTCTCCTTGGGCTGCAGGAGGTAGCACGATGAGGCAACGCTCGTGCAGAGCACACACACACGTGCAGAGGCTGTGGCTCCCTGGCAGCAGAGGGAGAGAGCAGGGCACAATGCTGGGCTCTTCCCAGCATCCCTGCCTGGGCCCGCAGAAGCCACAGTCACGTGCCACATCTCCTGGGGCAGAAGCATGGCAGGTCCCTGCAGGAATGGCATTTTCCAGGTCTCCCCCCACATCTTCTGGAAAGATCAGCCTATTTTTGTGTTGGATGGGGAGAGGCCCCTGAGGCGGTGGGTGGAGTATAAATCCCTCCTGTCCCACTGCAGCAAACAAACCCCAACCAAGTCACGCTCAAACTATTTTTTGCAGTGACAGGAGAAGGAGCGTTTTTGCATTTTGCCAGCCCAAGAGGACACTCAGGATCAGCTTTTTCCATTCTCCAAACCTGTTGCTGTCTACACGTTCCCCTGACCCTCCGACCACCCACCCACACGGAGCAAGGCACGCTGTCCAGGTACCTCACGCCAACTTTGCTTTGGGTACTGAGCACCCTTGTGGCACCAGGGCAATAAAAAGTGCTGGCAGGGGTGCCCGGAGCATCCGTGTTCTCCCTCACAGCGACACAGGGAGAGGTGGGTGGTCGTAGCCAGCCCTCTAGCCCCAAGGTTGGGCTGTGGCTGTGCCAGCTCCCAGCTGGGCACTGGGAAGGCTTGGCTCTGCCTTGTGACAGCAGGGATCCAGCCTCCCTGGGAACTTGCCCACCCACCAGGGCCAGGACAGCTCGGCTCATACCCTAGAGACACCAACAACTTCCTGACTTACTCTTGTTAGGTTTTTAGAGAACAATTTTGCTGGCTGATTTTGGAGCAGACTGGATCTGAGCTAGGATACCTTTGGAGCAAGACCCTTCCCCTTGCCATCGCCCCTACAGGTCCCAGTCAAAACAGAGCTTGTCCCATGGAAAAGCCCAGACAAATGCTGGCCCTGCAGCCCAAGGACTGGGATCCTCTCTGGGATACCACCTCCATCATCTTGCAGGGATAAGTCCAGGACTTCGGGACACCTCCAAACCTGGCAGATGGAAGCCCTGGCTCTCTCACTCTGCAGGAACCCTGTGGCCACAAGTCCCGTGGGTTAACCCCACCTTGTGTGGGATTAACACTGCTTCCCAAGAGCTTTGAACCACGTTCTTCCCTTTCATCCCCCAACACAACCTGCAGAACAAGTCACATCCAGCCTCCTTCCACAGGCCAGCCACACCAAGCACCTCCTCACTCCTCCTGGCTTCCAAAGCCAACGGCCTCGGCAATTTTTACTTAACAAGAAAGACACTAACGAGCTTTTCCGGCCTGGCAACACACAGGAACAGCTAGATTGGGTTGTTCTGCCCAGCCAAAGGACGGCTGATTTTATAGCCAGGCTGAGAACCAACACATGCTGAGACACCAGTGAAGGTGGTGTAGGGTGGTGTAGCCCCCTGGACTGCTTTAGGGGCTGGCTGCTGTCCTCCTCACCCTGGGGACAAGGGTATGCTGCCCTCTCCTTTCTCCACCCTTCGGTAAGCTTTTCTCAGGAGCGGAGCTACACTCCTGGGAACCCTGATTCCCCAACCCCAGCGCTGCCCCACTCCTTCAGCGCCTGTAGCGCTCCCTGAACCGCTCGGGAAGAGGGTCAGGGGGGAGAGTCGGGGGCTCCGAGGACAGCAGCCGGGGATCGACGTGCACTGCCGAGCCGGTCCCGCCTGGGGTGGGGGGTCCCGCGTGGATCAGGGGGTTTGTCCACGACTGACAGGGGTGAGCCCATAGGCGTCCCCGCCCCCCCGCGTCCCCCCGCCGCTGTCCCCTTACTTGGCGGCGGCAGCAGCGCGGTGCCATCGGTGGGACCGGCCGAGGCGCTCCGGCGGCGGCGGCTCCGGGGCTGGCGATGCCTAGGGACGCCGGACAGCCGGGCGGCTCCGGGGCTGGCGATGCTTGGGGACGCTGGGCAGCCCGGCAGCTCCGCGCTCCCGCGGCGGGGCGGGGATGGGGGGATGCGAACGGGCCCGGCCCGCCCCGCTCCTCTCCGCTCCGCCCGCCTCCGCCGGCACCGGGCGGCCGGGCCGGGAGGGGGAGGAGGACGAGGAGGACGAGGAGGAGGAGTTGGGGGGAAGAGCCCAGCGGCCCCGACCGCGCCCCCGCCCCTCCCCGGGCCCGGGGCAGCGCCGAGGAGCACCGGGGCGGGAGCAGCCGGCTGCGGGGGCGGCGGGAGCCGTGATTCCACGATAAAACTCATCTATGATGAATTCCCACCTCTCCACAGCGGCCGGGTTTTCCCCACTTCGCGATGACCAACGCACGCTGCCCCGCAGTACCGACGCTGCCTGTCCCCATCCCCACTCCTGTCCTTGTCCCCGTACCTATCTCCATCCCCATCCCTAACCCCATTCTTGTCCCCATCCCCGCCCACGTTCCCATCTTCATTCTCGTTCATGTCCCAATCCCCTTTTATGTCCCCATCCCCGTCGCCATCCCTATCCCAATCCATATCTTCACCCCATCCTTGTCCTCGTCCCTGTCTGTCCCCACCTCAGTCCCCATTTCACTCTCTTCCCGGGGCCTTCCCTCTGCCTGCACCTCGGTGTCTCACTTTCAAACAGTTTCACCCATGGCAAAGGTTGCTCTTTCCTCAGGAACAGAACAAACCACTGAAAACAAACAAACAAAAAATGCCAAAACAGATAAAAAGCATTTTTATTTTCTTTCCATGACGCGTCTGCCTGCCTGCTTGGGAGTGACACTATTTCAGGCATGTCTATTATTTATGTTTCGCTATATTTATATTAATTAGAGACGTGATCCATGTACGTAGTTCTCCAACTTCAAAAAAAAGCAGGAGAAGGGGACTGACAGCTGGGACTGAACTTTCTTGAGAGAAACAGGAGCAAATTCCACAGCCATAGCTGTACACTGCGTACCAGTCCCAGATGATGTTCCTGCTCTACATAGGGGATCTCTCCAGTCCCAGCCGCACTCTCCCTCCCTCCCTTCTGGCTGGGACCCCAGAGAGATTGGTTGGGGGTCCTGGCTGGGATGCTGAGAATGACGGAGTCCCCAGAGCCACACCAGTTTTAGGGGAGATGGAATAATAGAATCATTCAGGTGGGAAAAGACCCCTAAGATTGAGTCAAACCATTAACTTTTGATGGTGGCACTTGTCATCTGTGCCTGGGAAGGAGGAGTATCCCCTCAAAGAACTAACTGGTCTTTGATGATGGGCTGTGCTGAAGCACAGAGGAGTGTCACATTCCAAAGCGGTGGGAAGAGGCCCCTGAGGTCCCTGCACCCATCTCCCTCAGAAGCTGTGACCTGTGTCAACACTGAGCCAAAGCAGGTGACATCTCCTCACCCCTGAGCATCCCAGTGCTGCCCTTATCTTGTCTGGCTTGCTTCTCCATCCCAGGGATGGGTTTAGGGTTTGGGACCAGGATGAGGATGGAGAAGTGGGCCCTCAGGGCACATTGCAGGGATGGTGGGATGTGGGGAAAGCCTGGCCACCGTGGGGGAGGCAGGGTGGGAAATTCATAATAAATTAGTTTTATCATTTATTACCAACTATTTCAGGGAGGCAACAGTTTGTCCAACACATGAGTGAGAGGAGGAGGAGGAGGAGCAGGATGAAGAAGTCTCCTGGCCTGTTGCTGTCCGCAGCCAGAGTGCCAGGGCACGTGGTCTCTGGGCTGGGCAGGAAGAGACCTGGCCAGGACTGGTGAAATTTCTCTTGCAAGGGCTCAGCTGGTAGGCACAGAACCCTTTTCCCAAAAGGAAACTCACGCCAGATGACCTTGCCCAGCTCAGGGCTGATCCCATCCTGCACGGGAGCAATGCACTGGGGATGCATTATTACCTCCTGCAACGATTTCCAGTCAGCAGCAGTCTCCCAGGGCTTTCCAGATGGCCAGGAGCTTTCACAGGTTTTCCAGCCATTGGAATGGCTCTGCAGGAGTGGAGCATGAGTATTTTTTCCAGGCAGAGTGGCCGGCTCAATCATGAGAAGCTGCTGGCCCAGTGAGATGCCAGACTTCTCTGCTCTGCCTCGACTTGGCTAATGCTCTGCCAGGGCTCTTGGTGGAATTCTCAGCATTCCCAGATAAGAGAGTTCAATTCTTTCCCTTCATCCAAGTAAGTATCCCTTCCAGGGATTAATTAGTAAATTAAAAAGGCAGAAAGACCAAATTATTATGATTAGGCACAAGCCCCGGTGATGATGTCTCTCTCTTGTAGACCAGTGTGCTGTGTCCTGACACACTCCCAGTCCCTAAAAGAGCTGAAGTGGCAGATTCACCCCCAGACTGATTCCTTTAGTGGGACACTGGGCTCAGCTTTGAGAGTATGAGAGCTGCTTAACACTGATATCCGGGCCTGGAAGCCCTGACCATGCAACCCACAGTGCTCCACACCTGAGGGAGGAGGAGGATCCTTTTGCTGGGGTGGCAGTGACCACGAGCCAGAGGTGCTGGCAGGAGCTGTGAAGACTCTCAGCACTGCCTCCACCCATGCAAGAGGAAAAGCCCAATTTGGAGAAGCAGGAAGGACAAGGGGATGCTACCCTGGGGGTTTGTAATGCCTTCCTGATCCCTGCCAGTTTCCCAACTCTCCCTGCTGTGCCAGTGGCTCCTTGGGATGACCCACCCCCCACCAAACACCCCACAGCTGTGTCTGAAGGTGCCCCTTGGCACAGCACCTCTGCCAAGTCCTGTGCCTCAAGCCCTGAGTCATGCTCTGCAGATTAAGGCAAGTGATGGCTTAAGAAGAGCTGCAACCCTGTGTTCTCTCCCTCTCCAAAAAAAGCCATCACATTTTGCCTGGCAAAAATTGTTCTCCTTAAATCTGAGTAACTTACAATTCCTTTTTCTGATGCTCAGAGATTTCTTCCTTTTCCCTGGTTTCTCCTGGCAGAGCCCAAACCCAGCAGGGATCAGCAGAGAAGGGGCTGAAACCTCTTCCCTCACCACTCTGGACACGCAAGTTCCCACACAGGTGGTTGCTCTGCAGAGGATGGGCACTGATCCAGCCTTATTTTGGGGGCACTCAAAGGGAAGAAGACGCATTTTTGCGTCTTACAGGGCAAGGAGAGGTTAAAAATGTCTTTTTGTCACCTGGGCAGATTTGGGAGATTTTTATCAGCTCTCTTCTTGCTTTAACTCTAGTTAATTTTCTCTTGAAATGTTGGCCCAAGGCAATGCCAAGGTTGGCTGCTGACTCAGTTGTAGCACTGCTTCCCCTCCTGGGCTCTGTGACGTAGGAGAGAAGGAATCCCAAGCAATTATAACTTGATTATTTTACTGAACGTGTGATTACAAATGGGAACTGCAGAGCAATGAGCACTGCAGTCAAGATAAAATTAAAATGAACCCAGGCTACCCCGATCCCAGCTCTTGCTCCAAAGACAAACAGCGGCTTGGGAAGCCCTTCACAGCCCAGTTATTTCTCAGTGATTACAGGAAAGGTGATAAAAAAGCCCATAAAACCACAAGGAATTTCCAGGATGATTTTTTTGTACAGTTCTGCTCCCTGGGAGAAGGATGAGCTCATGGGTGGTTGCCAGTGTTATATTAAGTCTCAGTGAGCCTGGAGAGAGGTAGATTAGGATGGCAATTAGAAAACGCTGCAGGGATGGCATGTCCCCTGAGAGGGATTCGACTGAAGAGCCAGGAGATGCCAACGTGGTCGAACTGTCCCCTTCCCAGCTGCCAGTCATGGGGCTATGGGTGTCCCTGGGCATGGTGCTGGGGCTCCTGCAGGCAGTGAGAGGAGCCAGCGGCAGGGCAGGACAGTCACTTGTTCTTTCACTGCTGTGGATTTTCCCAAAGAACTCAGTGTCACCCCAGCAGGCTTTTCCCAAGCCTTGAGGTGCTGAGCATCACAGAGGAAACAACAACTCAGCTGCTGGCTGCCAGCTGACTCCATCCCTGCCTCTGCACTGGGAGAGCAGCCTGCATGGCTCTCCTGCAGAGCACAACTTCTAGGCAGGATGACTTTCTGCAGGGTGAAATAATTCTGATTTGGGAAGCCATGGGGCTGACAGGAAGCAAGTGAGAGTTGCAGCAAAGCAGTTGGAGGGTACATATGTAGCAGTGCCAGCAGCAGCTCTCCAGGGCTGTGTGGCTCTTGCTCAAGCCCAGCTCCAATCACAGAGCCAGCCTGCTGTCAGGGAAAGATGCTGTGAGTCAGGGATTTAGGTGAAGCGGCATCTTCCCGAGGCTGGAGGAGGACTCAAGCATGAGCGTAGGAGCTCAGTACAGGCTGGGGAAACCCGTGAGAGAGGGAGCTGGGAGACTGAGAGGGGTGTTATGGGGCAAGTCAGAGCACCCATGGGTACTTTGCATTTTGTCTCTGCCCTGTATCCCCTCAACTGACCTTGAGCCTGTAGAAGGTGATCATAGAATTATGGAATTGCTGAATGGTTTGGGTTTGAAGAGACCTTAAAAGTCATCCAGTTCCAACATCTCGTCCCCACGGGCAGAGACACCTTCCACTAGACCAGGTTGTTCCAAGCCCCATCCAAACTGGCCTGAAACACTTTCAGGGAGTGGGCATCCATGTCTTCTCTTGGCAACCTGTGCCAGGGCCTCACGACCCTCACAGGGAAGAATTTCTTCCCCAAATCCAGTCTAACCCTGCCCTCTGCCAGTGTAAGTCCATTCTGCCTTGTTCTATCACCTAGCCCTGTCCTTGTCCAAAGTATCTTTCCAGCTACCTTGGAGACCCTTTAAGTACTGAAAAGCCACAATAAGGTCTCCCTGGAGCCTTCTCTTCCTCAGACTGAGCAATCCTCAGCATTTCCTCATAGGAGAGGGATTCTATCCCTCCAACAAACTTTTGGCCTCTTCTAGACTTGAGATGACCACAGTGACAATGCAACAGCTCAGAATATGATGGTGTCACAGCATCACATCAGAACCCATTGGCAGAGAGCACCAGGTTCTTTTAGCCAGATGAAAAAAATCTCAAATTTTACAAAATACATGGAAAGCTCTCTCTTGTACAGAGATATTGATGTATCATCTGCAACCTCAAGCATCCAGTGCTGGGGGTGACATCTCACTGCACACCCATGGGCACAGCTTCCATCATGAAGAAGGGAGGTAGGAGGAGGAGGGCAAAGGAAGAGCATGGACTGAATTTGGGGTGCAAGAATCCATGCAAAGGTGGAGCCCCAGCTCTGTGCCCTCAGGGCAGGCATGGCAACAGAGGGATCCTGCCTCCTGTCTCCATCTCTGGCTGCTGCCTCACTCGCAGAGTGTGTAGAGAAGAGCAGGGAAGGGAGTGCAGGAGCTGTCAGATGTTGTTAGTGGTGTGACACCTCTTAATAAGGCCCATCTGTCTGGAAGGCAGCAGATCCGGCAGGATTTCTGCAGCCCCGACTGTGAATGCTACTGCCAAGGTTCTACAATCAGTGCTAATAAACACTCTGGGGCAGCATTTGGCACCACAAGCTCAAACATCCCAGGATGAGAGCGAGAAAATCAGGATTGCAACAAAAATCCTCACCAGAGCACAGAGCTCCTGGGAAACTCATTGCATCTTTTGGGATGTGTTGGTCCAGCTGTGGGTCACTTGTGGTGGTGTGTCTCATTCCCACGGATACCCATCTTACCTGGGAATGTGCACATGGATCCTGCATCCTTAATCAAAGGCTGAACAGGTTTTCCACCAGCCTTTCAACCACGAAGAGCCACCAGACCTTCATCTGAACCTTCATCCTTCTTGTCCTGCGTTGCTCTACCCCATGGGACACAGGCAGCTGTGTGGGACAGTAACTGTGAGAAGGAAATCCCTGTCTGTGGGAAGAAGGGTTGTGGGGATGCTGTGGGGATAAAATCTGCCATGCCAAACCCATGTGCCATCTCAGGGCAGCACGTGTCACTGGGCAGTGGGCACTCCTAGCGCAGGGTGGCACCACACAGAGCGTGTCTGGGAGGGAGCAGCTGGGCCCGTAGGTGTAGAATAGCAGCACAAAAAAGCCCATGTGATTTGGGAAATGCCACATTCGGGCATGATGAAAGGGTAGAGCTGAGTCAAGTGGCTATCAGTGAATCACAGGGCTGCAGGGAACACTCTGGTGGGTGTTTTAAAAGCTCTGTAAAGCTTGGCTCAGCTGCAGCAGACATTTGGGAATGCAAGAACGTGCTCTGCTGCCTCTTCCGAGGATCTTCCCAACAGAGCTGGAGATACCTTGTGGGGTCAAGGGGAGCCAAACACCATGGTGCCCATGGGGGTCCCCTGCACACTGACACCCCTGAAGCAGGGGAAGGGACCTGCATATGGCCTTGGGATGGAGCACGTGGTCCCAACACGGCATGTTGGTGTGAACCGAGCTTCGCCGTGACAGCCCTGCCCAGGGGATGTTTGGTGCTTGGGGCCCTGCCACCCCCAGCTCCTGGGCCCTGCAGAGCTCTGAGTGCTCCCTCAGATGGTTTGGCCTCTCCTGAGTGAGCAAAATGAAACTGACTTCATTAGAAACCATATTATGTTGAGCAGTCTAAAGCACCAGGCCGCAGGGGACAGTGAATCTCCCCTTTGCCAGGGATTGCTGGGTCCCCAAATCAAAGGTGCTGATCCTGTGCATCCCCACAGAGGCTCACAGAGGCCTTCACCCTTCATGTTATTCCCACAGGTGGTCCAGCCTGTGCCCTCACTGAGGCTCCTCTTCCCCAGCGTCATGGTGCTGGGTTGCAGGTGTGTCCCCAACCCTGCCCCACTGTCTGTGAGGACTGGCTGAAGAGCTCCTCGCCGTGAGCGATAAGAATCACAGTCAGTATATCCTTCCTTAAATCCCTTGAACTCCTGAATTAAAATACGGATGTGGGATTTAACTTGGAAGGTTTTTGAAGG